>JAUBNQ010000005.1:22694834-22710925 GCA_032353495.1 Ctenopoma kingsleyae | reverse complement strand
AACAAGTTAGTAACTTAGTATATTTCTAATTGACTGATGAAGAGAATCACAATAACTAAACCCATTCACGTCTTTCTGTTAGTTACTATAAAGCCGCCCTTTTATCTGTCAGAATAAAAGGCCATTGAGAGAGAAGAGCAAACTCTGACCGCAAAGTTAGCCTCTCCATGTTGGAACATGACAAGCCACAGTGAAAACATAAAGCTCTTACATCATTTCAGTCCATCAGCTTCTCTTTTGGGAGAAGGTTTCCATTGAGGTGGACTGCCTGAACAAGTTGGTATTACATAAATGTTCCAGGGCAGTGAGAAATTAACGTGTGTAATGTAGAAAGCAACATTTTTAAATGCTGAGCAACCTATTGGTGATTCTGAGTAAATAATAACAATTCAGAAGTTTAATAATTGGCTGTATGAAAATCATGTTCAGATAAAATAATATATAATAGAATATTTTTACAAAATCATACTGGAAACACAAGAGAGATAATGATCAGCTGTGCGCGTAAAGTGGGAATGTTCTTACGAAATATGTGTGCGTTTGTTCACTTAATAAAGTATGAAATAGGTATGACTGTGTGTAACAGGTAGTGGGACAAAATGAATAGTGCTTTGCATAGGAAGGAAGAGCTTTTTTCTGTGAAATATGGTTAAATAAATCCATCATCATTATCCAACCCCCCACCCCCCACTCCACCACAAACACACGCACTGTCTGAGCTTGAGCTCGCTGATTTCCATACGCAGCCTTCAGAGATGCACTGAGCCGTACCTGGGCCACATGAGGAAGTCTTGGAACTGGCAAATCACATTCAAATTCTGTCCTCAAAATTTGCTTGCTTCCCAGCCAACGCCGGCTTAATATCAACTCTTTCATGTTAGCAATATGCAAACAAGCCTGTCCTGTCAAACCCCGTCTGTGTGTCTGTGCGCTCTGGTCCCTCTGACTCTGTGTGAATCAGCATCTGCTTTTAGAATAGAAACTGACGCACAAATGGTTGTGAGTCAACACATTTTTGAGATTAAAAATATCCATAACCAGTCAAAGGTTTGGATACAATGTTTTTTGTAAATTATTGGATGAATACTGGATACATTTAACTACAAACTAGTTTTAAACAACCTACAAACTACTGTATGTTTTCTATTTTAGATCTCTCAAAGTACCCACCTTTTGCCTTGAGGACATGTCCTCTTTACTTTACCATTTTCTGCTACTTCATACTTTAACTAAAACTTTAAAAAGGCAAGAATTGTACTTTTACTCCACTACATTTATTTGATAATTATAGTTACTGGTTGCATTGTGTAAATCAAATAATGGTAGCACTATACACCTCGGTAATAACAGAATAAAGGTGAGGTTATATTTCAGAAATAACAAGTTAATAGCAGGGTAATAGCTAGGTAAGTACAAAGTAATGGGAGTATCTTGCTAATAACAAGGTAATTAGGGTAATATTTTAAGTTAGATTTATGATAAAAAAAATAATAAAGAAGTAAAAGTTAATTAATAACCGGGTAATAGCACAGTTTACATAATGAGCATAAGATATACCTTTATTGTCATTGTACAAGTACAATGAGATGTCGTAAAGAAGTGTGTCTAACTCATATGTTGGAATAGAAGTCCAAAAACCCAAGAGCTACCAAAACTAAAGTCTGCAGAGAAAAAATGACATGACTGCTCTCCAGAAGCCATGTTAAGCCACGGTTGCAATATAGGCCATAAACCCCTCCCGCTCCATGTTCTAAGCCTTTTGTGGTTTATCATAATAATATGATAATTACTGTAGCTCTTGGTGTTCGGTTCCCACATTATTAGCCATGAGTTTTTAGCCTCCTTTTACCAACGCATATGCTTTGCTTATATCAAGCTGCTGCCTGGTTATTACTTCAATGTCTACCATAATATTCTTTTTTTATTATCAACATAATAAGCCTGTTACATTGTTATTATTATATTACCTTCCTATTACCTTGTTATTTCTGAAATATTACTGCACTCTCAAAGACTTATTAGCTTGAACGCATATGATCATCAAACAACACAGAGACTGCATCATTAAAGTGACGAACTTAATAATAGGCCACAGTAACCTAACAATATAATATACACTAACAGGAAGAGAGCCATTCCACATAAAGAGTACTTTTACTTTACTTTTGGTAACTCAGCTTGTTTTATTGTTTACTTAAGTCGATGATCTGGATCATTCGCTACTGACCAGTGTCATGCAGCGGTCACATGGGATGGCTTCAACCAACAGCTGTGTCTTGCTGAAAGTTAATCATTGGCGTTTACTGTCTTTTCATATGTTTGTGATCATCACTTGTATTGTGGCAATGTAGAGTTTGTATCCAGCAAGTTGTCCTATTTGACCACAATAATAAACCATATTCTGACTAGACGCACTGAGCTCAGGATCATCCATCATTACTTGAGACATGAAGGTCAGTCAAACTCTATGAACCTGTCTCAGGTGGACCCAGGAAAGGAAGACAAAGAGTTATGTCTGCTACAGAGGATATGTTTAATAGAGCTACCAGTTCAGTTTGAGATTTTTGGCTCCTACCGCCTTGTCTTTGTGAGGTGCAGGGTAGGTGCATGTATGTGTGCGTGGTTCCCACCGTGATGCATGGAAGAGGAAGTGTGACGGTGCAGGGATGCCGTTGATGATTTATTTAGAATTCAACCTCAAAAACACCTGCAGGCTATGTAAAAGTTTGACGGAGAACGAGAGTGAAAGAGTGCTGAATTAGGAGCCTGAGCTCCACAGTCATTTAAGCTGAGTCTTGCTGAGATCGTTTGGGATGAGTTGGACCGAAAGCAGCCAACAAGTTCTCAACATGCGCAGGAACTTAAAGATCTTACGAAGCTGGCTGGTAAAAGAGAAAGTGTGTACCACTTCTAACTACTTTATTCCTGCAGCTGTGAACACAGGCTGTGGAGACAAAAAGCAGAATTCATTACAATAGTTTTGAGATATTTGGGAAATAAATCCCCAAATATTTAAGCTGGAACCACCTGATAGACGCTGTCTGACAGAGTGGAAAAGCACAGGTCACAGCGTCAGTTGGTTGGCGGACATGATTTTATGATGACACCCTAGCTTCCAGTGATCTTAGTTCGGGCTGCACAACAGTATTAAACTTCTCTCTGCCATTCCTAGATTATATATTTTGAAAGGTAGCTAAAAATGGCCGGAAACAAGTTTTTCAGCTCATAAAAAAAGTGAACAAAAACTGGTGCAACATATATTTTCCATCATAACAAATAATATTTCATTGTGTGTGCTCACCTCTGTCTCTGTAGCATCTGCTTGTAACCATGTGAGCGATTTCTGGATCTCTCTTCAGTAAAAGTGTAATGAAATGATGTATTATTAGTAGGAGTAACGGTCCACAATCCTCGTTTCCCCTTTCAGCAGTTTGATAAATACACGTACAGATCAAGAACCTCTGTCTGCCTTGTTGTCAAACTCCACAGTTTCATCAAAACACTGGTTCTCAGCCTTTATTACTTGTGACTTTTCATAATTAAGCAACATCTACTTTCACGTAATGCATAAGTGGTTCATTTTTTTTATCTTGAAGCTTGAAGAGGTCAAATGAATCTAACAATCAATAACAGAGCAGTGTCTGATAAAAGAAACGATTCTGTTTAGCAAATGAAAATGTTCTGTTTCTCTCTCATTTCTCACCTTTCAACCCTTCAGACATATTTTATGACCTGGTGAGTGTCAAGACCCTCAGGCTGGGAATCACAGGAATATAATTAAACTACATTCAGCACCAGCTCCTTTCAGGATCCTTTTTAAAAGCGAGTACATCGACAAACTTTTCACTCCTTACACATTTTGATAGACCTCATGTCAGAGACGACCCACACTAAGCTGTTATTTGTCTATTAGTCCTCTTCATCTAGGCTCTGGTTTCCTAATACAGCGAGCAGTGTTGAAAGCACGTCAACTATGGGCGTGGCCTCCCATGTTGATTATAATTTTGGCGTACGCATGCGTAATGTGGGAGAGAGAGCGTGTGTATGATTAGGAGGAGGGATTCATTATGAGCAGGTGGAGTCGGTGGAATTAATAATCATAGGAGTAAAAGCAAAACTGCTGTGGCCCATCCGCCCCACACCTGACGCTCACAGCAACCGCGTGGAATTATGTCGCGCCACAGCGCGGCCGCATGTCAGCCGAGTGTGAAGCAAATGAACCGAGTGACTGTGTTACATCTGATTGTTTTAATTAAACAAAAGTTTATAGATCGACTATGAAAGATATGACAGAATATCTTCTTCATACGTTTAAACAACCTAACGCGCCTTGAGCGCCACGGAGCTCTGAACATACGTCACGTCAGCGTGCTGTACGTCACGTTCTGACTTTAATTATGCGTCAGCTCTTGTAATTAATTTTAATCTACAGTGTCTGTCATCATTTATTCATAAAGTTAGTGATTTCATAACATACTGAAGACTTTGGTTTCCTCAAACACTGATGATGATGATGGTGATGATGATGATGATGATGATGGTGATGATGATGATGATGATGATGATGAGCACAGACTGTTAACTCACAGAGAAAGATTTCATTTCATGTCTTGTGTCTCTGTCACAGGGAGGATCGACCACTCCGCCCTCATTTGTGCCAGGTGAGACTCTGAAATCACACACACACACGCACACGCACACACACACACACGCACACACACACGCACACACACACACACACACACTGCTGTGTGAGTAATCCGTCTGTTGATGTGCAGGCTCCCACATGCTGCCCAGCTACTACGGCATGAGGCGTCCCTTCATCTCCGACTCGGACTTCTGTCCGTCCACCAAGCAGTTCTCCCCCGACGTCTACTCCTCCAGCCTCGGGGGCAAACCTCTGGGCTGCGAGCCCTCCACCATGAGCGGCTACTCCTCCCTCATCGACAGCTACTACCCGGAGACCTTTGGGGATTACCGCAGCGCCGCCGCCTTCTCCAGCTCCGGGGGATCCTTCCTCCCCTCGTCGGCCCTCTCGTCCCTGCTGCCTCCCTTCAGTGGCGAGTCCTCACATTTATTTCTGGTAGGACTCAGACCTCGTCTCTCAGTGTGTGTGTGGATGACAGCATTGGCTGTTGTAACAGAGAAACACATTCTTTATAGGAATAAGAAGAAGTGCAGGGTGTGAGTCAACAGTCTGTAGTAAATCAGATCAGGTGGATTAGAGATGATAAACGGTCCCATCCTGTCTTAACATACACTGAATCCTGGACATTAACATCAGTCTTCCCTTAACTGTTTCCATCAGCTTTGGCCTTGTGACTTCAACATGTCAGCAGGAAGCTTACAGATGTGTAACCCTTGCAATACCACAGGCAAAAAAGTGGCCACTTGCGAACAGTGGAGACAAGTCGTGAACTTTGATGTGTCGTCGCCCTGTAAGTTGATATGTCTTGTTAGTAAAGGGCACGTGTCAAAGAACATTAAAGCTGAAGCTCAGTGTGATGCTCTGCAAAGACAAGAGCAGCTGCACATTCAGGTGTAGATCTCTGTGGGTTCGGCGACGAAAGCCCCCCTCTTTAAAGGAAGCACTCACTCTGAACAGGTTTCAGTGGATTAGGACGGGAACGCTTCCATTTCCATGAATACACTGAAACTGAACTTTCTACCTCAGAGCCTGTAGCAAAGAAACAGTGTCTATGAAACATTTACCAATGCTACAGTTCACTGGTTAATGAAAAGTAACCCAGGAGCTGAGAGTCATTTACCAGTCCCGTAAGGCTGCAGGAGGACATTCTCTCTCTTTTGTTGTACTGAGGTGGAAACAGAAGGTAGATGGTACAGAGGGAGATCTTAAATCTGGACAAATAAAAGTGATATCACCACAGCTATGTAGAATAAACGGTTTTTGAGTGAATTCCAACCTTTTGAAACACAGCTCAAAGTGTGTTTCTTGTCCTTCTCCAGGCATTCGGGTAAATCTATGAATCTTAAATGAGTTAAGGGGAAATATAAATGACATCACATCAGCACAAAAGCAGTCCTGTTCTGATCTGAGCCTGTCGCTGTGACAGTATCTGATAGCACGTTTCCTTTTGTCAGTACAGGAAATAAATGTATGAGTGACTCATCCTGTCCTCTCTTCCTGCTTCAGAGAGACTCGTGGGACCAGTCAGTTCCAGAGTCAGTATCCCAGGTAGACGGTCTCTGTCCGGACAGCCTTGCTTCCATCAGCGTCCCGCCCTCCATGCCCAGCCCAGAGCCCCCGAGCAGCCCCTCGCAGTACCGCGCACCGAGCCGAGGTTCTTCCAGCAGCCAGGCCTACACCCTCCACCCGCTGGAGGACGCCCACTATCACCCTCTAACCACCAGCAGCTCCTACCCCGTCCCCTCCTCCACTTTCCCCTGCCCTCCCTACATGAGCAGCTCCGTCAGCGACCTGGTGTCCAAGATGGTGACGGAGGAGGCAGAGGGCCACGGCAGCCTCCCACCCAGCAGCGAGGCTCATGCCTCGTGGGCTAAAGAGGACGGGGTGAGCTCCTGGTCGCCCTACGAGATCAGGAGGGCCTACTGACCGGACGCCGGGCCTCAGGTTCAGACTTTAGAGCAAGACGGAGGTTTCACTGGTTAAACACACACACAGTTAAAGAAGTGCACTCCAGAGACAATTCACCGGGACATGTTTTGTTGACAGGACAATTTGAATGCATTCCCACAGCACCATAACATCCATACGCCCATTGTCCCACTCATGACTCCTATTGACAGGAAATGACTTATTTGTAAAAAAGTGTGTCTTTTTGTTTGATTTGTATGAAAACAAAGTGGATAGTATGGTCTTAGTCATGAAACTACAGTCAGTGATGTAGTAAAGTTAATAAAATGTACATCAGGGGGCTCTTTGCAGGTACCAGTGTATGTGTGTGTGTGTGGGGTGGGGGATCATGAAACAGCTCAACAAAATTGAAAAAAATTGTGAAATTGTGCTTTAGTAAAATGTACAGTAATATGCCCATATATTTGTGTGTAGGTGAGAATAAATGGACACGTAGCTGAGCTTTATTGTATTTATTAATAAATCACATAAACAGTAGCAGGACACATGCACAGGATTATTACTTTAGAGGACGGATCTACAGAGATAGATATCAAATAGATTTCTGCTGCTCACACTTTGTTTTAACCTTATATCACTATATCAACACCGCATAAACACGCTGTCACTCGTTGTAACTTTGAAGAAAAAAATAGCTTGAAAAATATGAAAAGTCTGTAAATATCCACATATCTGTTGATATTTCTGTGCATGCTTTTGTGAATATCAAAATGAAATATGAGTATGTGTTATGGGTTCCTAAAAGCAGCACTACCTGTCACTCACTAGTCATGTGGCATCATCATCGTCATCGTCATGGCTGAAATGTGTTCAGAGACACAAGCAACTTTGTATTTGAATAAAGTCATGCTGCGTTTGATCATATTATGAAATATGACCCCATAATGTCATATTTAATTTTATTTTGAGGACCGTCCCATGTCGGCAACACAGGGACAGTGTTTAGATAAAGTGGGACACTTCTGTAGGCAACATTTCTACAGTAAAATAATGATGTCCTGTTGCTATATGAAATCAATGTTTATACATCACTTACGGATGATTCGTAGTGGTATTTACAGTTATCAGTAAAACAGGGTCAGCAGGAAGAAGAACTTCTCCTCTGTGGCCACTAGGTGGAGCCGTTGCGTCGCTGCTGCAGCCGCTGGAGAGGAGCCTCTGAGCGGGAAGAGGAGGCAATAAAAAAAGCCATGGACAGGATGATGGAGACCGGAGACCAGGGAAGAAGCAGCCTGGATGTGTAGAATGTAGCGAATAAGGAAATGTGTTAAAATCATTTAAGACAAAAAAATATGCAACAAAACATGAAATATTATAAAAGATGATGAATTGTCTTTAAGCAGTGTGGATGTTGGCAGTAGGACTGCTGCACATCATCATAATGTCTATATAGATGTGGTAATAACACACATAATAAACATGATAATTACAATAATGTTTATAAAGGAATTTAAAAAGCATCCTAAGGACGCAGTTTGAGACAGAACCAGATGTTTACAGCTGGCTGAATATGATCCGTGTAAAATAGGCTTTATCAGTTTTTGTATTGTGCTCTGATTTGACGTCACTTAATTAATAACAATATGTGTTACCCACATACTAAAAGAGTACACTGCAGCATTGTCTCCAGGCTGATGTGAACATATCATAAATATATATTGTAAGTGACTGCTACACAAACAGCAGTTTATACACATAATTAATACATAAATATATATTTTACTTTTAATCAGTTGTGATAAACGTGGATTAAAGTGATTCAGTGCTGACTAAAGACAGATCTTATTATTAATAACAGATATTTTGGCTACATTGTTTTTCTGTGCTTGCAAATAATAATAATAATGTGGAATTAATCTTTATTTAAAATATTTTAAAAAATGTTAATGATAATGTTATAAACGTAAAGAGTTGCACACTGTTCAGCCTGCAGCCTGCAGTGCTCACAGAGCACCTTGCTGCAGCAGCTTCCAGGCCTGCGATGCCAAAGATGGCTACTGGCCTTTGCCACGCCCACTTCTTTCCCACTTTACTGTGTTTTTTCATTGAAATTAAGCTTAAAAATATGAATGAATATACAGTTGTCGTGTGGAGTGGCCTCAGCAGACGCCTCACGCCACATTTAAGGTGATTTGCGGTGTTTAAGTTGCGCACATGAAGCAGCCGGTGCTGCAGTGCTTAATGAGGGGGTGTGATGCTGTGATATTGGAAAAGGAGGATAAAATTAATAAAAGTATGATTTCTTTTGGGTCAAAGTGTAAAATTAAAATATATTATATTATAGTAGAGGTTCTACAATGTCCATGCGGAGTGATTTTTAATGAAAAATCGATATAAGTCGGTTGCCTCTGAATATTCAAATTGAAAGTAACGCGCAATCAAATCATTGTCAAATCATTGAGTTCTAGGGGTTTTAAATAGTAGGCATGGAGGGAGAAAATCTCAAACTAATATGTCCCCAGCTATATTACAATATTGTTGTATGCTCTGACTCTGCTGTGAGACATTTGTGTTGAGATTTTTGGAGACTTTTGCACAAATTTCGTTCTTGGCCATTTTGCTGAGGCAGAAAAGGACGTTGTGGAGCCCCATAGGTCTTCTCCAGAGAGCCTCTCTTCATCTGTGCCATCATGTCTGGTGAGTTTCACACGGGATTTTCATCTAGAAATCACTTTTTTTTTTAAGCATTTTCTCCTGTTGAGACACAAAAAAGAAGGAAAACAGTGATTATTTAGTGGCAAAAAATGAAAAGCACACTAGAGTACACTAGAGAGTGTGAGCAGACTCTTTTTACCCCCCTTAAGGAGGTTTATTTCATCACAGATTTAAATCATCCATTCTTTAAAATGACCAACAGTAAGATTTCAGATTGACCTGGTGAACGTTTAGGTTTTAATTCCACCAGTTTCCTCGTTGGTGCTCGGATTAAGAGACTCG
The DNA here is from genome assembly GCA_032353495.1 of Ctenopoma kingsleyae. Lineage (NCBI taxonomy): Eukaryota > Metazoa > Chordata > Actinopteri > Anabantiformes > Anabantidae > Ctenopoma > Ctenopoma kingsleyae. The sequence goes on along the minus strand of JAUBNQ010000005.1, from coordinate 22,701,372 downwards.
ATTTCTCCCATTCAACCAGTGCTCTACCGACTTTTATAGATTTATTATATGCTTCACTTATACCCTCCTGATTTAATGTACATGTCCTAACACACGTTAAGACCTGTGCGTTATCATTTTCAAAGACATTATTTTTCTTTACCAAAGATTAATTTCTGGAACGAACAGTTCAGCCGTGTCGTGAGCTCGGGCTGTCTGTGCGTAACAGCACGTTAGGAGTTACCGTGTTAAGAGTGGGATGTGTCTGCTGTGCAATTTTGGATGAGTGTTTGCCACATTTAAGACAAATCGTGAAGTAGCATTTAGCTGTATGAATATTTATCAGATGATGTTTCGTGGCCGAGGCTTCGCCTCTTATCAAATCGCCTTTTTCCCCCAAACGGCTCGTCACCCGCGAGTGCGTTCAATTACGCCTTTAGGTCTGAATTACGTGCACCTATACGAGACGTTCTTTCTGAGTTCACTTAATCAATCAAAGCCTATAGGATAAAAATACGACCACTCATTTACCGTACAAGCGCCACAAGCACCGCGCTGTCACATATCCAAGATGGGGGGGCCGGCGTGATTTGAATAAAGTAACAGAGATTGGAGTAGAGCTCGGATCTGTATTATAAACAGCACGGGACTGAAATCGATGTCGAAATGTTTCTATAGGACAAAGATCTGATCAAAGATCCAGCTGCTGCTTGAGAAGCGCAGTGATCAAACAGAGCAAGCTGTTTTCACTGATAGACACAAATCTAAACTTTACTTTCCAGTGACTCCCACACACGATCTGAGCTCGGATCAACAACTCCAACGCGTTTATAGAGAAAAGTTTCACGTTTTAGTCGCCGATCGCTTCACGGACTCTGTTTCCTAGCTCTCCGTGCGTTTTGCGCGCTCGCCCCGATTATTTCCTTTATCCAGCTTAACCAAACAAACCTACACCCATTTCAACCTCTACACCGATCTAGATTTAGATTTGTCAGTTCTAACATTCCGTCTATTACATCTGCGTTTAAGATCGGAATCATATACTTACAGTAGCGCATTTTGTGCCGTTTTCCCTTTGTTCCTTATCTGGGCGTGGAGCGCCAAACACACACAGCCTGCAGCGGGGAGAGTCTGCTGACGGCGTAACGCGAGACGCCGAGCCGTATGGTGCCGTAAACAGGGAGCCCTGGCCGGACAGGGAAGCGCTAAAGGGGGGCTCTGAGTTAAGGACAAGCGGTCGGTAATACGTACAGCCGCAGCGACCAGTGAGCGCAGATAATGCCCTTTACGCATCGATAAGTCGGCAACACTCTGGACGACGAAGTTGTGACTACACAGTTTGATTAAAAGTGTTTATTATTTATTATATCATAATGCACGTGGTAGCAAAGTTTCAAACACTCTCCAACAACACAATCAACAGTTTATTAGGATGTGCAGTGACTGCAGGGAGAAACGTGAATGCAGGTCATTTAGGATTTATTGTTTGGAACAGTTAAATGAAGAAAACACATTGTGGTCTTAATCTCTGGGAGGAGGGAAGAGGGGTTGGAGGTGCATGGCGACGTAAGGGTGGAGTAGAGAGGTGTCTGCTATTGTCCAGTGTGGGGGGGTGTTTAGTAAACATGAGTGACATGCTGTTGTCTTGTTGCAGATAAGCCGAGGGTGTACCAGGGCGTCCGAGTGAAGACCACGGTCAAAGAGCTGCTGCAGAGGCACAGAGCCCGGGAGGCCAACAGCAAAAAAGTTAAAACGGTAACACCCCCCGCCCCACACACACACATACACCCCCCTCCCCCTACTGTCACCCTACCCTTTTTAACTGTCAGATAAACAGGACTGAAAAAAGCAATTAACTGCCCCTGTAAATGATTGACCGTCCTACCAGAAAACATCCCAACGTTTTTAACAAAGCACACACACACACGCAATCCCACAAATCCAGATCCACACATTTATATGAGATGTAAAAAAAACACACACACACACACACACACACACACACACACACACACACACACAACGTCGCCACAACTAGTGTCTTTTAAAAATCCAAAATGCATATATGTACATATATGGATGCACATATCTAATAATCTTTCTCTCCCACTTTGCCTCATGTCCCTCCTCTTCTCTCCTCTTCTTCCTCATGGACAGATATCCCAGGCTTGCTCGGAGCTCCAGGATATTTGTGGCTCTATTTTTCAAAGTAAGTTCACCCAGCAGCAACATCCAGATCCATGCAGTGTTATAAATAAATCCGTTAAAGCTCCGCATCTACTGCAGCATTTGCACCCACCCTCGCCTATATCAACCACAGTCTAACTTTGCATGCAGCTTGCAGTGATCCAACCATACTTACACATACACCCCACATACACCCCCTCCCGTTTAGCAAGCTGCAGGAAAAAAAAAATTGATTTAAAAGAAACGGAGACAAAAACGTGCTGCATCCATCGACATCAGGCAGTAACCCAAAAACACAACACTCACATCAAAACCCACTGTCTCTTGCAAGTCTGCTTGAAATGCAACAATTGACAGCTTCATTCCCACAGTGCAGGGTCCCTTCTTATAAAGCCAGTCTACATTCAAATGTGTTGGCTGATGGTGTCATGACACCACTCCCTGAACTTATAGGCCTATTTAAATGTCTTCCTGTGATGTGTTTCCACTCTGACTCTGCCTTGCACCTTTTTGAAATAGTCCCTGAAGGTGAACCCATATCATGGGCACTAGACTGAGACCAGAAAATGCTGAAATAGCGCAGCTTTTAATTTGAAATGCACCATACGTCCTGCTTAACGTTCAGGTTAATATGACAGAATATTCAGCGTCGCAGATCATCATATCATTTTTTTCCATTTCGTTATTGACATTTTGAATATTTTTATTGATTGTATTTTATATTGCGCTCCGTTAGGTCGCTATGTGGACCCTCCTCCAGCTGTTCCCCCAGCGGACGCGAGCGGCGGTGGCGCGCGAGCGCTCCAGCTGCGCACCGCCTCGTTCCCCGTCTCTGACGGCACATGCGCCATCCATATGCAGGGGGGGACATTAAACGACAGTCAGCAGCAGTTTGGGGACATGATGTTGCCCAGCAACGGCTACAATGGGAATAACAGCAGCAGCAGCGGTGGTGGCGGCGGCGGCGGCTGCAGCTACAGCGCCTCCCTGCTTCCACCTCCCACCTACCCGCTGCCCTGGTGCCATGGACTCTCCTCAGATGCGGACTACTATGGCTCTGAGATGGTAGGTTTATCTGCCCTGACACTGATCAAAACACTGTTATAACCGTGCAGTGTTGCACCTCTCTTCTTACCTGGATTATATTTGGCAGATATTGAATGAATCAATCCATAATTATTGCAATTATATAGGTTTCAAAAGCTGAAGTGAAATATGCAGAATGCATGCCAAATGCTGGATAATAATAACTGATAAACAATAATGAAACTTTTCTATCACCCCAAGCAACTTCAGATCATGCTTGAGGTTTGGCGTGGCTGTTTGAATTCAGCACGTAGGCTTTGTGTGGCCTGCAGGTACATTAGAAAGCAGCCACTGTAATTGTGTCTCATTTGTAATCAGAACTGTATAACCCAGTGTGAGCACATAATAGCAGGTAATAAAATACAGGGTAAAATAAAGTCGGTTAAGACATTCTGTGCACGTGTCGAAGCAGGAACAGTATTATTCCAGCAGCTTTAATAAAGAAATAATAAGCCTAATGCACACTGAAAACTAAAACAGAAACACCACTCACAGGCATCCCAGGTGAGCCTGTGGCCTAGTGCCACTTTGACGTCCGTGACACATTTGCAAAATCCTCATCATAATCCTCCATGTCTCTTTCTCTGCTAGGCTCCCTGCTCCCCGCCAGAATCGCTGAAGCTCTGCAGCCCCATGGATCACAGCAGCTACTCGCCGCAGGACTCTTTCTCCTCCTCCTCCTCTTCCTCCTGCTATGACTCGCCCACCAGGATGGAATCAAGCTACCACGGCTTCTCTTCAGAGCACTACCAATACCAGCACTGCAGTGTCCAGGACTGTTACTGCCTGCCCCGCTGTTGGCCAGGCCAGCAGGAGAGCTTCTCTGCCCCTGAATATGCACCTTACTACAACCCCACAGATTATCCCTACACCTGCCCTGTGGAAGAGAACTATTTTCGGAGGGATTTTCAGATGAGCTCTGAGATGTGTTACAACGTACTATGATCCTTCAACAGTATTGTTTTGTCTCCTGTCTGTAAATATGATTCTGTCCAAGTACTCAGCGAGGCTTGATGCATTTCATCATTTCAGGGTGCATGTTCTGACTGATTTTTGCTTTGTTGGAGTGAATATGATCAACGATGAATGGATGGAAATGTCAATATGTTTTTTTTTTTACTGCTTAAATTTATTTTCATACACATGACTTGTTATAAATAAATAAAATACGATAAAATCACCAGCGCGATTGTTCTTTTACTCACACACTCAATAAAGCCTAAAAGCCTCAGTGCCAGTTAGTTCAGTCAGAGTCATCGTTATCGGCTTCTTCCCTGAACTACACTACAGTTACAGGAGGCTCCACGCTGTCTGTAAGGTTGGGTCTCCTTCAGGTCACAGACAAGTACAAAAATATGGGAGGAATGAGCAAATGACATGTTGGGACTGAACTGTGCTGTAATTCCACACTGTGCACTGGAGGGAACAAATCCTTAAAGATTTGATTTCACCTGCAGAGGGACTTTACTAGTGGTTAGAAAGGATGAACTTTGACTTGACCTGATCATCATAAATGTAAATTTAGGATAAATACTCTTGTTGCTTGTTAAATTTAATCTTTTGGCAACAAGTTCAACCACAGTGCCTTACACAGGGGCAACTTAAAGATACTGCAACATGTGAAGGAGCTCGGGATTGAAACATCAACCCTACAGGTGGTGGACTCTATCTCCTGCTCCACAATTTTCATGCATAATTTAAAAAAAATAATCTTAGTGGTAATGTCACAGAGCAGCACACGAAAACATCCAGCGTTTTGTGAATTTGCTCAAAACTGTGCACAAAAGATAGATGGAAAAGTGGCTTGACTGGTGGGAAGTAGACAACTAAATGACTATATAGACAACACAAAAACAGATTAAGAAGCCGTGTATCGTCTTCTCAAAGTCATAAAACAAATGGACGTGTTCACATGTTCACATGCAAATGAGGAGCGTATCCTGTTTGGAGGCGTAACCCACAACGCATGTCTCTTTTGGGTTAACAAAGTAACACAAAAACCATTTAGAGTGAGCTGCTCTGTCTTTAACTGAAAGACAGAAAAAGAAAAGTTACTCAAGGGCCTATTATAGAACAGAAGATCTGTTAAATAATAAAAAAAAAAGTTTAAAACTTATCAAAGTCTTAAATGAACGTTTGACTCACTGAAAGCAACGATGTATTCGTGCTAATAATGACAACAATGAGAATAATTATTGTGGGCTGGATGGTCAAGGGCTTTGATTAGGACACCCACACCTTCCCCCGTCTGCAGCGGAGGCTACAATTGGGTGGCAAAAGGTTTGTCCTCAGGTGAACTGATTGCTGCATCTGTGTAAGGCCTGTTCCACATCCATCACACAGCAGGCCACGTGCTCGTCTGCGTGTTGTGACATGACTCCTAATTTGTAGAAAGTTGTTGCTCTCCATTTTGAACCTATATTCACCTATATTCCCCCCCCACAAATAAAATGTTTTCACGCACTGATCTCTCACACTCAAATTTAATATAAAAAGCAACATCTTTTGTGCACAGTTTTGAGCAAATATCTTAAACTGAGGCGCCGGATGTTTTACCTGAGTGTGAAAACCTGACGCTTTCTGTGGCTTGATGTGTCACCGTACCCTAAACCATCATAAACAGCTAACAGCACTTTGCATCAATGTTTTCTACCCAGGAGCCTAACTGAAAACTGAGCATCAAAGCTGTAATCACGCAGTAATCTGCTGCAGACAGAGACAAGGTTAAGGCTCCCAGGCATTAAAGTGAAAGGGATGGGGACTGTGGGGCTCCTAATCGTCACCAGCGGAGTTTGAAACTGATCAAGATCTGATCCACCCAAACCTAATCTGTGTCAGAGTAAACAAGCCTGAAGTCAGCTGAAGTGTCCCCGGTTTGCCTTGAGGGTCACTCTCACGGCATTCTTGAGGCTGGCGCGTGGTTTGACAAGGCTGCACGAGATGGGAGATGTCTGTGTTTACATGTTTCATCCCTTCAGGGGTCTGATAAGGCTCCAATAAGAGCCCCTAATGAGAAAGCAAGCAAGAGGATTATATTAATGACTCACAAGTCTCTGTGTAAGTTGTGTCTCAGAATCTTCAAAAGAGGATAAGTGAATTTAACACATCTGTTAAAACCAAAATAAAAGCTGGCTTAAGATTGCTAGCATTTGCAAAAAGGTTGTGTCTGTTCAGATACCAGAGCCACATCTGTACCACAGTGGTAAAGATGAAGATGGTTTGTACTCAACTTCACTGGTCAAAACACATGGTATCACCATAGAGACTCATGTTATATGAAGTGACT
>JAUBNQ010000005.1:22679917-22692016 GCA_032353495.1 Ctenopoma kingsleyae | reverse complement strand
GCTTCAGGACCTGGTTGAAAAAAAAAATTAAGGATTTTCATTTTGAGATGCTGTGGAATGACCTTAAAAAGGTGGTCCGTGTTTGAAAGCCCTGCAAATGGGGCTGAAGTAAAATAATTCTGCAGACAATGGTGGGTCAAAATTCGTATGTGAAAGACTCATTACCAATTATTGCAAATGCTTGATTGCAGTTGTTGTTGTTGCCATGGGTGGCACAGCCAGTTATCAGGTAGGGGGCAATGACTTTTTCACCCAGGACCATGCAGGTTTTTTTCCCTTAATAAATGAAATCACAGTTTAAAAACTGAATTGTGTTCACTCGGGTTACCTTTGTGTAATATAAAAATTGTTTTTTGATTATCTGAAGCATTTAAGTGTGCCATCTATGCAAAAAAAAGGGAAATCAGGAAGGGGGCAAACATTTCACAGCACTATAATAGATAGATAGATGATCCATACTGTTCACTTTTATGAGACTCCTTTGAAGTTTTATGATCAGATTTATTGAATGTGTTGAGACACCGTGCTTTTGTTCTTGTTAATATTTAAGCAATAAGATAAATGTGTTTCTATTGAATCCCAACAAACGGGTCTCATCTAACAACAACCCTACTGACTATTGGATGGTGCAGGCGTGAAAACATTTTTCCATCTCATAGTCACACAAACGTTGACATCCTTCAAATGAAACGTTATCACAGTTGGATGGTGAACAGTGTAACTAACATCACCCTGTATTTCGCAACACCTGATAAGCGAGCCCTCTGACTGTGTGTATTCATATCAGAGAAAGTATTGAGTAAATCAAGGGATGTTTACACTGATTCGTGTTTTCTGCACATAAGACCAACACACACACACACACACACACACAGGCGTGTTAACAGAAAGACTGGGCCGCTCTGCAGTCGCATTAAGAAAGTGGCAGAAAACTCCTGTTTACACATCAAACACAAGGAAGTGGAGGGTGACACACCTGATGGGAGACAGAAGGGTGTTTTATTTGGGAAGTAGGTTGGTCAACACTATTGTTAAAGTCAGAGTTATCATATAAATATATTGCTGGACAAAAAAAACAACACAAAAAAACAGACTGAATCCAACTGTATTCAGTTTCAGCCACAGCTTTGTTTTGTTCTGTTTGGTGCCTGCTCGGGCTTTCCGAGGAACAACCCCTTGAAGAGAAAGTTTTTACATTGGTTGATTTACTTAGTACCTACCATGAATAGCTGCAGTGGTAGAATTATGGTTCATATTCCTGTGAAAAACCTCCCAAAAAAGGGAGTTGATCCCTTCTTGATCTGACTACAACATTCTTGGAATGAACACCCTACCTGCATTGTCCTTCTAATATGATAATAACTGTAGAGACATCTAGATGTGAGACTGTTGAAAAAAATGACAAAAGGTGAGAAAACAATAACATGCCGGCTTCTTCGACCCCCCACTCATTTCTATTTGTGACCTGCTATCTTGATCGATAGCATCTTGGAGTGTGTAAGAATACCCTTCACATTAAGGGCTTTCTTGAGAGCTAAGCAGGAAGAACAGGCCTCAGCATGACCGCGCTGGTTCCAGTACCACTTATGTTGATGTTGTGCCTCCTGCAAAAGACTGTTGTTTTTTTTTTCCATAGATGAAAACGAAGATAACGCCAACGTGCAAGTGGTGAAAGCACTATTCATGGCAGGTGTTGCATGTTTTCTGTACCACATGTGCAGAACTTTGAAGAAATTGCAGAAGACATTTTTAATATTGCTAGAAAAGTTCATCTGTACATTAGTCAATAAACATCTGTTTATATAAGTGATCTCTTCATGTTGGGAAATATATATATCCAAATCAAAATTAATTTCAATTCTAATATCCTGTCATTGGCAATTTAAAAGTGCACAGCTCCACCCTGTTCAGCACACCCGCCTCTATTATTCATGTCTTTCTTTTTTTTTGGTTCGTGGTGGCTATTATTTTGTTTGAATTTAATGTCTCAGCAACTGGCTACTGGAGCTGTCAGTACAGCAGGCTTCTTGTCATTATCTCTGCTGAGTACTTTGTCAGTCATCTGCAGTAAAGTATTTACAGCCCCTCCAGATAGCACATCTTTATGAAGCCGGCTACATTTCTCAGTAGTCCACAGTTCTGACAGGTATTTGTATTTGTAACCTTAACTTTACAGAGGCTTTACAGACTTTACAGCTCCCATCACATTTAATTGCTTCTGGTATTCATTTTTACAAAATGGTAAATATTGAAGACTCAGCAGAATATGTGCATACATTCATACATACATACCTGTGAAGACTACATTTGTTGGTTAATCATTTACTCATGCGTTTTACACCACCCACAGTCCTCTCTAAAAGGTACTCGAATGACAAGGCTAATGTGTTTCTATTTGCACTCAACTGAAGACATTTGGGTTCAGGATATTTGATGAAAGAATTTCAGTTTTGATTTAATGCCATGTACACCTGAATCAGATAGCCCAAATTTGACCTAGGAATGGTAATAACTTAAAGTCAATCAAACTTAATATTTGAGAGCAGACTTTTATTGCAGCCTCCTTCAGATGCTGCCTGTGTTGGAGGGTTTCTCCCTTCAGTCTCCTCTTCAGCAGAGGAAATGCATGTTCAGTTGGGTTAAAGTCTGGTGATTGACTTGTCCAATCTAAAATCTTCCATTTATTTCCTCTAATGAAGTCCAGTGATGAGTGTTGGTCCATTGTCTTGCAGCACGATGAAGCTCCTCATAATCAGTATTTCTACATTCATCATGGGTTATTGCATAAAGATTAGTGAATCTGTTGCAGAAGCAGTCATGCTGCCATGATGCTGAGGTCCTTGCTGGATTTATTCCAGTGTCTCAGAGAAGAAACTCTGAGAAACGTCTACAAAACGTCATCAGATTTTGTCAGGTCTTCCACTCCTATTTTTGTCCTTGACCTCTCCAGATTCCTCTTCAGAGATCACACTCAATATTTGCCACTTTAGTCTAAAGAAGCTGTATTATATATGATCAGAATAGCACTGCCAAAACAACAAATCTAATGCTGGCCTAAGACTTTTGCAAAGTACTGTATGTTTGTAATAGTGACAGCAGAATGAATATAAAAGGAATCTAATACATACAAATTGTTAAACGTGTATTCTCACCCTCCTTGGGGTGCTGATTCGTGAGATTTTCCTTGGTAAGGACTGGGAGGGTTCCACGTGCCCTGCCTCTGTGTTCTGCCCAGGCATGTCTCTGCAAGACCTCTATTGCCAAAATGGAGCACTAAAGGGTATTTCGTGATCCAGCCCTCAACAACCATAACACTGCCTTTGGGATAAAATAAACTTTTAAGTTGAGGCACTGAAAGGAGGGGCTGTACGTAAACACTGTACTCAGAACCAGCAGGCAATTATACACAATATGTCACACATAACACCACCTTTCAACACCATTTATTTTTCTCATAGCTGCTGAATCGCCCTGAGGGCATGTGAGCATGAGCTGTGTCAGTCATGGAACAGAGAACTGCCCATTCTTTGCTTCACAAGGAAGCTTCAGCACAGTTTTGCAATAAACTGCTTCCAAGAAAAGTGCATGCATACTGATTGAGTCACAGGATAAATCATTTTCTAAGAATCAAAGAAAGCAGATGAATGGAAAGAGATGCGTTTGAAAAAGTGTACACGTTACCACTAATTGCTAAAAGTTGCATCCCACGCTCACACACTGTGGCGACATCTTTCAATTTGAATTCTTCATTTTCTGTCCATATTTTAGAAAATCAGACACTCGCACTCTTGGAAGTCCTCTTGTGTTTGAGATTTGTTTGGCTGCACTGTTGACATGCCATGTCATTATGATCATTTTCTGTCTTCTGCTTTCTTCTTCTGCTATTGGCTCTTAGCACTTGTTATGTTGTTTTCATAATTTGTAATTCTAGATGAGAAAACAGAGCAAAAGCCAAAATCTCTTAACATGTTCCCATCACACGAGCAGACCTGGCACTTTTTCTCCCATGTGATACGATCTCAGGTGTTTCCAGGTGTGTTTGACAGATGAGCAGCAGCCTCCTCTCAAATTGTCAGTTTCCCCCCAGGTGGGAAAACCCCAGAAGACTTCACTGCCAAAACTAATTTAAGCAGAAACATTTGCTGGATCACAGGTTAGCATATAGGCAGCTCCAAATAGCCGAAAGATCTAACTGCAACTGAAAAAACCTGAAATTCAGTGCAGAAAACATGCAACACAATGCTTCATACCAATAAAAACTAATATCACATGTAATTTGTTGTTTTTATTTGTTTTCCCTTCTTTGCCAAATGCTGAATTACTGTGTTTCAAGCATGACACTGTACATTTCTTTATGGAAATGTAATGTATCACTATTTGTTTTGGTGTCTCACAGTAGAGAAGTACTGTATAATGGCTGTACTGTATGATTAGTATACACCATCACGTGCACCATCAGTTTAAAATCTTAAATTTTAAGCCCTTGTCAACTGCTCCTGGTTGGCACTCTGGATGAATGTTCAGATTATGATATACAGTATTCACTATGTGTATGTGATCTTCTTGTTAAAACTTTTCTGAAGGACTTAAATAGAACATAATATTTTTGTCAATTGTCAAAAACATTTTCTTCCACTGTTCTATAACATCTTGTTATATAACAATAAAAATGTAACTATACTTCCTTCAGCAAACACAAAAAGGTAGATTTTCCCTTTACTACCCCATACATGCATGAATAAAATGATAACAATAGTTGAAGGTGTTTTGATTTTAGGTGTAAGACAAGTGTAAAATGAAGAGGTGGGATTGCTGTTGTCGGATGGGTGAAGAATCAAGAACAAATTAGACGACAGTTTTACTGTAAACCCGTTTATGATACATTTATAACATGCAATTATGCTATTGTAAGCAGATATAACCTTTTATTAATGCAACAACTATTATTTTCATAAGTGGAGGAACAGATAAGGAATAGCAATACAGTAAAACATAGTTGTAATAACATAAAATATGTTATTAATGTATCTATACAGTTCTCTGATTATCTCATTTGGCCAGTCTCATTTGTGGAAGTTACTTTGGCCACAGCTACAACATTAAGACCCTAGTTTAAAAAAACAAACAACCCTGGAATCGTGCAAGTGATTTAGCATCTGCCATTACATAGCTGTGGCACTAGAACACAGAAATTATTACAAATTGTTATGGATGATGTGAATTTATCAAGTCATGGTCAAGTACATGGTGGAAAGCTCTATGAGAACACAGATTCAGAGAAAATAAGAAGAGTGAAAATGCTGGTTTCTACAGACTGAATGAAGACTCCTATTCACAGACAGTGGGTATGAACAGAGAGCTGCTGTACGATTCTTTGCCCTCCTCTTCACCATCTTCCTTGTTATCCTCCAGAAGTTTATCCAGCAGGTTTGGCGATTCAGGTTCTACCACCACATCTTCATCCAGAGACTGGTCTTGTGTTTCAGGGTCCAGCTGGTGATCTGAACGCTGTGGGAGCTCCAGGATCTGGGGCTGAGGGTCTACACCCTGGGCCTCCAGCTGAGGGATCATGGTAGTCAAAGACATGGGCAAGGGCATGTGCACCAGAGGTGACCCGGGCAGGGCTGCAGAGCTGGGACCAAACTGAACCCCTGGGCTGGCCATGGTAGATATGGTGGTGAGGGGCTGGGCCCAGGGGAGATAGGTCAAACCGGAGTCTGGAAGCTCCATCTGAGGCAGGGAGGCCGGTGCAGAGGCCACTGGTATGGTCTGAATAGAAGAGTAAATAAGACTAAAATGTCACCGTTGATCACAAAGGAACTAAAACTACAGTCGTCAATCTTGTTTAGGTCACATTGTTGCTGGACGTTAATTAAATTATAGGAAATATGAAATGATGAGCCTCCCACCCTCCTTTATTGAAACTGAATGAAGCCACCGGCTTTAGCACATGTCCCTCTACAAAATACCTTGTGCAGAGGAACTAGTAAAACTGTACTTCAGAACTGCTTTTGCTAACCAGGACAATATTTCTCTTTTTGCACATTAGCACAGTCGACATTTTGAATTATTAGGGCCATAATCTGTTGTACTGCTGTTGCCGCTGCTGCACAACAGGGCAGCTAAAGTTAGCTTTGGAGTGTGTCCCAGTGAGCACTTTGCGCTGGTTCTTTACATGTGGCTAATGTAACCTCAGTCTGCAAGCTTCAAGTAGAAGTGAGGAAAAGTCTTTTATAAGGGAAATGTTTGACTTTAAGATTAAGAATAGGATGGGATCTGCAAGGTGGAGTTTGTATGCAAGTTTCTGCAAAGCTCTGCCTACAGGACTTAACTGAGGGCAAAATACAGAGCAGTTGACCATAGCTGAAAACAAAACTTGTCATGTCACTTTTGATTCACTTTTTCATATGTGAATTGACTGTTGGAACCTAGTTTGTAGTTTTAAAACTTTATTTTGCCTACAAGAAACATACTTTTGTTCTCTTACTCACCCCAAAATTAGTGAGCAGTGGTGCATGTGTGTAGGTCAGCATGGTGTAGCTGGGGCACAGAGTCTGCATATACACATCAGCAGTCAGGGTGGGGGTAGCTGGGTAGGTCAGAGTCTGAGCTGAGGGGTCTTGCTGGGTGTATTCCTGTGAAGACCAGGACGTCATGGCAGACTGAAGGCTGGTGCTGGCGGCAGTGGGTGGAGCTTTCCATGCCGTGTACTGTAGCCCTCCATCAGCAGCCGCAGCTGAGGGTTCAGCTGGAGAGCTGCCGTTAACATCAGAGCAGAAGATGGCTGAATTTCAAAGAGAAGTCAAGTGTGAGTCTTTAAAAAAAAACCTGCAGAGACATATGCTTTGCTTACAGGAACCACTTTCATTAATGTGTCGGTACCTTGCGCATATGATGACGGGTAGTTGTGTGGAGCCACATCCTAAAAAAGAAAAACGTACAACATCAATTAAAAAGTGAGTTGAGCATGTCAACATTATAATAATTACAGTAGCGCCACAATCCCATGCTACTGTGAAAGTACTAGATGTAATGTTGATATATAAATATTTACACTTGTACTGATCAAGTCCAGGTGGGAGATGAGTCAAGATTGTAATTGAAGTGTGTATGTGTTTGTGTCTTTGAGATATTTATTCACATATAAGCATCGAAAACATCAAAGTTTTTAATGTGAAAAGTGAAATCCGGTGCGAACCATAATCTTAAGAAGTATTAAATGGATAAATGTCTTCCAGCAATAAATTCACCGGAAACCTTCAAACTGCTACTTAATAACTGATCATGTTGCATAAGATCATATTATATTCCTGGAAGGCATAACGGACAGGCTTGTTCTACACCTGAAAAAGTTGGTCAAAGACAGAGGGTGAAGTCTGGCTGCACCCACAGGTGGAAGTAGATTAGAAAGATTACCAACATTTCCCAGAACATACAAAGACCTGATGAGTGAAGTTGACGTTTCACAATAAGATTCAAAGATCCCAGCTTGAGATTAAAGAAATCTCCAACTCTAAACACCTCTTGAAAGCCATCTTCCAGACTGGTAGTTGGCCAAATCAACACGGTTACTTCAACAAAAAGCCAATTAGATTTTACCATTGGGTTTCAGATTATTGCTGAAAATAAGCTCTGTGAGAAACAATAATACTTAGCATGATACTCACAGGTTTCGTTCGGAAAGTTAATCATCACAAATGGACACCACTTCACTGACTTTCAAAGCATAAATATGATCGCCAGAAATAAAAAAACAACAATTGTTAGACTATAAATGAACAACACCACTGTCACATTACTTAGGCATCACCACCACTAAGCTTCCAACTTGTAACTTAAATTAAACAAACCTTTACTTTTATTGTGACCTGATTAACTGTTCACAGCTGAGTCAACGGGCACCTTTTTTAAGACAAGAGAAAAGCTTTTAACAAAAATCAAGAGTAAGCTTTTAATGGTGAATTTTATGTTGTGGAATAAAATGTGAAAATGGTGTTAGCCACAGACATTATTTTAGACATGTAATGAAAAATGACTCACAACACTGCTCTGCTAAAATGTTGAGCCTCTTCATTCTTGACCTTTGGGTGACCAAAAGAGTCTCATTATTACTCTTATTAGTGGATGTGTGGTGTGTGCTCGATTGGACAGTGGTGGCAAGAGTTACTGGTTATCTAAAGTGGAACAAAATGCATGATGTGCACATACTAATGTGCACCCCATGGTTTATTCAGGCAAGCAGCTATGCAGAAGTCTTTATCTCTGCCTTTTGTACAAACGTCCAATTAAAAATGGTGGTTTTGTCAAAATCGTATTCAATTCTAAAAGCTATTCTTTAGTCAAAGCTGGGCAACATGACCTTCCTCAGAAAATAGGCAAACTTAGCAACTGTGCATAATCCATCTGCTGAGGAAGATCCTGCGATATCAAAGTTCAGAATGGCTACTAATGGACTTAATAGTGAGATTATGTTTGTCAACTGCTGCCTCCAAGGTCAAGAACAAACCTTATCTCTAAATTGATGTTGAGTGTTGACATTTTAGGCCATGGGTGTCAGTCCGTGCACCGTTGGCTACTGGGCTATGAAGATGTTATCTGACAAAATAACAGTTGAGAGATGTATCACCCGAAGAAAATACTGTGCTGACCAGTTCTAAACATTGTTTTTGAACTTCGATGATGTATTCATTTATTATATATTGTAATTTATATATTATTCTATTCATCGGGGACCTGTAAAAAGCAGATCTATAAATGTAAGAAAAATGATTTCCCCCTTTCATATTTGTCACACTTAAATGATTTAGATCATCAAACAAATTTTAATATTACACAAAGATAGCCCAAATAATACAAAATGCAGTTTTTAAATGATTATTTTATTTAAAATCATCAAAAGCTGTCCAAACCTCCTTGGCCTCACATTAAATCATGAATGAACAGTGATTAACTATATTTTTAGAAAGCTGAGTTCAATTTCACTTCCACACCCAAGCCTGATTACTACCAGACCTGTTGAATCAATAAATCACTTAAATATAAGCTGTCTGACAAAGTGAAGCACACTAAAAGATCTTGTATCACGCCGCGATCTAAAGAAACTCAAGAACAGGTGAGAAACAAAGTAACTGACATGTATCAGTCTGGAAAGGGTTACAAAGCCATTTCTAAGGCTTGTGGACTTGTGGACACCGAAACACGGCAAGAGCCATTATTCACAAAGGGCGAAAACTTGGAACAGTTGTGAACCTTCCCAGAAGTGGCCGGCCCACTGAAATTAGTCCAAGAGCACATCGGTGACTCATCAATAAGGTCATAAAAGAACCCAGAACAACATCTAAAGAACTGCAGGCCTCACTTGCCTCAATTGGGCAAAAACGGTATTCATGGGAGAGTTCCAAGACTAAAGCCGTTGCTGACCAAGGTGTGCGTCCCATTACACCTGGCATAAAACTAACACAGCATTTTATAGCATTTCACATCATACCAACAGTCAAACAAGATGGTGGTAGTGTGATTGTCTGGGGCTGCTTTGCAGCTTCAGGACCTGGACCATTAACCATAATTGATGAAACCGTGAATTCTGTTCTCTACCAGAAAATCCTAAAGGAGACTGTTCGGAAATCAGTTTATGACCTCAAGCTCAAGCACACTTGGGTTAAGCACCAGGACAATGATCCAAATACTTTTGCTGAATTAAAACAATTCTGCAAAGAAGAGTGGGTCAAAATTCCCTCACACTGATGTGAAAGACTCATTGCCAGAAATCACAAATGCTTTAATGCAGTTGTCACCAAAGGTGGCAAAACCAGATATTAGGTTTAGGTGGTAATTACTTTTTCACATAGGGCCAGGCAAGTTTGGACAGATTTTTTCCCTTAATAGCTGAAATAATCATTTAAAAACTGCATTCTTCTTCAACTTTTGTGTAATAATAAAATTAGTTTGATGATCTGAATCAAAAAAATAAGAGAGGGGGCAAATAATAAGGCTTTTTTCATCTGTCCTTATTTCTATCATTGCATCTGACACTAGCTGCTAATGAGCTCTGAACATACACACTGGTAGTATTGGACCGTTTATCAAATTACCCTAAAAATTTAAGTGCCGAAAAACATGAAAATGACTGAAACATTTTCGCTCTGTGTTGTGTGTACACACAAAGTTCTATCACACAGAACAATGAGTGTGTATGTACATATGAAAACATGTTTTTGCATTGTTTAGCCCCTATGCGGGTGACCAGTAATGATCTATACAGAACAGTCTGCAATGAGAAAACAGAAGGAATGAGACAGGTGGCAGCAGTGACAGTACTGACAGCTTTTTGTCAGGTGTTGCTTGACATGAGCATCAGTGAGCATCCTGCTGCCTGGAGTCAGGGTGTGAGCTGTCAGGTTCCTGAAAAATTGCAAAGGTACTGACAACGTAATAGTTTAAGAGGTTGGACAGCAGAGTTCAGCCAGTCCACCAAAGGAAAGAAATATTCATGTCAATTTTACTCAAATCCTAAGGATGATGAGAAAAATGAACACTCCTAGAAAGGTGAACCATTTTTGCAAATAAACTTCTATTTTATGTATATGTTCACATAACTTCCTGATTTTCTGTTCAGGATTTGGTGCTTGTAGAAAGGTTAATGAGTTACCTTCCTGCTAGAGAAAGTCAATGAGCCGTATGCCACTTGTGGTAAGTGCTGAATGTGTGTGTTTAACTGTGAACTGAGTGGGTTTGAACAGGGCAGATTTGCAAACACCAGGATAAAAGCCAAATCTCAATAAGAATCATCTGTAGCTTATGACATGTCAGCATGCAGTCCTCCACATCAGGCTATGCCAGTCAAATCTGCCGTAGCAGTAAAATATTTTGATCGTTGTTGTTATGTGTCATTTTAATATAGTTTCACATTTCAGGACATATCCCTGTTCGCTTTCTTGCTACGAGTTGGCAGAAAGCATTGATGGCACTCTCATAACCTAAAGACAGCAGCCAGTTAACTTAGTTTAAACAGACTAAAAACATGGGGAACTAGCTTGGCTCCATCCAGAAGTAAAGCAATCTACATGTCAAATCTCACTTTTTCTCTCTAACCACAGGGTGTTTATGTGTCTCAGTTCTCCTGGTCTGATAGGTATAATACATAGAAAGTGGGAGGGCACTCTGGCAAGGCTGCAAGTTATTTTGCATAGGGCTATGTGCCCAGCCCTGGAGCCATGCAGGGAATGGCTGTAACTGTCACAGAAAACACCTGGATTATATAAGGACAAAATCCCCTCTTCACTCTGGAATAGCCCCTGGACCCCTACTGCTAACATCCTGATGGCTCTGTAAGGGACCTTTCTTTAGCTCTCATGATTGCCATCCTGTTCCCACTGGCGGAGATGACTCCCCACACAACAGTCTTGAAGTGTTGTGTTGCAGCTTCTGCTCAGCAGATTTTACATTTTTCATACAACCAACAATGTGCGGCTGGAGATTTGGCCCTGCTGCAGAAAACAAGATCATTGACTGTTTCGGTGTTCCTAACGGTTGACACATGAGCACAACACAATCACAGAAGCATAAATGCAACATGTTATTTAGATTTTATTTGGTTCTACTACCCCACAGAAGTTCATGGAGTTGAGTTCTGTCACTGTCAAAGCACTGACAAGAAAAATGTATGGTTGTTTTCCATTGCATCTTAAGCCAAATACATACTCCTCTGCTGTAGTTTGTTTTATGTCTATGTGTCTATGAGTTTTAAATATGTAATATGGTTTAATATTTGTTTATGCTCTTACTGAAAACCTCACAAAGCACACATTTTGCAATGTTGGACGCTCGTACAACAGCACCTAATTCTGAGTGATCATCCATACTAGAACTGTTGTTACAGTAAATCATCTTATTTGTTGAATGACTGGTTCTTCAGAAATGGGAGAAGGGTCAACACATATTCCTGAAAATGATGGGGAAGTATATATCATCAGTATATAAAAGTATGCTGAAGAATGCAGAATATATACACTACCAGTTAAACGTTTGGACACACATAGGTTTTACCATCTTTTCCATGAAAAGATGCATGTCTTCAGCTGTGTTACCATCATTGCAAAA
>JAUBNQ010000005.1:22628011-22642035 GCA_032353495.1 Ctenopoma kingsleyae | reverse complement strand
GTTGGCCAGCACTTGATCCAGACTGAAACAGCAGTTATTCACTGGATTGACATGAAATTCTATGCACACATTCATGATCCAGAGAGGATAATTTGGTAATGTTGATGATCCCTTGTGAAGGGCCTTTACCACTGTCCAGGCCTCTTCTTGCAGCAACAGAATCTAACTTGAGAGTTATGAATCTATAACTTGGACAGTTCTTGCAGAATGACCTAATTTTGGTGAAGTGTTTGTATAACATCATGTCACTGTTAATAACCTCCTGGCTCTCTCCTGTGGTTTTTCAGGAACGACGACATGCCTTTGGCTCATTCACTTCATACCTGTATCAGGTGGAGGACGGCAACAACATCTGAAGAGTTCCTCGCTCAAACATGCACACAAACACAAAGTAACATACAGTCAAGCGCAGCAGACAACAGAACCAGCACTTCATCCAAACAAGACCGGCTGTTGCTCTGGCTTATATGCATGCGGCCCAGCAGATCCAGGTGGATCTTCTTCCACTGATTCCAATACAGCCCTGAGGAGAGAGAGCCACGTACAAGAAAGCAACAGAAACAGAGGGGCCAACATGATGCCCCACTGTGAGATCAGTACAGTTCATCTAAGACTCTTCATTAGCACATTGTGCATATCTTACTGTACAGTTTACTCACACATATTGTGCTGCAGGGTTACTGTAGAAATCAGTTTTTGACAACCCTATGGGGCTTCGGTGCAGTTCGTCTTTTCTAAGCTTAGGATGACACCTGGTGGTGAAGAGGATTCTCTGTACATTGTCTCTCTGCAACGTGCTCACAAGACATGGATGAAATTCACTGTATTTTCGGGCCCCTCTGTAGACCTTCATAAAGAAATGTAGCCACATTGGCACATCCACTGTACATATATTATACTGTAAATCAAAATACAGTTATCCACATATTCTCTTATCCTTACTCCTGAGATCTGAAGAACATTAATTTTCATTTTTTAGAATTGTGTTCATAGAACTGATCAAAATATTTAAAAAAAAATCTTCATTTATTTAAATTCAGTTGTACTGTATTTGTTATAATAATGTTGTATACCTATGGATTGCTATACATCTGTATTTATATCTAAAAATAAACCTTATCTTTATAGATCTATCGCACCAATACAGTGCTTTTCTACCTACCCAAAGTGCTTTTCACTCACCCACGCATATATATACATAATGATAGGATAAGATAATTAGATCTTCATATATAGAGATAGATACACACACACACACACATATATATATATATATATAATTATATTCTCAGCTAAAAATATTAATATGTTAACGTGAAGAATTTTATTGAGCGAACTGCAAATTCAGATCACATTATACACCTTACATCTGCATTACAGTTTACTTTCACATTGTATCTGTATCAAACAAACAGAAACACAACTGAATTAACAGATTTAATGACATTCTCTATCAACCCACTACTTTTTATTTTTTTATTCTGATACTTCACTTGCATCTCTCCCCCTGCTGCAAGTATTGTGTGATATTGCCTCATGCACTTGAAAGGCCTACGACTGCTAGGAGAGATACCAAGAGATTTCTCACACACACACGCACGCACACATGCGCACACACCCTCCACGAGCTGGGAGATGAGATAGGCAACTTATGTTGTCTGTTGACTGCTGGAGCTTGATATCACTCCACTCAGCCCACGGGATCAATCTCGCTGCAGAACAAAGTACTTAAATATTGTTTAAAAATCGCATCATTAGTAGTTTTTAGTTTTTCTCCAAACATTTTTCCTCATTCTGTTTTTTTTCTTCCATTTTTTCCTTTGGACAAGTTGACTCAATCCAGCTGTGGCTGTTAAAACCTAAAAGAGGAGAAGCTTTGTTTTGATGCAGGATGATGAGGTGTCAATCAAAGCATGCCTTGATGTGCTGCCGACCAGCGGTGACTCTTGGGAAATGACTTGCTTGCTCTGCATTGCAGCCAAAATAAAGAGGGCTGGAACCAGTAGTTATGGGGTAGTGCAGAGAAAGAATGGGAGGGGCAGTGTGGGTTTGTTCTCCATGTCTTTTCTTTCTCTAGCTCTAGCTCTTAATCCCACTTTCTTCCTATTCAGTGTGTGAACTGCTCTCGGTGCAATTTGGACATTTCATGACAGCAGAATGAACGCACAATGAACAGCATGCAGTGAAAAACAGTCCACAGGCCTAGATGAATGATTCTACATAACTTCTTTTTATTTGGCTGTAATTGACCTGATGTAGAATTTCCTGACATTGACATTTGACTGGAAAAGGACCTGAATTTCAGATACATCAAATTTATCAACTTTGAAAACAAAATTCCCACAAAGTCGTACCATTACCCAACAACGATTTATTGTTGCGTCAATAGGTGATTGTTTGTTCGCAAAACACAGCCGAGAGAGAGAGACAGACAGGAGAGAGAAAAGGAAAAGAAGCCAGCGAACGTTTCTGTTTCTCCGAGCAGAAAACCAAAACCTGAGCATGAGTCACGCTGGCGGGAACTCACAAGTCGCCAGCTGATGACAAGAAAGTCAACTCAGATGAACTGACGTGGTGGAGATCTTGAAGCCATGCAGTTAACAGAACATTGCCTTCAAATAACACTCGCACATGCTGTTCCAAAATCAAACATGCATTGGGTATTTCAATGGGGGTAAAGAAGTGTAAATACTTGACATTTCAGCAATACAAATCTCTAAATGTTTCTATAATGAATATTTGCAGAGCATGTTACACACTTTTTCCAGCAATCCCTTTATTCAGTAGATTGTTTAAGCAAATGATAAATGAACATTAAGTCAAAATAAAATAGAAAATAAAATATATATTTAATAATATGGATCTGCCTCGATGCTGCCGATGTGTGTCACAAAAACCACAAAGGAGTTCAATAACTACTACTAATTCAAAGAGCGTTTTGTAAACGATCGGTCGTTGCAAGCGCAAAGCTCAGTCATCACAAGGCTGTGAGTGCAGTTCGGATCACAGTGGTAACGGACAAGTTCAGCATCTCCTCCAGAAGCCACCTCACTAAGGCTTGATATAGATTAGTCACCCATCTGGAAACTTCTTTTCCGTTTATTTCTTCTTTTTTTAGGAAAGGTGTGTTTTTGTTTGGCCAGCCTCTCAGAACAATTAGATTTTTTTGGTTTTTTTAGAAAAAAAACTACCAAAATCATGCAACTACCATTTCATTTTTGTGAGACAAAAACCAGTTGGTGCTGTGGACTTGATTTTTCTCTTAGTGCTGGTTTGGAGGTGAGGTCAGCCTGGACATTTTTAGGCACTGCCATCCTGTTTGAGCCGCTGACTGCGAGCTTTGTAGACCTCAATCAGTAAATCTTTGACATACTGGATTTCTCGCTCCACAGACTCCGCCTTGTCACGAAGCTCCCGGTTCTGCCCCTCGAGGCCATGCAGCTCCTCCTCTAGAGAGTCCAGCTCCGCCCTCTTACGCAGCCTGTACCTGCAACGGGAACAAAGGTGTTTGATTAGTTTCACAGGTTTCTGCTACCTTGCATATTTATTAATGAGTCAACTGTCATATGAGCCACTCACGACATCAGTGGATTACTCACACAGCTCAGACGCCCCTCCCCAAAGACTGTGGGAATCATGACTGACACATTTCTACCATTTAAAACATTGAACTTTTCCTCAACATCTCAACTTTTTCTGTGTGTATCTCATCTTAAATAAATATTACTCAACTAAACACACACACACACACACACACAGACACAGCAGACTTATAGAAATGGTTAGGTGGAGCTGGATTTGGGTGGGAGTGAGGGACTTTCCATTTCTCTCTTACACTCTGCAGGACATTTGGATGGTTGGTTTATGTAACACTTCTGCTATGTTAAAGTGCAAAGCGAAACAGCAATCATCAAATGATGAATAAGCTAACAAAACAACACAAATATGAGGAGTAATGACCCACTGCAACATTTATAGAATTAAACACTAATTAGCTGTGATTATAAATTTCTTTTACTTTTTTGTAACAAACATTCTACACATTTCCAATACAAAAAACAACTATTTTTAGATGTTTATGAGGGTTTTTAGGAGAGAATAGGAAAAACAAGATGAAGCAGAAATGTAATAAAGAAAGAATCAGTGGTTTACCTATGAGCAGCAGTTTTGTTCTGGTCTCTCTTCTTCTGCTTTCTCTCTCCACCGCTGGATTCCAGAGAAACGCCACCCATCACCAGAGATGGCTTCATGGAGCAGGGCTCATCCTTTAGCCTGTGGGTGGGGCGGTGGATGGGGGTGCCCATCAGCGGCCCCTCGCCCTCACCTCTGGACAGACATTCATAGCTTTGGTCTGCAAGGCATTCTGGATAGAGGTAGTGGCCATGTTGGGGCTCTACAGTCTGTGCTTGTGACGGCTGATCTAGGTCACCTATAAAGCTATGGTAAGGCTCTGTGCTGGCCATGGACTGGTGGAAGTAGCCATCACCAGCCACCATTGTCTCTTGGGGAATACTTCCAGAAAGTCCTCCATCTTTGCTGCAGTGCAAGACATCAAGCCCTGTGCTGTCGTAACTTACATTGACCTTCACGTTGTGCATCAACTGTCCCTCTCGCTTGTGGTGGCTGTCGTACGAGCCACCCAGACAAAAACCTCGAGCAATCTCTTCGCTGCAAAACATTCCTTCTGAAAAACAATAACTGTCCTCTTCCTTCAACGATAAAGCACATTCTCTCACCTTCTTAACGCTACCAAGGCTGTTCTTGCTCACTGTCTTCAGTGTGGAGTAGTGGTTCACAGACAACTCTGTGCTTCCTGAGTAACTTCCCCTGGAGCCCCATGTATCAAGTCCAACTTCGTCTCCGACTTTCACAGCCTCGCTGATTATTCTTCGCCCGTTGTTGTGGTGGTAGCGGTGATGGTAGTTGTACGGAGCAGGTCGAGCGATTTTGGTTCTTCCGATGGGACCGCCACAGAAACTGGCCAGGTCCAGTTCCCCTGTTGCCAAGGTAACAACCACAGGGCTGGTTTCTGATTGGCTGGTCCCATACGAGCCATAGGGTAATTGATAATAAGACTGGGAGCCCATGGCTTGGGCGCCCTTGTCACATTTTGAGGATTTGTCCAACTTGTTTGTTGTAGATGTGGACTCGGAACGGAAGTAGTCCTCCAGCTGAGCGAGCTCCTCCTGCAGTAGAGAGGTCATGACCTCCAGATCCGAGGGCACCTTGACATCCTGTTCTAACGGTGAGGGTGGAAGGGATGAGCTTGGAGAAGACTCGGTCGTTGACACAAATGAAGACAAATCAACTTTTTCCGTCATCCAATCTGAGTGGCCATCACCTATAAATGTTATAAATAATAACCATATAATAAGTAAAACAATCCATTTTTTTCATTCAGCTGCTTGTATAGAATAATTGAAATAAAAACTACAAATTCAGGAAAAAAAATCTTAAACCACGCAAGGTGTAGAGGATAAATGTAAAAAAGCTTAAGTTAAAATCAAGCAATACATCCGAAAAATCCAAGTGAGCAACTAACCGATCATCTGAAAATGATTGAACAGCATCGTCTGCATTCGATAAATATCCACTTAGCTGTACTCACTGTACGACATTAGCCCCGTGCTGCACTGCGGCTCCGACCTCGGGATGTGGAAAAATAAAAAAGCGTCTTGGCAAAACTCACCAATTAAGTGCTGACTCTCCACTGGCTCCACCCCCGTCCCGGGCTGTGATTGGCTGAAGCTGCTAGCCTGTCGGAGAAGGGGAGCGCCAAGCTCGCCTGTGGAAATGGGAGGATATTTTTTGCGAAGGATCGATGCCGCCATTGTGTCGTCTGCTTCGATCGAATTGTTCAAAAGCACAGATCGTGCACAGAGTGGATGAAATAGCAGTGGAAGACCTGTGGGGGGAAAAAATAAGAAAATAAACAAATTTCATGTTTTTTTCAGCCTTAAAATTCTTAAAATTAATGAGTCACAATAAATTAAGTAAATAAGTTACAAAAAGTTTTTGTTCATTATAATTGTAAAACTGTAAAATACACTGTAAAATAAAACAACAAAAAATAACATTTTTTCTTAGTTAACTAAATTAACTCAATTAACCTGTCACCTCTTGCTGTGAAGCCATTATTGATTTCTGTCACAACAGTTACATTTCAAGCAATAATGTGCACAATATTAATCTGCCATACTTTAAGAAACCATTAACTATGAGAAAATCATGAAAAAGTATTTTTAAAGCATAATAAAGACTATAATATTACTTAAAAAGCATAATTACAGACATTGCATATGTAATAAATACAGTTATTTTACAGAATGTCAGCTACAGAAACATTTGTTGCGCACTTTAAAAACTTTATGGAGAAACAGAAATCAAATACACTCACTAATCTACCACGAGAAAAAAAACACTTTGATATGGTCACAAAAAAGCAATAAGAGCTAGAAAAGCGCTGTAAATGACATAAATAAGTAAACTGCCGATAATATAATGTTTGTTAAAAGGTGTCTGAGCTGGTTTGTTAGCTAAAAGAAGGGAACTATCCTTTCCTCGGTTCACCCCTAAAGCTACAAAACACTTGTACTTACCCCATAGTTTCTGAGTAGTCTTTTAAAGAAGCAAAGCACACGAAGCTTTACGGAGGACAGGGAGACAGTCGCAGTTTAAAAAGCCATGTTTTCCCTTCCTTTAGGAAGACGGGGACTCTTCGTGAAGTGCTTTTTCCACCAACAGAATAGCGAGACAGAAAGTTTTTAAATCCGCTACTTCTGCAACTCCTAACGCCAGGACCTGAGCACAGCACACCGAATCAATCCGCGGTTTGCACAGTTCACCCCGCCGTTACGTCATGAGCGCGGGGACTTTCCCGTTGTCCAGAGCGTGTGCGCCTGCAGCGCGCGCTCATCCCCATGGTTTATCTTATTTCACTAAAGTTTTATTTACATTTAACTGTAGTTCAATTGATTTTAAATCAATTGGTGTTACTCAAGTAACTTTGCTGTATTAAAACTAGAATCTAAAGTAAGTACCCACTTGGAAAAATAGTCAGATACAGAAAAAAAAAGAAAAAAAAAACACGAGCTCTCCCTGCTATCACACAGCAGTCTTTGAAGTGTACACACTCCCTAAATGTGAACCCGTACAGTAACAGTGTAAACACTCCTAAACACGGATCCGCTGCGGGGATGCGCTCAGCACACTGCACAGCCGGCACTAGTTTTCGGTGCGCCGCAGCGGAAGGACACCGTGTTGCAGTTCGATGGTGTAACTTTAGTTGCAGCCCTGTTGCATCAGATCCGCAGGGGATTCGCTGAGCGCTGTGTAACAATGTGGCCTCACCATTGGTTTATCAGGGGGAACTTTTCTGTTTCTATTGGCCTGCTATCACTCTTTCACTGATTGCTAATCATTACACATTAGCACCAACCTGGGACCCGTGAATTGTATATAACCAGTGATAGTGTGACAAAAAAAACAAAAAACAACCCAGGACCTCCAGCTGGAATCATAACGCAAATAACCAGTTGAAATTACATTTTTTTTTTTATTAAATTACAATTCTATAGGTTGTAATATAATTTCCATGAGTGTCTACTCGTTTTCTGCGTCTTCTTGTGTGAAGTTAATTCAGAAATGAACACATTTAACACAAATACTGGCTAAACCTGATCAAAGTCCTTTATCTGACTCATGACAATTAGTTTTTTTCTGTTTAAATGTTTGGTCTTTTTTCTGCCTCTGTTAAATTAATATATTTGTTAGAACCACTTTTTCACACTTACTCCTGCCACACTCCGCTGCAGTGGCTTCCTCCACCTGATTTTTCATACAGTAAGTTTTCCAGTGCACATATCATCTTTTCATTTCAGTGTAACCACTGCCTTAACATCCTTCCTCACTGATATTTGCAGTCAGCTTTATCTGTCTACGTAAAACACAAAATACAGAATAATCTCTATGATAGGAACCTTAATCGTTTGTTATAGGAGGGTCACAGGTGAGAGATATTAAGCTGGTGACATGTCTGTGGCAGCAGAAGCAGCTCATTCAACAGTTCAGTCATGCTGCACAGTATCTAGCAGATCCGTTATAGTCATGGACAACATTTGCAACTTTTTCCAAGTGTTCCAAATGTTCTCACCTGTAGCTGCATTTCTGGACATGACATGAGACACGACAGTGGTCAGCTAAGAGAAAGAGAGGGAGAAAGTCTAAAACTAATGGAAATGAAAAGACATGCATGCAGACATGCTGTTTAAAGTGTAATCAATATATATCAAAATAATCTTACTGTTTGCTTCTACACAGTCTGTAAATTGACCATTTTAACACTATCTGTTTTAGAAGCTGAGCTGTCACATTAAAATGTTGTTGTATTAATATAATGTATTATAATATGATAATACATTATGATATAATGTATTATATAATGAATTGTTTATTTCATCCTGTCTATGTAGCATATATATGTACAATATAGGCATCTAATGATTTACAACACAACATAATGTGTAACGTATTTTATAGTTATCATCAAATATTTATGACAACTATAAGACTAATAATCAGACAACAAATGACAATATAGTTAAAACTCAATTTAAAATATGGCCTCATATGCAAAATTGTTTTTCTGAAACTTTAAGCTTCAACTTTGAAAACTTCAATCTTGATCTGGTCTTGAAACCTAGAACATGAAAAGTAGGTCACTAACCCCAATTGGATCTACCTGGTTAAATAAATAAATAAATAAATAATGCTTCCAACCCCTGACCCGGCCACACCGCCAAAGCCTCAAGCCTCATGTTTATGCAGTGTAAACACAATGAACAGTTATGTCCTTATATTTGCCCAGACCTAAATTCTACACTGTAAAAACTGACCCTTATATCTAACTCACTAAAATTAAATTTCTTTCTTTCTTGAACTGGGTTTTTAGTTCACAGCAACTGCAGCACGAAAAGTTGAAAAGCAAAAATGAGTTCAGACATAAACATTTCAGTTATTGCTGCCCTTTAACTCCAAATGGAACAAAAGAGGGTTGAACCAACTCCAAAAGTTACTTTATAAGCATTTTTACCAAGTCTTTCTTTTTTTGCATAAAAAAAACAACGAACATAAAAACAATTCAAAATCTATGAAATGAAATAAAAAAACAAATCATCATTAGAGCAACACAGGAGAGCACATTTGAACATTGCTTATACTTAAACATTTGCAAAATTTACATTTACAGTCATTTTACAACCCTGTCTCCTAAGAATTATGTTTTTGGCAATTACACTGAAACCATGATTAAGTTTTTGTAGTAAACTTAGTCATATTATGATTATGTTGCAATGCAACTGCAAGATGTAAGAGTTCTAATCTGAGTGCAGTCTCAGGTTGGGTTTAGGCAACAAAAGCGCTCTTGTTATGGTCAGAGAAAGAGCGTGTTTTTTGCTAATAAAAACACTGTGTGTGAAGTTGCTCTTAAACCTTTCCCTGATCCTGGTCACTAAAAGTAAATGGTGTACCTCGAGATTAGATATGCAGAAATTTGGCAAAAATGAAAACTATATGTTATAGATTTGATGTTTAGTAAGGAAAATATCTGTTGTTGCTGTACATTTGATTAAATTATCAGTATATTGGTGACTTGTCGTTTATATTAATAGTGAACATAATCTTATTATGTTTATATAAAATGTAATCTGGTTGTAATTATGTTTCACCCAACAAAGTGTTTGTGATTGTAGTTATGAAATGTAATATTTTTTAGGTGACTGCGTTACATTTAGTTAAAAAATAGGTTAATTAAAAACCATAATAGCTCCTACACAACACTCATTGTGTTACACAGCACTGATACCATAATTATTTAATGTCCCAATGCAGTTGTAAGTGATCATAATTTTAAAAAAAACCTCTAAAAAGACACTCATAACAGTTTTAAAGTGAGGCCCACACATCTCATTCATAAACACAATGAAATTATAGTAAATGACCATGTTCGTGCACTCACAGCAGCTACTGGAACACACAATACTGTTCTGCAGTACACAGTAAAAAGACCTTTGGACACTCTGTTGGTCCACCAACAGTGTTTGGTTATCTGAGGCAATATTATACCTGTAGGTTGATGTTAGTCTCAAGTTTGTAAAGTTTAGAAGTATCTAAATTCAGGGCATAGCTTTTTAAAGCTAACAGCTGAAAAAAACCTTGATGTGGTCCAACACCTGGCTTCTCCTCACCTACACTCATCACGATCAGCAATAATGTTGTGATGTTGTCATGCATGTATTTATGAGCCTCCACTCGGCCCGATAATGAACCCAAACTGCATCAAAACACTTTTACTCAGCAGGTGAAGCTGAGCATTAGAGGTGAGCTGACACCCAAATATTCTCATTCAGGAATGTTGTGGAATCAGCTCATATTTTTTAAAGTTTTAAGCTAATTCACCTTAAAGTTTCTAGTTTTCATTGTCAGAACTTATAAACAGCAGTTGTTCTGGCTGAAAATCTTTTAACTTAAATCAGGAATATATTCATTAAATGAACACATTCATTCAAATATATCAAACAAGACTGAGGTTTACACAAGAGACAACTCTATGAAGCTGACTTTTATAAGTTTAAACAACATGAGATACTGAATCAGGATAACATTTAGTTAAACATTTTTTGACTTGATGTAAAATTTACAACTCTTTTCACTTATTTTTAAGTTGAAACAACACGTTATTTTTTACAGTGTACAGAATCAGCTTCTAAGTGAGAGAAAGGACGCTCTGATTTAGAATAAAGAATTGATGTTGAATGTTTTGGATGCTGTATTATTGTTCCAGGTCATTTTTTTTGTATTGCATTATGTGTTTATCAGTAAAGAAGACTTTTGAGTTTTCATAACACACATATTAAATATTAAAGCAACCCATTTGAAAACAAATAATCTGTCTTTAAGTATACTGATCCTAAAATGTCACTTCCATCCCATTCAGCCGTAAAGTCAGTTTGATTCAAACAGCATCACTTTTTAAAGTAAATTCAACTTGTTCGTGATTACAGAGTAACAATAACATATTGAAATCTGCAATCACATATTAATATTTCAGATATTTATGTAATAACATATTTTAGAGGACACCTAAAGTTAACACATTTTAATAATAGAATAGACTTTAGTGTCATACAGAGATTATAATAGAATTGTGGGTTCTCCTCCCTGCTATGGTGCATTAAAAAAGAGAATTTTAAGCAATTGTGCAAAATTAATAGACGATATCAAAAAAGAAAACATCATATAAAAGCATTGAAGTTTCCTTTCCAGATCATTTTAAAAACACATTTTAAACAGTTTCTCTTGACCTTGAGTATCACACACACACAGTGCAGCTGAAATAAAAAAAAGAAGCTTTAACCAAAAATAAAATGATGCAGGCCTGAGTCTGGGGAGCTCGTGGCCTAAAACAAACGACTGCTTCAGGGGAATCTGGTCTGGGCTTCGTTATGACTATACACTGTCACATTTGACGATGCGGTGAAGTCTGCAGACAGTGGCAATAAAGCTGCTGGTGACAACAATTGAAACAAATGAAATGTGTAGAATCTGTGTGACTGTCGATGTGTAAACCCTGCTTCGTGAAATCAACCTGTAATGTAACTGTAGTGTAAAATCTGTTTTCTAACACAATGGGTAATCTTTGTTTTTGTGTAATCAGATGTATTTATTATCTCTTTCTTGACAGGCTGTCACTTTGTGTTTTTTATACCTGACCTCCAGGCTGCTTGTGTGGCATGTCAGCAGTGTGACAGCTAGGGACGTGTGGAGGTCGGACAGGCTGGCTGACACCCAGTGGATCCTACTGCCCTCATTAGTAAAACCAGAACGGCCTCTGCACGGCTCCTTGGCTGGAGCTCCTCCACCAACCCCTCTGCCTCCCCAACAAACCAAGAGCTGATTGAAGCAGCCAGGTCTTCCTGTTGCTATAGTAATAGGCAACACTGGCTCACCCCACTCGAAAACATGTTTTTGGCATCCCTGTAGCCGTGGGTTTTACAGCCTCCCCCTCAGAGTTCTTACACCCCCATTGTTTATACTGTGTGTCTCCCTATTTTTGCAGACGGGGCAGTTTTTTTATTATGCATGATGCACCTCTTTAGTTGCGCATGAATTTGTAATCATCTTGGGTCGCGGAGATCAGGGAAAGTTGGGTTGATATGAGCAATGCCCCTGCAAGAACGTTACTGTACCCTCTAACAAATCTCTTCTGAAGATCAGTTAACAAACAATCCAGTGTTTTTTCTACTCTCAAAACTAACGATTTGAGAGTAGAAAACACGATGAAAAATGATTAACTCCATATGTATACAATTTAAATGAACAAATCAATTACGAAATAATAGAACTGTAACTTTCTTTTCGACTACATGTTGAACATTATACGATTACTGCAGATTTAACGAAATCAAATATAGATATTTGCATTAGAAATAACAAAAAATCTCAGTGACCTTGGCACACAAATACCATATTCTGTTTGATACGAACTTCTCACACTACACTGTATATATTTACAGTCTACAGATTTCAGTGCTGCGTGCAATAGTGAATTCACAATCAATTCCTTAACTTGCAGGCGTTTTCTATATTGCGGCAAAACGATTGCCTGCTTTTTGTGCAGTATTGCCCTCCATCTGTCCGTTTGTACTGTACAACCATACAGGAGCCTTCTCCAGCAGTGCATCGTGGGATGGGAAGAGCCTCCTTCAAAGACGCAGGCGGCCATGCACTTCTCTACTATGGCACATTGGTATCAGTTACACCATAATTTCATCACCAGCAGCTCCCTGTGAATCCTGCTTACATTAACTTTTTACAGGGATTGGCAACAGAGAGGCAGAGATGCATGGCAGTGCCGGCACTTGAACCCATTTATACTTATCCTCCCTATTCAATAGTTGTTCTCAACATATTGTTATTTGTTGATGAAGTGTTGTATTTGTATGAACAAATGGTCTGAATTGTGGAATATCCCTGCGGTTACAGTGGGATTACACAGAGAGAAAAGGCGAGGGGGATTAAAAAAACAAGAGGATGGGGGTAGACTTCAAAGTGGCAAAGTGTGCAGGGCTGCGTTTGAATGACGGCTGGCGTATTGTTTTGATAAGTGTTCCCTGAGGAGAACATGTGAAGCAGCAAGTCACTTTCTCCTCTCATCTCTGCAACAGGGAGCCGGGCACCGAAGGAGCGTCAAAACCTGCTGTAATTACAGCGTTCATACAACAATGCTGCAGAGCTGCTGGCTCACACTCACACAGCATCTAAACACACACACACACACAGACAAACTGCACAAATGCATATTAATTAATTTGCTCTAAACATGAGGCTAAATGAACATATTTGAGATGATGAGAATAATAGTGGTGCACGGGGAGCGAGGAGGACGATCAAATGTAGACATTTTAATTCAATCCCCGTGATACACACGTCTGCTTCCATCATTGTGATGTTTTCACTCACTGTATATGCTTGTTAGGAGACAAAGCACAATGGCAAATACACTGTGCATTTCCATATTTGTTCACTCTTATTGTGGAACTTTAATGACTGTTACACTGTGTCTGCGCGCTAATTCAAACTACAGAAGCAACGTGAATAAACATGAAGGAATTAAACATATTATTAAATCTGTTTCTTGTGACATTTTGACACACAATATAGTTCCTCTATAACAAACACATACATGTAAATAGACAAAAGACAGGAAGTAGCAAACATCTTTTTTATGCAGTAGAATAATGTAGCGTGTATTTCTCTCCTTATGTGCAGCTGCAGTGAAAATCAGTTTGACCATGATATTAGAGCAGCTGGAAGTGACACGCATTTTATTCAAAGCAAGATTTTTTTTTTTCCACAAGAGATTTAAATATTAATTCAAAATAAGTGGAAGGAGAGGCCCCGACACCCGACAGTGACTCTAGGAGTCAAGACCCCCTGCGCACTCACACCACACACACACACACACA
>JAUBNQ010000005.1:22612855-22627911 GCA_032353495.1 Ctenopoma kingsleyae | reverse complement strand
CACACACACAAAGACAGATGAGATGAAATAAACAGAATGATAATCAGACAAAGAATGTTGTTGCATAAAACAAAATGCGCATTTTGTGTCATTCTTTTATAGAATTTTTTTCATGAATTACAGCATAATTTTCTATCTTTTTTTTAAAGCTATTTCTACTTTATACTTCAACTGTGGCAAATATTGTGCTTTTGTTTCACTACATTTGTTTGATAACTATAGTTACTTTTCAATATTTATTGATCCTTTGTGTGAAATTCATAAGCAAACACAGATACAAGGTCATTAAAACAATCTCCGGGATTACACATCAGTGCATCAGTAATTATATTGAATATAATATACACTGCTGTGACATGAGTGATTCTACTGCTTTTGTACTTCAGTAACATTTTGAATGCAGGACTTTTACTCATGCACTGTGGTATTGCAACTTGTACTTGGGTAAATGATCATAGTCTTACTTCAGCCACTGCCAGTCAACTTTAGTTTGTTTATACAGACAGAGATCACAAATTTACCTTCAAGTACAGTCTTTACAATCTCTCTGTCAATTTGTATGTGGAAGAAAATAAGGATGAAATAGATGAACAGGAGATCTCTCTTCCTGAGCAACCAACCAGCAGAAATATTTGGGAGCCTCTGGTGTGTTGGATAAATTATGCATGTTTATCAGTATCAAATACAGTGTTTTTCATCTCTCGCTGGCTTAGTTTTATTACATATTTATTTTAGAAATGATTGTAAACTAAAGTTAAACTATAACCTTCCACAGGCCTAAATTAATTTTAACATTTGTCTTGGGCTCCACATTTTCCTGAGAGGGCAGAGCTGAATTTGGGATTTCTTTTTCTAAAAACACTAACATTTATAAATAACGGTAAAACGTAGTGGTTAAAAGATCATTCTGTTTCATTCTATTTGTGTATTGCTTACAGTCATGTGTTGCATGTCCGTCTCTCCCTGAATTTCTGTCTGTGATGTCAGTGTTAAAATAAAGGCAAAATGCCAGTCAAAAGCAATCATGTCTTAAAAAAAGGACAGACACACTAGAAGGGATGATAGGGAAATAAACACACACACACACACACGGTGCTTTACGCCATGTATTAAATTACCATGAACTCACGAGGATACATGAGGTTTATTGATTGAGACAGATCATCCAGCACTGTCTGTAAACTCAGGGAAAGACGAGGTGATGGACTAAAAACATTATACCAGTGCAGAGCACCTTTTTCATGGCAGAAATACTGATCAATATAATATACAATCATTTATTGATTCTGAGATGTTTTACTCTGTCTCTCTGCTGTTTCCTAACAGGATCACATGCGGAGAACCGAAGCCAAGCCGATGAGTTTGCATCCAGAGAAACCAACATTACTAGATTACTGTTGTTTTTCTCAGGGTGTTCCACCGCAGCCTCTCGTAACGATGTTGTGGTTGAGGGAGAGTGTACCAAGCCATCCTAGCTATTTCAAGTCATTGTGGTCTCATTACAGCAGGCTGTTGGTAATCCGCTGCCTTTGATCTGGGAGCTGAAGGGAGCTGTGTTTTACTGTAGTTCAAACAATGTTTCCCCTGCTCCCTCAGCACCTCCACCAGCAGCCCTGTGGAAGCTGAAGAACCACAGCCCGATGATGAGAAACGGAAAGTTGAGGGTCGGTTAGTTTTTCAGCTGAATGCAGGTGAGACAGAAACACAGATGAAGGGTTGTTCAAGCTGAGGGTAAGCAGAGGGAGATTCACTCCACTGAGGTAAACAACAGTGGTGTCAAATGAAGAGCGATCTCGGTACGTCAGTACGTCAATTTAAAATACTGATCCACACAGAATGACTGACCAGAGCACGCATCATTCTTGTACAGACGAAGGATTGGACAGCAGCTTTGTCGTCATGCAAAAGTCTGTCAAAAAGCCTATTTCCACTGCATGAACTCTTCCCAGGAACCAGGAACCTTATACAGGATTTAGTTCCTCTACCTGTGTCACCACCAGGGGAACCAAGATTTAAATGTAGTTCCAGAGTCATATACTGTAATAACCAGGTTACTCAGAGAAACCAGGTTTATTGGATAATCGTAGAACGACTTTACATGAACTAAAGAAAGCTGGTTACTGGAAATCTGTGTATACATGCGGCAGACAAGTTATCTTATTTGTCCTCTACGTTTGGCTCAATTTGGATCATGGATCAAAGCTTTTAACTGTATAGAGACAGAAAAGGCCACTTCCTGCCATGAGAGAGACACACCCAGTCACAGCGCTCCTTTTTAGAGCGCAAGCGGTCTTAATTAAATAAATACACTGTGAAAAGTCTATGTGGCACTGTGTTGGTTTCAGTTTTAGCCTGATTTTAGGGGGACTTTATTTAAAAACGAGGCAGCATCACTCTACATAATGATCACCCCTTTAGTCCAGCCGCTCCTTACTGTTGAAAGTAGCAGTGGTGAGTGAGTGGCGAGTGTCTGCAGTCTTCGTCCTGCTCATGTGCCTTTTTAAAAAGCTGATTAGAAACGTGTATACATGGAATAATAATCTGAGATCAGATTTTGCTAATAAAAAAAAGCCCTTCATCAGGGGTAGTACTTTCTGAAGGTCCAGGAACTACTGAGGTAGGGCCTAAGTCCTCTGCACAGGAAAAAACTATTGCATTTTGGTACTCGAATGCTCAAATTTGCTTTGGGAAAAGCCCAGAATGGGGCGTGGTCAGATTGAGTTGGATCAGATATCAGACACTTACCATATAGATTTTGTGTGTGTGTGTGTGTGATTAATAAACAGAATGTACGTTTTGAATGTGTTTTTGAAAAGCTTTTTATTGAAGTGTGTACAGATGTACAGGTGTACAGACACACTTACCGAAAAACATATAAGAAAAAGTATATACAATTAATACATGTAACTATACAGGTGTTGTTATGCTTCATTTATCAATATATGTATTGTATTGTATGTATTGTTGATTTACTAATCATAGAAACTCGTAAGGCTCGTATTAATTAAACTAAACCTACATGTGTTTGATTTATATAATGTAGCTTGTGATTTGTGCCTGTTACCAGTGCTTGGTTTCAGTCTCAGTTAATTAATAACCAGTATTTCAGTGTAGCTCATAGTAGTTCTTTTTATTCTGAGAATCGCTACATTCTTTTATTCGTTCAGTCATTCATATATTTATACATTCATTCTTTCTTCCAGGTTCTCATCATGGGAGGTGGCTGTGTGGCCCAGGTCCTACTGTCTAGCTGCATGAGGAAGCTGCTGCATCCTCCCTGATCATGTTCTGTCTGTTGTTGTTATTCTCTCCACTGTCCATTCACCCTAATTGGTCGAGGCAGATGGCCGGTCGCCCGGATCCTGGTTCTGCTGGAGGTTTCTTCCGTTAAAGGGAGTTTTTCCTCCCCACTGTTGACCGGTATTTGCCCAAGAGGGATTGTTGGGTTCCTTTCTGTATAACTATATGGTTTTCACTTTATTTTCAAAGTGCCTTGAGATGATTCTGGTGTGATTTGATGCTATATAAATAAAACTGAATTGAACTGCAACAGAAAGAAATTCATCCTAGGCATGTTATGATGAAAAACAAGTTTTTCTCTTTAATGGAATTTGTTAGGCGCAAATTCAGTCTGCTAGAATTAACAGCAAGGGCTGTAAAGCAACAAATAATTAGAAAAAATATTGTAGTGTCAGTATTGTGCTATGGAAGCTGCAGTGATGCCGTCTTGACTCTCATTATTTTCCCATGTTCACAGTATTTATACTGAGCGGCTGCTCATTACATTGACCTGATCAAATACACAACAAGCAGACAGAAGTGAGGAGTTTGAACTAAAGCTGAAAGATGCATGGTCAAAACCTGTGGAGTTGAAAAGATATGCACAGGGTTCAACCCTGACCCTCTAAAACATTTTTATATCTCTGCACTACTGCTAGTGAAAAGGCATTTAGGAAAATGTAGTGTACAGTAGTAGCGCTACAGATTTTCCTATTTGTCTTGTGTAGTTAAGGTCTGAACAAAAATAGTGACTATAGAAAACATAATACCTGCTAATCTGCATGATGGCAGTGTAATTGTGTTCATGTTAGCATGCTGACGTTAGCACCTCGCTCAAAGCACCTCTGGTTGATGCAATAGCTGCTAAATATCATCATGTGAGTACTGTCTCTGTGAGCATGTTAGCACAGTGTGCCTCACAGTGATGCTGATAGTAGCACCGTGTGGCCTTTTTTTCCTGCAGGCACAATGCCACTGCTGCAGTGCTTTTTATACAGCTTTCCTGCACACACACACACACACATAAAAACAGAAGCAGAAATGATATTTGGGCCTGTGCATAATTTTCCACATTGTTGATCCAGCAGCAGCAGCAGCAGCAACTTCATTAAAGATTAAAATCTTACTGCGACAGATCAGTCAGGATCTAACAATAAATAATAGACTGGTGAACATTTGTTCAAACATGAAAATCTAAAGGATTATTTCTGTGTTTTATGTGTTGCTCCTTCCAATCACATCTATAAACAGTGCTGCCCAAAGAAATGACTTAAAAAAAAGAAAAGGTTAAATGATAAAGGAATCAGTGAGTACACAGTGTAGATGTTCAGCAACTAGACTGTTGTGGATGTCACAGAATGATGATATCTAACGTGAGAGTGTCTAAGTCATACAAAGCACACTAAAGCTAAAAGTCAGAGTCTCTGGTCCACCCACGGGAGACAGAACTAAGAAACCAAAAAGCAGCCTGCTCTCTGCTATGTCCACCACCTGGAGCTCGACACATCCCTGCTCAAGCTCTGTAGACATACTCTGAGACAAATGCGCATACACACTGATGGATTTAGTTATACCAGTGTGGGAATCATACAATCTGATATGGCCTCACTGACAGAAATGCTCTGGGATTGTGCTCATCGCCGGGCTCGCGTAGCTGCTGCTGCTGTGGGCTTGTGTTTGTCCCTGATCTCCGTATCTTTGGTAGAAGTGTGGATTCCAATAAAGGCTTGTTAAACAACAGATTTCATTCTCCGACTCAAGAGGGCCCCGCATGGCCCAGAGGCGTAAGCTGCTCCTTTGAACATCTAAATCCCCAATGTAGCATCTGACTTCCCTTTGTTATTCACTGGTGGATGTTCCTCCACTGTTTTTCTGTGTGTGCTATAGCAGAGAGGGAGATTTTAACTCAAAAAGATTATCTTATTGAGATCATCAAGGCCCAGTTAATTTAGCTGTTATATGATATCTTTGTAGGAGCACAGGGTGAACATATTGTTTTAATAAAGAATTCATCAGCCTCAGCGAGGGAGTCGGATTTAATGAGCTCCTCCCTGGGTTGGAGATGAGAGACATGAAACAAACAGTCTGCTCTCAGCCCGAATGTCTGCTGCCCTCTCCCGCCTGATGCTGTGAATACACACACACGCACACACACTGAAATGTCTCATATAGCAGCTGAGCTACCTTCTGAAGCTGGCGCATTGAAAATATTATAGTGTCAAGTATAGCGTGTTGTTTATGAGTATAAATAATTTCAAATACTCAGAACATCAGTCACTGCTGTTCGTCCAGGCATGGCAACACGAATTCTGTGTAATCTATGGTTTATGAAGTGTTCTGCCCACAGATTCACTTACAGCCACGCATGTGTGTTTTTACATCGTGCTTGTTATGCTAATGCATGAGAGGAGACAGCTCTTATCTTTAAGTAATTACAAGTGACAGCCCAACAACCCCCCTCCCCCTGCAATCTCCTGGAACTTGATTTTGGTTCTACCTGCTGAAGAGTGCTGAGCTTTAGCACCCAGAACCTTCGCAGACTGAGGACAGTGGAAACAAAAGCAGAACCTGAGCCGGATTTATTATGTCACTGATATGACATCAATAGAGGTCATAAAAGTCAGTCCACTCTAGTGTGGTTAGATGCCATTCTTCTCCTCTCCTTCTCCTCCTGTGCAGGGATTATATTTGTTTCGTACAGATGTGTCATTTTCTGTCATTCTTCAGAGATAATGCTTTATGCAAGTACATGTATAGTACTTGTCCAGGTCATAGCTTTCCTTTGTTTTGGGTATCTTCTTTATAGTCAGCTTTTCATTCAGTATTCCAGTTTAAATACTTTCATACATTCATAATCTATAAATATCATCTCCCCCTACTCACCTCCATGTTACACAGTCGCCACGATGTTGTCACTGTGGTAGACCTGACTCATTTATTTTTGCAGAGAATAATAATAATAATAATAACTGATACTGTACTTTATCTATCCCCTTGGGGATATTCATGTGGACAGGCAGCTGCATGTTAGGCACCAAGAGTTCAGTGTTCAGTATCTTGTCCAGGGACACTCTGACATGTGGACAGGAATCGGGGGCACCAGGAGTTGAACCACAAAATCCTACCAGCTGCGGCACCGGTCACAGGTTTATTTATCAGGGTTTTTTTATGTTCTTTGACAAAGTTTGATGATTTTCACTAGCTCTTTAAAACCAATGTGTACAGCATGTAAAGGATGGATACCCAAACCAAACCCAACTAGACCTGCCAGTACCTGAAGGGACCACGGTATTAGAAAGAAAGATGTACAAAGTATTAAAAAAAACACAAAAATATATTTAAAAAACAGCTTCTTGGCTACATCTACCTCACACACACACATATACATACATATATATATATATATATATATACAGTAAATCTATATACAGTGAGTTGTAGGAGAATTGTATTCTATGAATTGAATTGTATTCTTTCTTAGTGTCCAATGGATGCTTGATAAACAAGAACTACTTTTTTGGTCAGAAATCTTATGTAGCCAATGTGTGTATTTTTCATTAAGGAGCTGCTCTACTAAAAGTGCTGGACTTAAACCGTGAATCTAGACTGATGATTCTGCAAAGCAGCTCATTCAAACAATCAGCCATTTAAGTATAAAAGCACCATTAGAAGCAATACAATTATCCTGTAACAGTCTTTACTGGTCAGCTTGATTTCTCTAATTGTAGCTATATAGGTTAAAGACGCTTGTTTTTTCTCCACTCCATTATGGAGAAGGAAGAAAACTTCAAAGCACAGCACTGTGGATAAATCTGATAGCCCAATAAGAAAAAGTGTTGCACGCACTCAGACTGAAGTACTGTACATTTCTACCATTTCATTTCCATTCATCCCTATATTTGATTGATTTTCTGAGCAGCGGAGATCAAAGACAGGAGGAGACAAAAGATAAAAGAAGATAAAAGAACAGCTGCAGAAAAGGCGTCCTAGAACCTGTCACCATGTCACCTCCAGTATAGTGGCAAACAGGTTCCCAATAGAGCTGAGATGAATGAAAATCTCACCCTTTGTATTGTTATACAAGAAGAGTTGCTTTAGAAAGTATTCACTTTTAGCACACTTTACTGCAGTGGAAATGTAATTTGATACAGCTTTAAGTCTTTTTGAATACATCTTTGGATACACGGAGTCTCACATTCGTCCTGACAGATGATCTCAAACTCCATCAGACTGGTTGGGATGTGTCTCTGATCTGTCACCTTCAGGTCTCTCCACAGACGCTTCATGAGGTTTAAGTCTGGGTTTTGGTTGGACCACCACCGCCAGCACAGTCGGAGGTTTATCCTGAAGCCAATCTAGTATTGTCATAGTTGTTTTCTTCGAGTCACAGTCATTCAACCCAGTCTCAGGCATCATGGACTCTGCAGCAGGTTTTTTCAAACACCTCCATGGATCCCAGAGAAACCTCTGTTCTCAGGTTCCCAGTGTCCTCAAAGTGGTATTTGGACATCTCCAAACAGGCTGTGGCTTCCATCTAACCACTTTACGGCATTTTATTGAGATCTCTATAGAGGACCTTTGAAGGCTGTTGGGTTCTTGGAGACCTCCCTGAACATGGTTTTTATTGTTCAGTTACTCACTCCAGATGCTTTAAAACTTCTTCTATGTCACAGTTACTGAGGCCACTATGACCTCCTGAGAACCATTTTTACCCTGATCTGATCTGTTTCCCACAAAATGTTATCACAGGTCTGCTAGAAGCTACTTGGACTTCATGGCTCAGCTCATGTCCTGACATGTAGTGTGCATTGTTTTAATCTTGTATTATTATGTTGTTATTATTATTATATTATTATTTATCTTATATCTTATATGTTTATACGTTTCTACTTTTTTGTTTTTATATTTTCTACCTGTACTACGAAGATGAGAGATGCCTCATTATGAGTTATTGTGCCTAGACTAATCCAAAAAGTGGACATTTTTCCAATTCAAATAAAAATTTTGAACTCAAAATACTTTCCGAAGCAGATCTCTTACTGGAACTGGATAATTAGCAAACAGGAAAAGCTGAACCACACCTTGTCTGCATTTTGGAAATGAATGTCTCCACTGTGTGAAATCTATCAGGCTTTTAATGTCCCGAGAGGAATTCACCTCATGTTTACCCTCTTCTGTGACTCACAGCATGACAGGCTTCATTTGAATTGCCTATGGTGCACAATGACTTGTGCCAGATCCCTTAAGCTGTGTGTATAAACTACTCACTTACCTCTGGCTATTGATTGAATCTTGTTGTTGTCAAAGGGTAGAACTACTACGCACCATCCATCTAAAAAATCCTAATTAGAAGAAGGATGTCAGTAACACTGTTACCCCAGAGTTGTGTTTTAGCTATTTTAAGGGGACTTTCCCTTTAATTTCACACATCACTTGCACATCAGTTTACTTGTCACATGAAATACCACTCAGTCTGCAAATGGACTTAATAGACTTTGTGACTTAGAAAGGCATTTGACGAAAGTCTGAGAAAAGTAACCCTGATGTTTCAAAATAACCTGTCGTGCCACAAAAATTCATATTGAAAAGAGACTGAGAGTGGAAGAGTGGAAGGGTACTTTTGTTATTTTAAAACTCCCCAACACTCTTAACTTTATACTTTAAATTTAGCTCAAACATTTACAGCTTATTGCATGGTGTTTGTAACTATCATCCTTATTGAAACGTATGAAGCAAGTCTGATAACATACGTACAATACTGCTGATTTTTTAATTGTAGTAAAATTATGTGATCATTTGAATGAGATTTTCTTAACTTTCTGTTAAGTTCAATAGAAACATTTGTTGAGAAAGACAAATCTTGGGGGTGAAAATATTGCTTAAAAGGTGTTTGCTTGCTGGAAAAATCCCCCTGTGCAAACATAGTGGTTTGGTTTATGCCCAAAATAAAGATGGTTGGGTTTTAGTAAAAATGTCGTGGTTTGACCTTAAATGTCAGCGTCATGTACGTGACGCTGTCATTATTAAAATAAAAACAGACACTTGTTTCACACTGGTCTTCTGTGGTAAGTTCTCTGCTTTGTTGACTCAACCACCAGCTCTGGCCTTCTCCCTACAAACGTTTGTGCATCTACAGAGGCAAAAAAGACACTTGGGACTACTATCCCCTCCACAATAGCGAGCTGTCCAGGTCCAGAGGCAGCAAAGCTGCTCCAGATGATGATCCTTCCTCCACCATACTTCACCACTGGGATGATGCTGAAGACAATGACCCTATACAATAAATTAAATCTACTACAGGAAGACTTCAGAGACACAAAATCTGCTATTTGGAGTGGCCCAGTCAGAGCCCAGACCTCAACCCAATACAGCTGCTGGGGAAATGACCTCAAGCGAGCCGCTCACACCAGGCGTCCTAAGTACAGCTCTGGAAAAAATGAAGAGACCACTGCATGAAAGCTCTAAATGACAGTTGTCAGTAGTTTATAGAATAAAACAAAAATGTTAATTTTACTCAAACATATACTTTTAAATAGCAAAATTAGAGAAACTGATCATTTTGCAGTGGTGTCTTAATTTTTTTTCAGAACTGTATATGTCGGGGCTGGAGCCGTTCTGTGAGGAAGAATAACCCAAAATCTCTCCTGGATGTTGTGCAGGTCTCATCCACAGCTACAGGAAGATTCAACCAGTTATTAAAACACTTTACTTTTTCCACCATCACTCTGTTTGTTTACTGGGTGTGTTCAATAAAAACATGAAAGATCAGGACTGTTTCTGTTTTATTAGCTCAGAAATATTGTGTGTGATCAGATCACATTTCATCACCAGTTCATGCAGAAAATCAGGAAATGGGATATTGTTCACTCACTTTTGTAAATGCTAAATGTTAATGTACCTGGTGGATGACTCTCTAGTCATGTGTTTCCTGTCAAAGATACAATTCCCCCAAAAATGAGAGAATTCACTTTGTTCTTTTTTTCTCTAGAAAACTGACATTTTTAATCTGTAGCAATGAAACAGGAGTAGCAGCATTTAAAAGAAGAAAATACAACATATTTATTACATCTTATAATCATTTCACATTTGTGCTGGAAACAGCTTGCATATGTTCAAAGATGAAAAATGTGGGAAAGAAATTTTAAATAAAAAATAAAGCCAAAGATGTGTAGAGACAGCAGCTGGTAAAAGTGGAGCTGATTAGAACCACTTCATGAGGTGACGTATCATAACAGATCATCATTTATAACCGGTAAAGTAAGTAAAGCTGTCAAACAATTGCAGCAAAAGTAAAAGCAACACATAATGGACATCCTACAAAAAAGTACAATAACCACAGAACTGTACTTAAACCCTTCTCCTCACTGTACTCTTACAGTGTGTGGCCACCATCTGCTGCATTCATTTGTGCAGCTCTTTTTTAAACGTGTCCCACAGTTTAAACTCCACATAACTAAATATTTTTATCAACTCTCAGATTATAGGATGAAAAGCAGAAATGAGGAGTTCTGACTGTGAAACGTCTGATCACAGAGGGCCACA
The DNA here is from genome assembly GCA_032353495.1 of Ctenopoma kingsleyae. NCBI lineage: Eukaryota > Metazoa > Chordata > Actinopteri > Anabantiformes > Anabantidae > Ctenopoma > Ctenopoma kingsleyae. Next base: position 22,617,090 of record JAUBNQ010000005.1, on the reverse strand, counting down.
CTGGGACACTGGGGTTTGTTTTTAGGGGAGGTTTTATTAGATTTCTGTTATAGCTGTGTGCTGCAGCCAGGCCTGCTGTTGCTCACCAGGGATTAAACTGCATGCTCACTATGCTCGTGTCAGTCAATGGTTCCTGTATTTCCACCTTCACACCCTCCACTCCTCACCCCTCACTCTCTCAGATTCTTTGGAATCAGGATTAGCGCTGTGCTGGCAGCAGGCAAGACTGTGTGATTCAACTTTTGGGAAGTAAAACTCTTTTGGGAATAGGGAGGAGGCTGGAAAGGTCCAACGAACGTGGGGGGAGTGACTGTAGGGGGAGGGGGTGGCGTTGGTTTGGAGGTATAAACAGCAAACCCCCGCCACCGGTAGGGATAGCAGGCTGGAAGTGCGTCCTCCTCCTCCGGTGCAGTCCGGTCCGGTCCGTTCGTGCCGTCTCTGCTGTTTTTGCAAAGCACCGAGTCTCCTCTGCAGACATGGCACCTGTCCTCCAAATATGTGCCGTCATGCTCGCATCAGCGCTCCTCCACACTGCGACATCGGTCCACCTCAATGACACGTAAGTAAAAGAACTTTTTGATCCAGTCTGCGTGCGCGAAAACTTCGGTTTTTGTTGCGTCACGCCTGTGGACGCCTGCAGTGTTTCTGCGGGAGATGCACTTGCGCGTGATTAAGTTGGGGGGGAAAAAAAAGTTGCACTGTATTTGTGAATTCATGGTGCATTGTAGTAGACAAGGGCCAACATCCAGTGTCGTCTCACCAGCGAGCCTCACAGTCCAGTGGTTGGCCTCCGGATACTGTTACGCAATCAGCAGAGGGAGTATGTGTTTATCCCTCCATCTGTTACCACTTACCACAATCAACATGTCAAATTTTAGTTTTAAAAACAACAACTCTCTCTGTCTGGATGTCGATTTTCGTTCTGGTCTTTGTTTTGCAGCCTTGTGCTGTTCTCTACTCTGTGGTCATCATGACTCAAATGCCTTTCATAGTTTAGTATCAGTGTTAAATGGCCTTTTCATCATCATGCAACCATCCCCGCTTAACAAGACATCAATATTCTCAGCAGCACCACCCCAAAACTCAATTAAGTTTGTCCTTTATTTCTCATTGTCAGCAGCAGGCCCCTGTGTGCCAGCAAGGCTCAAACACAGAAAATCCAGCAGAGTTGTTGCTTGAAACTAGATGATACGGTTATTTGGGGTGTCCTTCTGTGCAATTTCCACAGAATTTTAATACCACATTGCAAAATACTGATTTGCATATGTCTTTTCAGCAGTGGAACCAGTACTTTTAAAAAAATAAATGTAGGTACTCAAGTAAAGTTCAAATACATCAACGTACTTTCACTTGCCTTTTCGTACATGTAGCCTGCAGTAGAAGATTTTTTTGGCCACTTGGGGGCAGCAGAGACATACGTGAACAGAACGCTGACATACTAAAAGGTTTTCATTTCATTTGTCGTAAATTCCAGCAATTACGCTAACCTGATGAGACTTTATTAATCTCGTTGGGGAAGGTCTTGAGGACAGGCTGCCCTCTTAGCCAACATTCAGGATCTCACAGATCCTGTAGTCCGTAGATGACTGCCCCACCCCAACTGAACCACTGTCACTCCAGTGTTTATTTGTCATGTATCTGTATCAGTTGTGCTGCGTTAGTGAGTTGACACATGTAGGGTGAAAACGAAGAAAAACCCACATCTGGAATGGTAAATGTGAGTAGGGTCAGATGTCAAGTGAGGCCAAAAAAATATAGTATATATCTGCTCCAAGTTCCTGGCTGCTGATTGGTCAGTTCGTAGGAGCTCACGTACAAGCTGAGGTAAACAAAGAAATGACCTGAGGGAGAAAAGGAGAGAATAGAGGTCTTTGTACAATACCACTGCTGTTTCAGTGAAGTGTTGCTGTTCACTAAACACATATGGTGAGGTCCAAGTGGTACGCCACTCTTGTCCTCTCATGCCACTGCAGCGAAGCTTAAATTTTCTTTTCGGCCTTTGTTTGCAATGTTATTGTCTTAGCAAGTGTGCCATATGACAAAAACTTTGAATCTTGAGTTCTCTATCGGGTATTAAGTTATGTGTGTTGCTGCTGTGACAGTGATTCAGTCAATGACAGTAAAATAACTTAATGTATTAATCAGTAACATTTGCATAATTGGTTTGTGGAATGTATTTGTGCAACACAGGTTTGCATTAACAGATGCAAATATATTTCTCGTCGAGACTGACGAGAAGACTTGGATGAGTTTTGAAACGTATCTCTCACGAAACAACTTTGTCCAGATGAACAGAATCAACTTTCTAGGATTTCCTTACCTGGATTATTGAGCATGCATCAAGACATGCAAATATATTATTATTCAGCTTAAATGCAATTGACCCTCAGTTATGTATGCTGTTTACTATTTCTGATTACTGACTGGCATTGCTATATCACTGCTGGTATGCTGACATGTTACATTGTCAAAAAAGATAAAAATCTAAAACTTACCGCTGTACAATGTCCATATTCATCAGAGAGGGGTACCGGTTTCAATGACAGAATGTACAGAATATTATTTTCTGTTATAAGTAATGTGCCTCTGAATTACCTTCAGAACATTAGCTCAAAACCTACTAGTGACCGGGGAGTTCAGTAGTTACTTTCCCTCCTGACAGTGTTGATGCTTCACCACCACCGCTGCTTAACGTAATCAGTATCTTTTTTGTTTCATTTATCCTCCTGTAGGATTTTTGCAGTCACAGTGAGCTCCCGCATGACAGGAGGTCAACAGGAATCCCTGTGCGCCCAGATCCTCGGCCCGACGGAGCCTGTGTTTCTGACGGTCGCCCTCGACGTGGATTCTGGTAGGACAGTCATCCTAGAGGAGGCTGTCAAGGAGGACTTCTACCGCTGCTCGAGCTTCCAGGTCGGATTCAGCACATGCACATCTGGCAAATTGCAGAAGGGGATATGATATTAAGTTAAGATAACAAATACTGTGCTGTTTGTCTTGGCAGCAAGGTAGAAAAGGGCAAAACTCCATTTTTAATGTTTGTGGTGTTTAAATACGTAAATGAAGTTTCCAGGCTGAGTGTAGAGTGCATTCCTCCCTTCGTCCTCTAACCCTCTAAACTAATGGTTTCATTATGTACCTAATTATCCTGCTGGCGTCTAACGGAGGCTGATGATGCCAACAGTTCTCTGTAAATGACTGCTCTGGTTTGTGCTACACCTCTGTACACTGTTACGCAACTCTCAGCCCTTGCTCAGTATTGATGCAAAATGACCCACCGACCCCAATTGGTCACCGTGACACTAGCGCGTAGTTTCACTTCGTTCCCCAGCGGAGGGTCGTACTGCAGGACTGGTTTGACATTGTTCTATCTGCAACCTAACAAAGGCTGCTTTATGCCAGGGGTGAGCTATGTATCTGCATTCCTCTGGAAAATGTCCTCTGCCCCTCACTCAGTCTCACAACTATTCCAGACAAACACGACCCGAACAAAGTTAGGTCTCTGTTATGTAATCGCAGCAAGTAAATATGCTTTACAAGTGTGGTGACATTGCATAGTCAACCGCGTGTAGTGGAAATGGTCTGATGTTGCTTAATACACGCTGATTTAATTATCTTTTTTTTTTTTTTTTAATTCGTGCTCTGCACACCAGAACACTGAATGTGAAATGAAACACTCGATATATTAGTGAAGTCAAGACTTTCAGATTTAATTCAAGGGGTTTGACAAAAGTGTTGCATGAGCACTCAGGTCATCAGTTTAGGCTCATGCCACAACACTGCCTCCACCTTGTTTGACACATGACGTAGTATGCTTTAGATTACGGGGTGTTGTTTACCTTCTCAATACTTTTCTCGTCATTCTGCTACAAGTTAATCTTGGTTTCATCTTTTTTAGGTGTTTTCTGACAAAGTCTAATCTGGTCTTTCTGTTCTTGCACATTACCAGTGTTTTGCACCATGTTGTGAAATGTCCATCTCTTGACTGTAGACTTTGACAGCGACACACCTTCCTGTGATCATCCACTTTACCTGTCTTCTGTGGTCTTCCAGGCCTTTTGCTGTTGTTGAGCTGCCAGTTAATTCTTTCTTTTTAAGAATGTTCCAAACCATTGCATCTTTCACTCCAAATGTTCTTCCTATAGCTTTGATGGGTTTACTTTGCCTCCCTCACATGCATATACACCTCTTTGGACCCATGTTGAGAGTTCCAGTGAACAGCTACCAAACGTAAC
>JAUBNQ010000005.1:22570788-22592118 GCA_032353495.1 Ctenopoma kingsleyae | reverse complement strand
CATCAATGAACTGTAAAAAACAAACAGCAAATCCCTGATGGGAGCCGTTTCAGTTACAACAAGCTTCTAGGTGTTTTTTTAACTCCTTTTAAAGTTTTTTTTTAGCTCTGTGTCACTGTAAGGGAATCCCACTTCCTGTTGTTGTAGGAACATTTTTATAAATATTTGTTATTTTTTTCCCCCCATTCTTTGTTACATGTTTGGTTCATCATTATCACATCCTCAGTGTTAGTAATGAACCGTTAAATCTCGCTCGTCAGCACTGGAACCTTCACATTATAACCCGCTGAATTCAAGAAAAACAGAAGAAAAAATACTCCGTAACAGTTGTGTTTTTAATACATTGGACAAAATCCATATTATTCATACATGAAAGTGACATACAGGGTATCAATAACAGTATGGTCTGAGTATTGATTCTGTGTGTGCGTCTGTGTGTGTGTGTGCGCGTGTGTGTGTGTGTGAGAGAAACAGGAACTACTTTCTAGAAAAAACTCTGGTGAGCTATGACTAAATAAGCTGAGTTATTGTGTGTGTGTGTGTGTGCACGTTTGTGTGCACGTTTGTGTGTTCTGCTGTACCAGTAAAAAAAAAAAAAAAAAAAAAAAGGTAGATTGATACATCACTACCATATAATTTGAAATGTAACTGACAATAAAATTTCTAAAATGACATAAGTAAAAATTTTACTTGTTTTCATACAATAGTTTCATTTCAATAGTAAGAGATTTTCATTCAGGCATCTTCTCTGCAGTACATTAAGTTTCCTTTCTTTTCAACATCATGTATATACTGTACCATCTACCATCAACAAACATGACTACACAGCCGTGCCAGTGTTGAAGAGTTTGGTTTGCACGTGTTGAAAGGCAAGAGGGGGAGGGACAGAATATATTAAGGTCTTTTTACTAGTCTTCTATATGACTTTTAGAAGTAAATATGTCACTATCTCAGGCACCACAACCATGAATCATCATTACTGTACCAACGCATGAGACTAAACAACATGCTCCATACATCACAGTGTTAGTGCGTCCTCTGCTTCTGCAGATACACAACAACTACAACGACATCGTGGATCAGCTCGATGACGGAGACGCTGGGTGAGCGCTCTGGTCACTTACATCTGAACCTACATTTCTTTCTCCATCTGTGTGCACACAGGCCTCAGCTCACAGTGGAGACTTTGTTAGACTTGATCATTGTTGATGGAATATAGCAATGAATATATCATGCTAATGACATCACTGTGACATCAACATGTTTTTTGTTTTTTTAAATCATCTCACTGCTTCTCCAGACCTGCAGCAGATTGCTTGAATGGGCTCCCTGTTGATGTGGTCATCACATTAAACTGGGGAGATTGTCAGTCAACGGATATCTTTATTATTCTGTGGATTCAGAATGTGACAGTGGTTATTTAATTGACTCCCCAGTGTGATCAGGGCCTCTGGTATCTCAGCCAGGCAGATGTCTCCATAATAAAGTACAAAAACAAATTCTAATCTGTCCACATACTGTATCACAGCTCAGAAACACAAATTAAGATGCACTGATATAACTGTCGCCTTCCAGCGAGGCTGCACTGGACTCAAGACACAGCATCAATAATAACATATTCAAGGCACAGTTCTGAGTTGCATCAGTCTGTATTGTTGATGCTGTGTTGGTGCGGTCACTGTAGCGCCCCCTAGTAGTAGTTGTTGCTTTAGGCTGGCAGTGATGATGGCTGCTTCCCAGCTGTGTAGTCGCATCATCAACTTAGCTAAAGGCTACTTGGCAACTAGATGAGCTTCTTTTGTTTGTGTGCGTGCGCACACAGATATGCAGGATATGAAGTTTGCACCTAGAGTCGGCAACATAACGGCATCAGACAGACACAGTGGGATTTGTCCATTCAACATATGCATATAAGTCTACTGACAATGTGGCAGCTATGGTGAGACCAATATAACCATATTTTCTGATTGTGAACCATCTGTTGAGTCCTTCAGATGATATGATGGAATGACCACTCACTGTTACATTGCAAGTTGTTAAAAACAGTCTGACATTTTGAGGATTGATAACAGTCTGGTGTCTGTGCATGAAATATGACGTTGGGAAGCCATTAGCTTGGCCTAGCAAAAAAAGAAAAAGAAAAAACCTGCTTTGGTCTAAATATATACCTACCGACTATATATTATATAATGTTAATTTGTTTTAAATCAGCAGCAGGCTGTTTTTGCTTGCTTGCTTTCTTTCATGCTTTATGCTAAGCTAACCAGATGTAGCCGTGGTATCAACCTTCTTCTATTACAAAGAAAGCAGCTAGCACAACAAGAGTTAGCTTAGCACAAAGACTGGAACACAGTGCACATCACTAGCCTAGCCAATAAATATCCTCACCGAATCACAACTTGTCTTTTTTATACTTTAAACAGCACCATGCTAACTGTTTCTGCTTGTTTTCAGACTTCATGCTAAGTTAAGCTAATTGTTCGAGCTACAATTAGCATACGACTACCACCTTTCCCAAAATGTCAAAAATATTCCTTCAATGTACACTAATCCACATTTGTTTTTCATATTTCTGGGTTATATCGGGGCATCTGATTAACTGAAATCTAAATCATTTTTATCTTCAGTATATTTTATAGTATCCACTAACATTAGTACCAGCTTTCCAAACCCCGTATTGGTCGAACCATAGCGAGAACTGCAGCGTGAACTCCTGAGCTGTAGTGGGTCAAAGTCTTACAAAATACCTCTAATAACTTTGGTAAACCTATGTGAAATAATGAGTAGACTGAAACTCTGGGTACCCTCTGTGTGCTGTGCTGTATATGTCGTGTTAGTGTTCCCATCTGAGCACCACTGAGGTGAAGTGGAGGCTGTAGTGCTTTACAGTGTTTCACATGTGCTGGACCTGTTGGACCTGTTAGACCAGCTCCGGTCCCCGCTGATGCACTGATTCTATATTACTTCTCACCGATTGTACGACATGTTGAATATGATTCTTTTAAATATATTTCTAAGATGATTGAACATTCTTTTAAACTCTTTCTGTCTAAACTGAGCACAGTCACGATGGAACAGTCGAACAAAACATTGGCATTATGTCATTTGGCAATTTTCTCTGTAAAAAAAAGAAAGAAAGAAAAGACAAAACGGAAACAATACAAAAACAGTAACTACAGTATCTCCATTTGGCAATATAGAAAGGCTTTTCTAAAGTCTCTGACATTTTGGTTTATATACAGAAATGTGTGTAAGTGTGTCTCCTCCGAGGGCTCCCTTTTTCAATCCAAACAGAATCACACAGAAAATGTGGAGGTGAAAACATCTATGAAGTCAAATCTGAGTTTAAAATAGGAAAAGTAACAAACAAGGCGTTGTGTCCGCTGTGGACTGGAAACAGGAAGGAGCCTGTAGAGTCTGTGATGGGAGAGTCCCTGCCGTGTCAGCTCGTCACCTGCGCTCTCAGCACTCTATACGCGTCTCTTAGTTCATGAACTGTGTGTATCCCTCTGCTCCTGTGACAATGACATCCATCCAGATCCTCATGGCCTCTGCTGAGGGGGCCACCATGTAGTAGAGGCGGTCGTGTGTCTTCACGCAGAAGGTCAGGGAGGGATTGGGGCTCTGAGGAAGGGAAAAGGAAATTGAATGAAAATGTGAAACCTTCAGTTCCACAAATCCCACTGAGTTTCTCTGTAAAATTGTTGTTTTGCTGTGGAAGAACAGCCAATCATGCAACTGCACATTTAATTTACACACACGTTCCACTCATCTGTGTCTCTACTGCTTCTCAAAACCTTCATTTCTGTCTGTGCTACGTTTAACTGCACAAGACTTTCAAGATTCTCCTCTTCTGCTATGTGACATTGGAAATGACAAGTAAAATCAAAGTTGAAGAAGTTGATCAGAGCAACACAGTTGGACTGCTGTGCACCGTGACAGGCCATCAAACACACACACACACACAGAGACAATGAAGATGAGAAGGCAGCAGCGACAGCTGTGTGAGTGTGAGGCTCAAGTCAAGCTGTAGCTACAAACTACAACCTGTGGGTTGAAGGAATAAAAACAGGGTTTTACTTGTGTGAAATCTTATGACTAAAAACTGCAACATGAAATAATTTCCTTAGCTGGATTTTTGTGTATTTTATACAGAAATTGACAGAAGAACTGTAGTAAGGTTATTTTTCTCTGCTAGAGCAGAAGCTTCTGTTTTAACTGCTCCACTGGTGAACACTGGGATCACTGGGATAGACACAGGGATCAAGCAGGATCAACATCTCAAGTTACAAACTGACACAAATCAAACCAACCTCCTCTCTGCTTATTTCAGGTCACAAAATACATCCTGTAACCGTGCACTGTCAGTATTCACTAAACACTTAGGACACACAGTGGATTCAGTGGGGTTAGGTGGGTGAACCGCGAGCACAGATACATACACTGGTCATACTGAGGCTGAAAAATCCCTTCTGTGACAGCAGCAGGCCAAAGCAAAAAAAAACAAAAAACAAGAACAAAAGATAGAGAATGAGCAGAAACATGAAGAATGAGGCGTAAAAATAGACAAACTGATAAATAAGAGAAAACGACGATGCTGGGAGTCGATTGAAAGCGTACCTTTGTGGCACTGCGGAGGTGATCATAATACACCTCTTCTATCGCCTGGAAGTAGATCACACCCTTCAGCTTGGTCTCGTGTTTATCTGTGGGAAAGAAAATAACACGGGTATGGTCAGAGACTGAAATATATTGACAACGACAGATTTATCTGGGTTAAGAGAAGCCTAAGCGCATCACTTCGAAGTCACCTAGAATAACAGGCGTAACACATAATGCGGTCATTTAAAAAAAACAAAACTGATTGATCATGACCAATTTATGGTTTCTGATAACAGATGGAAAATGACAAGCACAGCACTTTTTTCTTGTTTTTTTTTTTTAAACCAATGGTGCTCTCATTGTATTTTCAGACTTGACTGCATTCTTGCGCTACTCTGGTACATCATTGCAGTTTGTTTCATCAGCCACTGCAGAACTGCAGTAAGGAACCGGTGGGGAACTCAACACCCCTCTCTACCTCCAGGCACAAACACTCCACAAGCCAACTTAAGAGTAGTAGGTAGAAAGGCTGCGCTTCATTTCGAGGAATAACACTTTCCTTTTAACACGCAGCTATTATCTGCTAATGACCTCTTTAGCATTCAAATAGCCCCGCATTTGCATTTCATTTACACGGCATCTGCAGATTATCAGTACACTTGATGTGGCTGAGGTTAATTCATGCGAATTAGCGTTACTCATGACTTATGCTCATCACCTCTCCTCACTCGCTGCTCAAGGTCAATAGACAAGGGCGAGCGGCAAAGCTTGATTGGGCCTCCTCAGAGAGCGCGGCTCTACAGTATGTGCATTTTAACTACAGTCAAAGTAATCTCAGTACACCTCCTCACCCTGGCTCGCTTTCAACAAGGTATGGGTTAAGCAGCTTTAAGCGGAACCTTCTGAGGACTTCAAAGGCCCCCGGCAGGCAAATAAATGTCCCAGAGCTCACGGCGGCAAAGATCAAATTACACGACTGTGCACGCTACGCACACGAGCCGCTGCTCAGGGTCTAGAGGACGTGTGTTTCTCTCCGTCACTCATCCACAGCAGGAGCATTTCTGCTACTTTACATGTGAAACCAGTTCACCGTGTGTGAGCGCTGTAACAGTAAAATGCCGCACACATCACAGCATGACTATTAACAATCCCATAATACACAATATCATAAGTACTCAAAAGCATTTTAACATTTCTCTAATAATACGTGGATACTTTTTCTTAAATAAATACTTATTTTGTCCACACACCAGTACAACCTAGGGCTGCACGATTTGGGAAGATCAATATTGTGATATGATAAAAGGACACCTTGTGTTATAAACAGTGACATGTAAAACTAACATTACATATTTAGTTCAAACTATAGTAACATTCACACATTTTCATATCTGTTTAAATTCAGTCAGTAAGGATGTTAAATTAACATAAACCACAGAGATGCAGGTTCAACTACATCATTAGGTCCTGTGTATTTTTTACTCTCTGAGGTCAGCAGAGTTTTTGGTGAACTGTGTCTTCAAAGTGTCTCTGAATCTGATAATTATGAATAATATATTAGTAATTATGACAACAGGCAAAATGTACTTTTTTGACAAAACAGAGGTTTGTCCCGTCCCACTCTGCCTGTGATTGGCTTAATGTTCTTGCTGCAGCCAATCATCTCTCTCACAGTGCAAACTACAGGGAGCTGAGCTCTTCTTTATAAGAAATTATCTCATCTAAAAAGATGATTTATGACATTTTGTGGGAAGAGTTCTCTATTTATGTGATGCATTTATGTTTTTTCTGTATCTTCCATCATCATGGATCAAACTTAAAATTCGTTTGATTCATCACTAATTTGCAGTAAGTTGACGAGGAGTTTGAACTGAATACGTCGTATTTCACCTTAGAGCACAGCGGAGAGTGAGAGGCTGCGTGAGGAGTGTCAGGTCGTTATCACAACCGACAGCACCAACATTATCAGAACAGTCGAGCTAAATAAGTGGACACAGGTTGATTTTATTTCGTTTTTTAGGTTACAGAAAATATTTTAAACAACTTTTTTGGCTTACAAAACTGAGCAGCCAGTCTCATAATAATAGATTGATAATAGATTGTCACTTCAATCCATGTACTAATCGCAGTATTTTGTGTTCATGTAATTATAATAATAATAATGATTTCATTTTAATTAATTGTGCAGCCCTACTACACAGAGTTGGATTATGGATTGTTTGTAGTCTTAATGTTGCTTCCTGCTTTAGAGTCTGCCTGCCCTAGAAGGGTTCACTGTGGATCAGGAGGTAACAGGGTTGTCAGTCGATCCCTCACCTCCTCTGAAGCTTTCGTGGGAAAGACACTGAACCCCAAGATGTTCCTGGCATTTCTATATTGACTTGTAAGTCGTTTAACGTGTGAGAAGTGTTGCTATAACTTTGTTTTCTTCCACGGACAACATACATTGGTAACCAGTAACATTTATTTAGATTGACTCGGCTGTCGAATTACTCAGTTCACATTGCTGTAGAACATCAATTACAAGTGAGGGAAACTCATTCTTCCTGCTTCAAGAGTGTGAGAAAATGTGTGATTATGTTCCCAGTCTGAAGCATACAGAGAAAAAAACACTGCAGTAGTAAGCACCCAATGAGAACGGGAGTCCTGTGGGTTAAACTCTTCTTACCAACGTAGTAGGAGAAGGTCCTTTTGAGGCGGTCGAAGACGAACCAGCGTTTCTTCCAGGACTTTATTTTTCCTCCCATCTTGACCAGGTAGCCCTTGCACATCTTCTCAGTGATGATGACATGGTAGCAGGTCTCCACGTTGTGGCCCGACGACTCGACATGAGAGCGCAGGTCGAACTCCTCCTTCCTGATGGGCAGGTAGCGAGTCATAGGACGCGCCTGGGTTGAGTATCAAAGACAGGGAGGTATGGATATGTTGTTTTGTGATGGTCTCAAGGCTGTTTCACAGAGAAATACTGGAGAATCTTGGTTTGTAATCATATTGAATATTGCCACACAATATGTTCATTTACAAGCAGCGCCAGTCTAAAATATCCAATTGACTACCTTCTGTGAAACCATGTCACGCTGTCAGCAGGCAGGTGAAGTCATTTTCCACCTTTCCACCTTGCAGACTCAATTACATCTCATCTCACTGACCTGAGAGAAGTTCTTGGACCTCATCTTGACCTCCTTCTCCACTAGCTGCTGCCGATGGAAAGTTTCATCCTGCAGCCGTTTCTCCGCCTCCTCCCTTCTCCTCCTCTCCTCCTCCAACATCTGTCGGCGAGCCAGGCTCTCTCGTTCCTGGAGGAGAGAGCATTCATTAATATTTTTTTGATCTATGGAAGGGAGTTTGATGGGAAAACATGCTCCTGTTATTTTTTTTCCTAGCCAGAACTCAACTTCACATTCATACATTTATGCATATTTTTCTCTGGGAGGTGCCCATGAACTCACACTGCTGCACGCCATGCACCTTCACCTCACTGGTCGATTATTTAAACAGGAGGTGAGGTAGTGATCAACTCTGCAGACACAGTATGAAGTGTGTATATACAGTACGGAGTGGAGAAGGCAACAATTAACTTGATCAGGCAAAGAAATTCTGACATGTTCTATGAGTAAGTGTATGAACATACACAAAGTAAAATTTGGAAAAGAACAACTGAATGAAGAGTTGCTCAGCAGAGAAAACCTAAACGTAACAAGAGAAAGGTCACAAACAGACAAAGATGAAACATGGAGGCCAATAAAAATGGATTCAAGGATGGAGCTGCCATCATGAACCTTTATTTTTTGAGTGCACGCTCAGTTCTGAGTTATTGAGGGGGAGCACTGCAAGAACTCCAATCAATCATTACGTATGGATTCTGGATAATCAAGTTGTGATGCTGTAACACTTGTTCAAAGTTGAGTCTCACCCGTGATTCAATAAGTCTGGCTTTCTCCAGCTGAGCCTCCTTCAGCATTTTCTCCATCTCCTCGATCTTCAGCGCGTCCGCTCCCCCGACACTGTGTCAAACATGGCAACAACAGAGTTAACTCAGCCTCAAACCTTTATTTCAATGAGTATACAATATGCGGGTGTATGTGATTTGGCAGACACCATTTGTTAAATAATTTCCCTATGAATTCGACAAATATCTAGTTGTTCAACGTAAAATCCTCTGATAATAAATTCAAAATAATCTCTTAAATTCTACTGAAGAGCAGTAGAAACACTAATAATTTGAATTTCACATTTTAATGAACACTGATTTCCCTGGAGGAAATCTAAAGAAAAAGACATATGAGCTTTTAATGTGAAGTTTCTCATCAGTGCATTGTTCAACTATAACACATGGGACCACTGAACATTTGTCATATCCTGAGAACTTGTAGAAAAGAGCTAAACATCATCATCCATTTCTCATAGAAAGCATTTTTATTATTTATTTTTTTTACATTCATCACTCACGCGTCTCACACAGAAGACAGAATTCCATTTTATTCCATGTATCAGTCCACACGGACTCGTACTGGTATCTCTAATGATTGATCTGACTCCCTGTGTCACGGAGCCTTCTGGTATCACTTCACGCACAGTAAAATTAATTGAATGGAGTGTTGCTTCAGTAGCGATTACGTGCTGCTCAGGCCTCAGTGACAATGTGAATTCCCACTAAGAGTGGGAATCATCTGCAGCGCTTCAAGCAGGTAAATGGTTATGCTGTACGTTAATGTGCTGTGAAATATAGACATCATCTGTCTGACTCTTTCCATTCACCAACTGTATGACTGTATGACATCAAGACACCATAACTCCATGTGGGTATGCACTGTGTGATTTGTGGCTGTCTCAAACCGAAGACGGTTATTGGTTTATTTTATTTATATTTCTTTTCAAAGACACCCATGTCGTCATGTCAGTTTCAGAATCGATATTTATAGGGGGGACAGTGGTGCAGTAGCCAGAGCAGTTGGCAATTGCTTGTCTCTGGACAAGACACTGAACACCAAATCCATGTCTCAACAGGGCAGCTTGTCCACAAAGAATTTCCTCAAAGGGATCAATTATTATTGTTATTATGATGAAATTGTGGACGACATATTGCAGTTTCTGTCTCAGTTTTTGTTACAGAATCGTACGAGTGGAACAACCACTACAGTACAGTACCAACCATCTAGAGTTACAGATACACTGTTATGAACCAAAACATGGCTCATAAAATTAGCCTCTTTACCATTACACCCCTCCCTCCTGACTCCACTGAACACTGCTCATTAGGGAACAAATCCCATTAACGTTATCTAAAGAAAAGAGCAATAATGGTTTTTGCAATGCGACTCTTGAGAGCTGTAAAGGAGATGTGAACAAATGGGTTTTGCTCAGAACCTGCTGTGGTGAACGCTGTGGTAACACTGTGGCAATACTAAGTCACCCAAACAGATGGTCTCCAAATGAGCGACCTGTGGATAGAGATAGGCTGTAACTGATGCATCCTGGTAGGCTGACGATTAAAAGTCTGTGCGTCTCTTTACTGCATTTACGAGAGTGTGTGTGTCAGTACACGTCTTTAGCTTTAACTGCAGTTTGGTTAGAATAAGGATCTGGAGAACGTATTATGACTGCGGCCTTGGATGCTGTTGAGCCAGTGAAGATTTGAAATAATCTAGTAACAGTACTGAAGTGTTCACTTGTGCTCTTGACCCAGTTCCTACCTCCTTTTTAAAAAACATTTTTAATTCAGTGTTTGAGGAAGCCCTAACAATTATTAATCAGTCTCTTCTCTACAGCTGGCTCTTTTCCCTACAGCACTGTGCATGTTAAACTCGCTATTAAAAAAGGAGCTCCATCAGCAACTCTGAGTTTCCATTCTTACACACAACTACACAGAGTCAAACTGTTTTCTTAACGCAAACACAACAGCCTCCAATCACAGAAATACTTTTTAAGAAGCAAGCCAGCATTTCTTCACTACCCTCTGTCAGACTAACACAGAGCTGACGTGTCGTCCTGTGCTCAGGAATGAGGCACAGATAGAAACACAGGAGTCAAAGTCAGTTTCTGTCTTTAAACTTATTTTACTTGTCCTTGACAGAGGGGCTGATCTACAGGGAGCAAGGGGAGGCAGCCCCTAACTTTCTGTTGATCCACGACTAATCAGTTCAGCCTTAATTCTGACATGTGCTATAAGATAAAATGACTCAAATATCGTGAATCCTCATTTACAAGATGTCATTTAGTGACAACACCAGACAAGAATTACATTTCAGGCTATGTCTCTGTGTCTGGCCCTCTGTTGTACCTGAACATGTTGTCTGGCGAGCAGGCGGAGTTGTTCCCCGTGGACACGCTGGTGTCCATGCTGTCGGAGCTCTCCAGGCTCAGCGTGTCATAGGGCTGCTCTCCGGTTGACGGGGGCTGGTGGTGCAGGATGGAGTGGTGAACCAGAGTAGGGGGCCCCATAGAGCTGTGGCTCAGTGCGGGGCTGTAGGACATGACGGGGGAATAGGAGGGCGATGAGGAGGGCGAGGTCATGAGGTGTTGCTGCGAGCCGTGGAGCGCCTCCCACTGGCACTGAGCCTCCACTGCCGCTCTTTGCTTGAGTTCGGCCAGACGGCGGCGTTGCTCTTCGATCACCTGCTGACCTGGAGGGAGGCAGGATAGAGAGTGATCAGTGGGTTTGTTCTGGTTTTGATCAGTGCTGGAAGAGGTCACAGTGACTCAACTTCAATCCTACAGGCAACACCGTCAGCGAAGCTCTGTTTGTTTCCTACACAAACCGGCAAGCTACGCAGCTGAAGAGCAGAACATCCCAAGCATCTACAACTGAGGACCCACTAAACGTACAACCAGCACCAGCCCACAAACTACAAGACCAGAAACCATGCCCCCACACATATGAGTACTGTATGTGCTCTGTCTGAATCACAAGCTCAAAGATGATCACGCCCACCAAAAAAGAAAAAAGGCCCATCAGCACAAAGCTGGAGTGAAAGTTAGGAATCTAACTTCTCACATTTCAAATCCATGCTGCTGGGTGCCTGGTAATGGGCAGATACATGTGGAATGAGGGGCTCAGGTCAGTAACTCCAAAGGAGGAGCGCGCTGAACTGAACATGCAAGATTTATTCTCCACTAGCAGGAGCATTCATAGAAGATTGATGGAAGAAGAAAGACGGCTCGATGTTGCAGACAAAAAAAAAAAGAAAAGATGAAAAGAAATCTTCTGGGGAGAAGAATTAATGACATAGCAGAGATGGAAGAGAGCGAAGGATGAAGAGAAGAGGTCTGGGTAAAGACAGGATCTGAAATTAAACAGCTGCCAAGTGTCAAGTCCTGGTGAATGTGAACTTTGATGGATAAATCAATAGTAACCTGCCAGACCGGCTTAACTTTTGGATACAACTTCAGATTTGGTCTTTACCCATGTTGAAGTGTAAAATAACCTGATTGGCTGCTCTAGATACACAGCATCTTCAGCTCAATGTATCTGAAAGATGAATTAAAACCTGTTTTTCCACAGATTCAAGTAATAAAACAGGCAGTGTGACATCTGAACATGTGAACAAGAGATTTCTGATGCCAGTTTTGTTTGTTTAGACTCAGCAGGACAAAAATGAAACCTGTTAATTTCAGACACTTGAATGAAGAGACAGAAGATGAAAATCAGGATGAATCCCACTGGAAAAACAAATGAAGGAGACATGAAACATATCAGCTCCTGGACGCTTGATCCATCTACCTGCTGAGCTTTCCTCTATGGTGATGTGTCTGGAGGTCTGGGGCTCTGTGGTGCAACAGTGCAGGAAGAGACAAATCCACAAAGAAAAAGACAGAAGTGAGGGAGAAACCTGAACTACAGACGCTGACAAATGCTCGCAGCCCAGCACCCACAGGCGGCAGCCAGCTGAGCTAAAACACCGAACCGCTTTACCCTGATCCATTCAGACAAACAGCACAGGCGCTTTTTTCTAAAAAGGCACTGATGAAGGCCTCAGTGAAGAAGAACAGGTTGCCATTTAATAATAACCAACAACTTAACAAGAATATAATGAAACCATCACCATCACCACCATCCTACTGAATACTTCTTTAAAATACATATTTAACGATCTACTGCAGTGATTACTCATTATTCTAGTTATTATTTTTTGCACGTATGCACATGCACATAACATTTACATCAGATGTGCATGTGCTGTTTGTTGTCTCTCTTCTTTTTTATGGAACACATTTGAAGCTACGTTAAAAGCATGCCTTGTGATAAATGTAAGAAATCATTACTCTTAGGAATAGTTGAGTAGTTTAACCCAGGTTTAACCTGAATCAGTTGTTCCCAGACTTTCTTGCTTGTGACCATGAAGTAATGTCTACTTCTATCCCACTGTTAATCACATATCTATGATACCACAGAAGTGCAAAACGAATTGAACTGACTATTTTTTACAGCCCTTAGGAGGTCGAGTTATGCAAGAACACATCATTAAAGAAGGACATCTGAGAAAAAACAGTTGTCCTATTGTCCTACAGCTCCTTGGTTTTATCTTGTAATCCACTGAGAAAGAGAATGTGCAACATAGGCTTCAGGAAAGAGAGAGAGAGCTGTTAGAACCAGAACAAATGTTATCAAAACCATGACTGGATGTAAGGATGTGTGATGCTATGAATATTGATTTGAATATTAGGACGTGTAACATAACTTAAAAAATAAATATTGACTTAAAGGAATGGTTCGGAATTTTTCAAGCTGGTCTTAACATCACATTGAGGTACTTATGTAGGTGATAACAGGTTTTGTTTGCTGTGTCTGAGTAACAGTAACATATTTCCCTCACTTGTAACGTTATGTACATCTAGAACATACAGTTAGATACTGGTAACACATTCATGTTTCTATTTATTCTCCATTTTATGTCTGTATATTTGTCATACAATGTGAATTCATACTGAATTCAAAGTTCAATATCATGCTTGAAAAATTCAAAATTGTTCCTTTGATGTGTGGAAAGTTTGTATGAATCTTTTGCAGCAGTGTAAGAGGTCAGTGTGGCGTCCAGACAGGTGCTGCACACATATTAAATGATGACGTGATTTATTAGTGGAAATAAACCCCGTCAGTCACCTTTCTGCTGCAGAGCGAGCTGTCGCTTGGTCTCGATGTCCTGCAGGGTTGCAGCCAGGTTCCTGGGCAGACTGCCTGTCCGACTGGCCACCAGCAGGTGGCTCTGCTGCACAGGGGGGAGAATTAAATGTCAAACAGGTGCATATTGGGTTGAAATCATTATGTGGATTTTAGAATTAGAATAGAAGGCGAGCATCCTTGAAGAAGATGAAGTCTTTAAACATGTTGAAAACGAGTAGCCAGTCCCACCTTGGAGCTTGTGTTGCGTCCCAGTGTTGCTGCTCCGTGCTGCAGAGGGGACGAGGAGCCCGATTTAGGTTGATGAAGAGACAGGCCTGGGTCGCTGTCCAGCTTGGAGCGGAACACCTGATGGAGGTAGCATACAAAGATTAGGAAAGATTGATACTGCGTATTAGCACAGACCTATGTGACTGCAGATCAAATGACATTAGAAACACAAATGTCACCATGGATGAGTTGACCTGTTGGATATTGACTGTTAAAAGTGTGATTAGCTGTGACTAGTATTGATCGTTAATGTTATAATAAATTAATGAAGGAATGAATCAAGTTCTAGTCATCAAAGAGTCAACAGACAACACAGGAGATAGAAATGTCAGCTTAGTGTCGTACACTCCACAGCTCTTTGACCAGGCCACTTAAGTTAATGCTGCGTTCAGTAAGGTAAGATGTGCAACGTTAAGAGTCACAGCGCTGAAATGTTTCACACATTCTAACTTATTTAAAGCAGTGATTGAGGTTTTCTGTGGGCGTCTGCTGCAGGCAATTACTCTCAACTTGACTCCAGACTTCAGCTCACACAGTGACGCCATGTTTCCCACCAAAGCTGAAACACTGAAATAGAAAGTTCCAGTGTGCAGCTGTCACCTGCAACATCTCATAAACCTTCATTCACAAAACAAGATATGAATCCAGTTTGTTTTCATTTGTCAGGTTGAAATTAAAACCGTCATTAAACACACACCACGTGCACCACACAACATGAACGCAGCCTTATTAAAGCCCTGACAGTCAAACAATTTATTCTACAAACACGTTGACACACATACACAGACTCCCTCTAAAGATGTGAGTCACAAGCAGCAGGTAAAACAGCCAAAAAAAATGACTGGGGTGGGGGGGGAGAAAGAAGAAAGAAGGTCTTCTACCTGCAGCACAGGCCTGCGGCCTGCGAGACACATTGCTGGCAGGGGAGGAGGACAGAGCTGGCTGGAGCCAACCATCAGCTCCTGGTACCACTGCTCTAAATCTAGCTTGTGGCGGTGAGGCCTGCTGCTCTCACACTGGCACTGGAGAGCGCAGAGAGGAACAGCAGAGAGGAACAGAATAGAAGAGAAAAGAAAAGAAAGAAAGATTAGAAAGCATTCAAAGACAGCAGGAAGAGGGTAGAAACATTTGTTTTATACACCTTCCAAAACTCTAATTAAGGATTTTACACTTCGCAAACTCTTCTTAAACATCTGCATTATACTATTGTTGCTGCATTATGCTTCATACCCCCCAGCTACGAAATCTCTTTTACACGTCTGTATTTTAATTCTATGTTCCTGCTGCAATGACCCAGTTTCACATAAGAACATTAAAGTTCCGCTGTAATTTTATGTTTTACTTCACTTCAGCTTTTCCTCTGTTTACCAGTGCTGACCGAGGCACGCTGCTTATATAATGCAGCCACGCTAACGCACCATGTTAAACACAATGGTACAACAGTTCTCTTCTGCTGGCTGAAGTGCGAGCATGGTGATTCAAGCACATTCAGTTCTGGTGCAACACAAATGGTTTTTAAGATACAGAGGCAAAAAATTATTCCACATGATCATCAAACACGATGCTTTACATGAGTAAAATCTGTGGTATGACCATGAGCCACTTCTAGCAGATGTGTGAAATATTCTTCACAGACTTCAGCAGTGACAGAATCAAAATAAACAGTTTTGTTCTGTAACTCTTAACATGCCACTTCACTGATTTACAACTTGCTTCCTACAGTACGTACATATGAATGCTATTAATCTTCACTTGGCTGCCCATATTTTAAAATATCTCCTCTAAATCAATCACTTGCGGAGGTTTTTCTTTTAGGTGAAATGATTCCTGAAGGGGTATGTCAACCAAGAGCACAACCTCCATTACATTAGCAACTAGATTACATAGTTTAAATTGAAATCCTTTTTTTTCCATTTAGAGAAGGCAGAGGAAAGTTTAATATCACTGATAAAAATGTACTACAGTACTAACTTCAGAGTGCAAACTGAAGATTGAGTGGAGACAGTAAGAGGGGAAAAAGGAGGCGGCTGCCTCTTTAAGTGTTGGTTTACTCTCTTAGCAAGAACACCACCATTCCTACAAAAGGATCAAACATCATTTAGACAGAAGGATCCTGTTAAGAAGGGTACGTTTGAGCCAATCTCTCATCGAATACCTCAGAGATGTTCGAAGAATCCTCCTCAAAAATCTGTTGTTGCCTCAACAACAGACAGATAAAGAGTTTGGCTGTAATTCTAGGCCGAAGTAGGAACTGGAATTAAAACATGACTTTACACCAGGAGTGGCCAGTTTTGGTCCTTGATTGCTACTGTCCTGCGTGTTTTCCAACCATTACTGCACTTCCAGCTTCTGGTTGGCTGGATTGATTGGTTCAGCCAATCAGAAGCTGATCCAGGTATTCAGCAGTGGGTAGAACAAGGAAAGTTGGAAAACAAGCAGGAGAGTGGCACCCCACTTTAAACAAACTACTATCTGACACTCTCAAACAAAGTGCAGCCACACAGACATTTAGCAGGAGAAGAATAGGGAAGGGCAGCACACACCTCCGCAGAGAGAGACAGGGAGGAGCCATGAGGAGAGGGGAGGCAGGAGAAGGCGGGATCTACTGCTCCAGACTGCAGTGGCTGGCGAAGCGGAGAGGTAGGGGACGATTCCACCTTTGGCATCCCATAAATCTGATTTAACTGGCCCACTGTCACATACTCCTTTCCCAGGGGCAACACACACACACACACACACACACAGGGTAAGAGAGGAGGAGAAGAGAAAGCGGTACAGGAGTGAGGGCAGATATGTCAGCAAAACGGGCAGCAGAGGAGGGAAACATGTCGAGTACACTTAGTGACCTTCTGCATCATGGAGGTGTGAGGGAAGGAAACACTGACCGAATTACAACACACAGCACAGGGTCAACACAATACACACACCACACACCAACGGGTCTGACTGATATTTGCAGCTAACACTGGTGTCTTGTCACTCAGTTTGATAACATACATGTACAGATTACAGATCAATGCTACTATCTACAGGCAATCCTTCATTTTAATGCATTTCAATGGGAGTTTGGGATGGTTCAAATCAGCTGATGCTGCTTCTGATCGGTGCACTGAAAGTATTTTAAAAAGTCACTCTAGTTATAGTTTTTGTTGATTATGGTTTAGTCATATATGTTTGATCAGATTATGGTTATGACCAGATCACATTTCATGACCAATTTATGCCAAAAACCAGGAAATGAATACAATCCTATGACTGTATTTTGTCATTTAAATCCTAATTTTGACCTTTTTAGATGTTTTTTTGTTGATTTAAGTTATTTAACAGTTGTCCTTTGTTTAGGAACCTTTTTTTCTTATTGTGTTAAACAGGAAACAGAAAAAATAAAAGCAAATAAAGGTATTGTACATCTCACTGCAGGTATTAATAAAAGTATCGTGTTGGCATAGGTGTTTAAAGCTCTAACCATAATCATTGCTACTTTCATTTCCTGTCATCTTGGTTATTATTACATCAATCAAATAAAGACTTACATGCACAAAAACATGCTTATT
Organism: Ctenopoma kingsleyae; assembly: GCA_032353495.1. Classification (NCBI taxonomy): domain Eukaryota; kingdom Metazoa; phylum Chordata; class Actinopteri; order Anabantiformes; family Anabantidae; genus Ctenopoma; species Ctenopoma kingsleyae. The sequence continues at coordinate 22,574,574 of JAUBNQ010000005.1, read as the reverse complement.
TAGTATGCATACACAGGTATAAAACCTCTCCTGATCAAAATTCATTTTGAGTATACAGTGAATACTGTGAATGTTTTTCAAATTTTTATTTTATAGCTTTTTGCAAATACAAACCTACAATTATCAGTTCAGTCATCATGAGCCATCATACCATCCTCAGTGTCTACTGTAAATCAACATTGCCTCACAGTTACTGAGAGGCTGAGCACAAGCTGCTTACACCAGAGGCTCGTGTGGCACAGAGCAAAGCCAAGAGTGCAGTCAGTCTGATTAACTGCAAACCAGCAGAGGGAGCAGCGTGGCATGAAAACAGAAGGACAGGGAGGCAGAGATGAAAGAAACTGAATACAGGCAAGTACATGTCAGCAGAGAGACACACAGGAAATGATGGTACCTCGCAGGCGCCAGCTAATGCAGCATCTATGGCAAACGAGCTGCCATGTGAGGCGGGCTTACTGCCATTGTGGTGGTCACCACTGCTGCTGCCGTACATCTCATAGACATCCACAAGCTTCAAGTACTGCTGAGCACCAGCCAACAGTCAACAACAGTCAGACAGGATGAAAAGCCACGAGGACAACACTGCACTGCACTTCTAAAGCACAAGTGCATTCACACACACAAGCACAGAGCTGATTTGTCTTTGCAAACCAACAACCATGCATGTCCACATGTTATCTGGTGTCTAAAAGGTGCATAGTGTGTGTGTGAAAACAGAACAAACAAAAACACACTGAGCATCAGGGGTGTCTTTAGTGGCTGACATACAATCAGGTCACAGACAGGCACTTTATTGATCTTCTGTGAAACATACTGTAGGGAGGTGAGTAAAGGGAGATCTGAGGTGAATTCATCTTGGACAAAACCCAACTTCATCTGAAAGCTACTGTGCTGGCCCCTCGTGATTATGGTGTAGTGGTAAAAAGCAACTTGAGCTTCCACAGTGCAGCACAAGTGCAATTAGAGCCACAGTGAGACGGGGACACTGACAGTACAATGTGTGACCTTTGGGGTGAGCTGCACAAGACAACAGAGCGAAAGCAGTGGGCTTCATGCAGGGATCATCAGTTGGTTTACCTCCGTGGGGCTGCAGGAGTACAGCTGATAGGGAGGGGGAGGGTGTAAGTAGGAAGGAGAGGCTTGACGAATGGAATGCTGGGAAGAGTGGACATCGTTCAACAACAGGTCAGCCTCGCTGATGTGGAGCATTTCCTGTTCCAACAGTCCATGGGTAAGTACTTTTAATGCCAACACACAACTATCTGCAAACTTGTGTCCATACAGCATGAAGTTAAAGGGAATGTGCAGCCGTCTATTGTGCGCTCTACTCACTATCAAGAGCGCCACCTTAAAAACATCATTACATTTTCCAGCACAAATGTTTAGAGAGGTCTTATAACACCATGCGAGTTGAACAAGTTTTGCACACCAACTAATTACTGCCGGTTAAAGAGGTAAATGTGGTGAGGAATCAGCAGTGAGTCATCGATCATCCTTTTGTTTTCAAGCTGCGAGGACTGAGTGTGTGTTTGTTTTCACCGCATACACACTGGGGTGCAGTGGTTCTCTCACCTCTCTCATTGCAGTGGGGGACTTTGGGAAGCCCTTTCCTCCAGTCAGGCTGTGGTATTTCTTCTCCAGAGCCGACAGTCTCTCCTTCTCCTGGAACATAACCCCACAGAATCATTATTTAAGGAGCAACTTTGAAATGAAGAATGTCCTGCAAACTTACATTTTGTATCAAACATTGTTTTTTTGAACAGTGCCAACAGGTAACTGTGCACCTTTTGGAGCATTTGCAGAGTGAGGGTTCTGTCTTTAGCCAGTCGCTCACACTCCTGAGATGCCTGCAGGCCGAGCTGGTTTGCCTGGTTCTCCAGAGCAGACACCTTCTCCTAAAAAAAGACAGTATAATATCCCAGAGATGAAAGATGTTTCAAACCTCCACGTAACACAATCACACACACTTATGTTCGGTTGAACTAAATCAAAGTTGATTAACTGAAGATTCGCCACTGCCACCTGAATCTCCTCCACAATACAGGCTACTATTCAAAGCATAATCAGAGTATCACATATGCATTGTGTCAGGTGTTTCCTCACCTTCCTCTTGGCCACACTGCCGTGGTACTGTGCTCTCTCCTGCAGCAGCTGCTGGCTGATCGTTTCCCGCTCCTCCTCCAGGCTGCTTTCTCTCTCCAGCTGCTGAAACTCCAGGTCCTCAAATTTTTTGGTTGCTGCTTCCAGCACCTCTCCGTCCTGACGGAGACCCACACACACCATCATCAGTTACGTCATAAACAGAAAAAAAGACACTATAGTTCATTTTAAAGCCATTCACTATTACTTTGCCGTGGAATTGCTAACAGCAAAGCAAACACACCTTGAGATCTTGTTTTACTCATTGTGTTGTCAACTGTGGCTCTTTCTGGGGACAAATGCTTCAACTGCAACTTGTCGTGATTAGATTCTCTTCCACTAAAAGAAATCCTAATTACCAGATTTGTGGTTCAATACATCTGCATTGAAAACAGATATAAAAAACTATTCTGGCTTCAATTTAAATTGTATAACAGACATTTATTGCAGTTTGGCTTGTCCCTGTTGCTATGTCACCGCTTAGTTGCTGACAGGTGTTAAGTTTTTCAGTACTTCTATGAGCAGCAGGGAGAAGAGTGTGTAGAGTTTCTGTTTGAAGGACTTCTTTCTGCATGAATATAAACAGGAAAAAGGAACTCAAAATGTCAAACACCTAATATATGAACAAATGTCAAATACTTTGTTTCAACTTTATCCTGCTTTGCACCACACACTGAAATGTACTGTGAGTCTGAATTTCCTATCATAAAAGGCTCTTGCTCCAGATGGAGGTTTAATAAATATTTGACATAGTATCACTGGCAAACATAACCTACAAGAAGTAGTCTAGCTTGTAAAAACTTGTTCTCCTTGTTTAATTTGCTGATAACTCGTAAAGTAAAACTAAGGGTCTGACTCGAGGCAAACAGCAACAGGAACAGGATGAGAGTGCAGTGTGCCAGAGAGTGGATCGTGTTAATTGATTAGTGAGCAGTTCTGCAAATGAATGCGAGTCATGACAAATCACAGAAGAGGTGCAGATCAGATTCACACATGCATAGCAGCAGATTGTACCAAAATGCATCACTAGCAGCTGGAGCCGTCTGTGTGCTCCTGTGTTGACCTGAAGACTCTGGCATGTAGGTGTGGAGGGGGGAAGAATTTCTGCCACTTGTGGCAACAGTGTGTCCATCAGAGGAGCTGAGACGATTGCTCATAAATACACAGAGAGTGTGTGTGTGTGTGTGAGAATGCATGCGTATCAATGAACCAAATGTAGTAGGCCCCTGCTACAAGGTTAAAGTTGCCAGTAGCACTATGTGTATGTTAAATACGCAAGTTAAAGTTAGCTTAACCACACTAAACTGAACTAATTCTACATAAGTCAAAAGCTGACAAGGCAGCTAATGAGAGAAGCTAAGTAAGTTAGCCTTAGCTAAGTTTAGCTAAGCTTGGGTTTATCATCATCAATGTGGTAACCATTATTTCATGTAAGGTGTATGGGGTGACATGTTTGGGTCAGGGTTTGTAGTTTCAAAGGGGGTGGTGCCACTGAAAAGCACTCAGTAGGCAGAGCGGTGGTCTAGGCCAGGGGTAGGTAAGCCCGGTCCTAGAGACCCGCAGACCTGCTTGTTTTCCAACCATCTGTGCACTTACAGCTGTTGATCAACAGCAGGAACTGTTGAAGCTGTAAGTGCACAGATGGTT
>JAUBNQ010000005.1:22542586-22568661 GCA_032353495.1 Ctenopoma kingsleyae | reverse complement strand
ACAGAAACAGACAGAAACAGATGAGAGGGAACAAACATGAAAAGGAGCCATTCATGCAGAAGCCATTGTTAAAACAAACTCCCACTGTTTAAAAGAGAACTTATTCTCATGCCAGTTCTGATAATTACAGGAAGAAGTCAGTTTCTTTTCCTTTTCTCTGGCCCCCACTGAATCCTCTCATGGATCCTTGGTGGCCCCCTTACCTCACTTTAAGAACTACTGATGTAGCACAGCTTAGCACATTACTGGCACATGCTGGATCGACAGCAGCATGCAGATAGAGCGTGTTTGCTGTGAAATAAACAGTCCCCCTGACCTGTCTGTCTCCATTGTGCAGTGCTGATGCTGTGCTGGGAGCGGGGGATGTCCTCACCTCCTGATGAGTGCTCTCTGTGCTACTACACTCCTCTTTCAGATTCTCCTCGTCGTTCTCCCTCTGTCTCTGCGCCAGGCGCATAGCAGCTGAGGACGGTATTCCTCCCAGGACATTCTCAATGGATGGTCTTCGCCCAGAGCCATCTGCCAGCCCCGTCCTCCCTGAGACCAGGGGGTCCAGGCCTGCACTCTCTCCTTTGTTGTATTCAGCACAGAGGTTGAGGATGGTCTCGAGTCGCTGTCTCTCCTGTGACCAAACACAACCACAACCAAAGAGGGGCATCACATTAGAGCTGGACAGGTGGGGATATCAAAAAAGGAGAACTGCAATTTTTTTTCTTTTAAATGTAGCAACAGAATTTATATCTAAAAACACATGATCAGACTGTCTCTCTTATAACTGATTAAAATCCAAGCTTATGTTTGATGTTGAAAATATTGATATGCTTAATGTTTGGATGTTTTCTTGATGTTTGTCTTTATGTTTTGTGATACAGACAGTTCACAAGAACACCACAGATTTTTTATTTATTTAGTTTGCATGCAAATTCCATTTTACGTTTAAACCCCTGACCACTAGATGGCAGGGTTTTTAAATCATAATTCATTTATAATAATAATAATCATGACATACTTTATTGATCCCCTTGGGGAAATTGTTGTTGGACAAAAAATTTGCCTAAAATTAGATTTTTTCTGAATATATCGCCTTGCTTACTGTATCATAATATACGGTATTGTAATGCAGTGAATCTTAACCCCTATATCACAATACGTATCGCATTATTATCAGTTATCAGTCAATATCAGATATGTGACTGACTAACTTTATTAAAATTTAAATTCAAGGCAAATATCAGCTTCATGTGTCATTCCACTGGTTAATGTTACAGAATCTAGTATATACTGTATTACAACCAGTCATAGCAGAGAATATACTATTGATATTTCATTGCCTCTTTGTGCACTGGCTGGCGGGGAAGAGTTAGTGACAGATGACAATCAGAAGGAGCAAAACGCAGGCCTGATGCCAATGTACTTAAACTATCTCCCTCAAAGTAAACCAGCGGTAGAAGTATAGCTATTATGTCTCTAAAATCCTGTGTGACTGAGCCATATTTCACAAAATATGGACGTTATTTCCTTCAGCAGGTACAAACGCTGATATTTTAAATATCGCTTGAATTAACCTAAAGTATAATATTGACCAAGTGCCAAGACTTGATTGATTGAAATTATAACATGGAACCATTTAAATGAACTACAGGTTGTGTAGTGTGGTGATGCCACCCAGCCTCAGTTTGAAAAAGGGAAGACGTGAAGTCTGTCAAGACTCTTCACAACCCTCAAACACCACAGCAGTCAGACACAATGCCTTCCTCTGGGTACTACCTAGTGGTCAAACCCTGTGACTGGCTGTCCAGCTGTCACTATGAGGGGCCAATCCACAAATGGGGGCCCTGGCAGACTAACCTCTGAACTCTAAATGTCAGCTGCTGTCTTCTGCTGAACCTCTTGGCTGCAGACAGAGCATCTCTGAGGTCCACAGTGTCGCAGAAACTGCAGATACACAGCACTGTGGCCCTTAAAGACACACAACAAGTGTGTTTGGTAGTTGGACTGATTGGTCAGCTCACACTAGCAGTCCAATGAAATCTAGTTCAGAAATAGCTGGCTCCATCACATGGCCTCCATTAAAAGATTATACAATATGCTGATTTCATAAGCCAACAGACGCCAGTTTACCATCAATGTAATACTGATCTTGGTCATTTGACTGGAAGATAAAGAATGCTCACACAACCAGCAATTCAAACCAAAATGAGCTTTTAAAACTCATTTCAAACTCAGACTATAATTCAGTACCTCAACATGCACAACGAATAAAGTTTAAAAAAATAAAAGCAGCACTTTGTTACATTGTGGTCCTGGGATCTAGTTCCGTTTCTTGTTGCGTAGGAACACCTGGCAAACCAAATTACTCCTTAGTGAATTTTCTCCCCCAGACAGTGGGAGTGAGCATAGCTTTCTCACTGAAGGAGCATCTACATGATTTGGCAGTACAGCCCCACCACTAGCATCAACCTGTAATCTGGGACCGGTTAGCTTTTAACTGAGTGGGTGAGAGTAAAAGACCCCTTTAGGCTGTTGAACAGTGGTGTACTGTATATTCATCGAAAACTTCAAACACTTACTGGCAAGTCTACAACTACTCATGAGTCCTCCCCCTCAACATCTGCTTCAACATTCACACAGATTAGAACACTCAGTGTTGTGATGACTGTCTCGGTTTTGTCAAGAAAGCTGATTGAAAGCCAGCACCATCATTGTCCCGTTTGATTGCCAGACAGCCTTCAGGCTACCAAACCTGTGTGATGGATGAGCAGCAGGCTCTTAGACAGATTTTATAATATGAAATGTATTTGGCCTAAGCATAAATCAACTTGACACAGCATCAAATTTGATGCCTGATTCGCAAACTGAGCTCAAATGATGCTCCTAATCAATGCTTGCTGCACAAATCCCTTATTTACTGTGTTTTGTGGCTCATGTGGGTCTTTTTAAATCCCAGAGGAATTTCTATGTTCAGAGGTGGTTGCTGCCACAGGCTCTGAAAACACTTATAAGTCTCTGTAAGTCTGCTGGTCTCTCTGCTGATATCATTAGCAGGTCCCTTAGGGTTTCACAGAACTAGCTGGGAAGAAATAAAATGGCACAAGAGGTCAGTGTGTTAATCCAAATCTTTTTACCAGGTGCCAAGCTCCCATGACCCAGTTGGAAACACAGAGCTTATGGTTTGAACAACATTCAACAACTGTTCAATGAGTCTATTCAATTGTCTTTTAACTTTTTAACTTTGCCATGATCAATGACTAAGAGATGTGTATCACACATTAACTTCATCAACTTATATAAATGTCTTCCTAACCATTAACCTAAAATTCACCGTCGTTAAAAAAAAATTACAAATGGAAAATCCCGTGTGAAGTGACAGTTCCAACCTTGAAATGAGGCACACATTCAAACCAAGCCAGTTTGGCTAAAAGTTGGTAGGTAGCAACAACCACATCCTTTTCCTAACATGACTATAACAACAACAACAACAACCCCCATCCCCACCCCACCCATCCTCTGGGAGGTTTGGAAGTGGCAGTGACAGAGCACCCAGGCAACTATTTTCAGTGTTAACTTATGGCAGGTGTGCACAGGGAGGAACTCCCAGGTCAGGTAGCATGCAGAGTCACCTGCAACAATTATTCTATGAGGATATAAGGATATCTTAAGATACCCTAAAATATCTGTTTCAGCTCCCGTCTCTCTTTAGGTCATACAGTAGCTGTATTATGAAAGGTTTTATTGTTTGAAAAGTTATATAGTTTGGCTTTACAGAGTATTAGTAAGTCAAATGTTGTCTCCTCTTTATAGTATCTTACTTAATGCAATTAATGCAGTGCTCTTTGATCAACACAACCTATTTTACTTTAAAAGTTCAGTAATTACAACTAATCCCATTTAGACAATTTTCTAACATGACATCCTACATCTCACAGTCAGTATACTCTCCGCACTTTACTTATTTTCATCCTCCCAGGACTCAGCATCTCTCGCCTCCTCCCCGAGTACCCCGGGGCCATTCTTCGTCTGTGTACCTTTGATCAGAGCAGTTACTGTACAGTTGTATAAGTCTTTACCATGTTCACTTACGTCACAGGCGTAAACAGAAATCTCACGCGCGTAGCATTTCTAGAGTCAACTGGGAAAGTTCAACAAAGCCTTATTCTCCACATATATCTGCAGGCGGGTATAACAGTCTGCAAAACAAACCCCATTCGTGATCATACTGATCCTTGGAGAGCTCATCGTGGTCCCAGAGGAGGAACAAACAGATGAGGCTAACAAGAAATACAATATTTCTATTTTATTTTATGCTGCTGCTTTATTCTCCCTTCTGAAACGCATAGGCATCAAAGCCAGACGATGGGAATAAGAAAAGCAGGCTCTCCAGCAGCAGCCAACCTCTCTGGGTAATAAGCTGGTGGTCCCCCCCCCCACACTGGTGTTGCTTGCACTGATTTAAAGATAAAACTATAGTTGCTGCTCCTGGTGGGGGTGGCTGGCATTTAAACCACTGAAGCCTCCTATTCAAATGGGATCCAAGAGGCATCTGTCGAAGTGAAGACCGGGGTTCAAGCTCTCATGTCAAACACTGGCAGCGTAGAGACGAGAACATCAAAGGTTAGACGGGAGTCACATTTTTACTTAACTCTCTAAACACTGCTGGAGATAATAAGCAGGCTTATGGTTTGATTATTGTTATGAGACAAAGATAAAACCAAGCTGGCAACATGTGCAGCCAGTTGAATCAGCTTTGTTACGTTGAATCATTTGCTGTACCCAAGATATGATAAGAATAAATATCAATATCCTCCTAAAAATATAAACGATATCAGGTGGTGTGTACAGTAGTGCACTGCTGTACGGAATGTGTGAGCATGTTTAGCCAGAGGAGATTTATAGTGAGAATCAGCCAAAGTAAACAGCAGTACGAAGCAAACAGTTGCCCTTCTGGATGATGCATAATGCAGCAGCCAGGTTTCCATTCACAACACGCAATGTGAATTATGATGTACTGCATCTTATCAGTAGCAAAATAATAATTTATACTTTACTGATCCCCTTGGGGAAATGCTTGTTTGGACAGGTTGCCCCTGGGGGACGCCAAGGGTCAGGGTATCGGTCTCTTTTCCAAGGACAACTCGACATGTGGCCTGGCGGGACCGGGAATCGAACTGCTCACCCTTGGGTTTAAAGATGACTGCTTTACCTCCCAGCGCTATCATAAACTACATTCAATGATACTGTACGTGTGGTTGTTCATTCAAAAGTGCATCACAGCATTTTCAATTGTTTTCACCTTAGTTTAGCTTATGGAACTTCGCCTGACTCACATTTGACTGTTTACAATATTTAGCTTGACAGCTGGATGAAGACACCATGATTTCTGGTTGTCCATACATACAATACATATTTCTCATCACGCTGACTAACACATACCACTCTTCTGCTCTGTGTCCATCGGTAACGTCACACTGACACTTCTCTGATACTAAACACAGCCCTTCTGATTCATTTGAATGGGGGTTGGGTGGTGGGTTTACACAGCAGGGACTGGCACCAAAACATGCTCGAACCAAAACATGCTCGTGTTTTGGTGCCTAATAAGCTTTAAACTGATAAATCTGTCCCAAATAAATCCAACTGGATTTTCCCGTGTTGTGGCAAAAAGCCGCCAAATCTGCCAAAAACTGATTTCCTACCCCTGCCTAACCCTAACCAGCTTCGGGTGTGGGTGGCAATGAGTTTGAGGTCACCGGTTCAGTGCCTCAGCAAGTTTAGATCTGGAAGGCTCGAGTGAAAGAGCAGCACTTTTCTGTGCCCTTGAGCAATGTATTAACCTCAGTAGTTTACTGTAGCTGTGTGAATGTGATCCTGACTTTCCCCAGAAAAAGAAAAAATAGATACTGAAATGAAGTTAATTTCAATAGTCTAAATTTGAAATGCCAGAAAGCCCCAAGTTAATGACTCAAACAGCTGAAAGTGGAAACCGCATGGCATCACATGCAGTCCACAGGCCCTGAACAGTACATGCATTATCCAAATGAAAAGCAAAGACTGCTTAAAATCCAGTCAGGGAGAAACAACTGGCAGAGCATACCTTTATGAGTGCTGCAATGCTGTTGAGAAAGACCGGCTTCTCTTTAGCCAGAGTGAACAAACACACCAGAGTCTGCTCTCTGCTCTGACCATGACACCGCTCCATGACACATGAACAGACCCTGACACGGCTGACAGATGTTGCTGCTCCAAGTCCCAGCCCTCAGAGCTGCTCCTGTGTTGTAAGGTGATTTCACAAGTGGCTGTGCTACTTTGGGACGGATGGAGAGTGGCCCACCCCCACCTTGTGGGGGCCAAGGTGGGGGTGGAGGTGGAGAAGCGGAACAGGGGCGGAGTTAGAGATTAACTTCCTCAAGTGGGAAGTTATTGCTAGTTGGTTCTAAGAAAAGCAAATGGGCTTTCTATACCAAGCAGAACTTTATACTGGATGCACTGTCTGCTCTTTACTTGAAATAGATAGAGAGATAGATTAACTGAATCCAGGCAGGGAGAGATAACACGGATCAAACACACTAACTGCCATTAAACTGAAAAAAAGTTCGCAGCACATTTCGTTATCGTTACATCCTACTACTTAGGAATTTAGAAATCTTAAGAAGACAGCTATATATATATATATATATATATATATATATACACATACATACATTAGAAGCGCAAAAATAACTCGATTGATTAGTTGACTGATCGAATTAATCTGACTTCTTAATATTTTTTTTGACGTAGCAGAGTTGAAGATGCTGTGATTTTCACTGGGTGCAACGAGGATGGACACAACAAGAAATGACTATATTAGAGGGACAGTGTAGGTATGATGGTTTTGACACAAAGTCAGAGTAGAATGTCAAGCATACGGCGAGAAGAATGCCAAGGACGGAGCTGCCAGACAGGAGGAGAAGAAGGAGGTCAGGGAGGAGGGTTAGTGGACACGGTGAAGGACAAAGATGGAGAGGACAGAGTGAGATCAATAAGGATGATCCACTCTGGCAAACTCTACAAGAAGGAGCTGAAAGAAGAAGTGTTTTTGCACTGTATACTTAAATCATGAATGTGAAGTTTTAGTATGCTCATAGTGTTTTACAGTGGTCCTGTGAATTTCTTTTCTTATGAAGTCTCAAATATGACCATATGAAATAAATAATCATAATATATTCAGACTAGATAACTAGATAAAAGTAGTGACTGTGAGGAATTACATATAGGATGTCATGCTTGAATGTTGTTACCAATATTTTTTCAACCTAACTGTGAGAGGGTTAATTTACATTACACTACTAACAATTAGATGACCCCCTCTAGTGGAGAGGTCACAAAACAGCATGAAGCACTACTACAGTTAGAAGAGAGCATTTACAGTGGTAAACAACATATCACATTAGCCTCTAACAGCTCAGAGAAAAGTGCTGCAGCAGCATCATCATCATCATCATCATCATCATCATCATCATCATCATCATCTAGAAACTGATGATTAATCAAACAGCGACTGTACAGAAAGAATTAAAACAACACTGATTCTTAATCTGGCTGTTGTTTTCAGTTAGAGAAAATCCACACGTGGCATGTTTGCTGGTGCCGCCTCAAGACTGGATTACTGCAGCTTTCCCTTGGACGGGCGGAGGAAGAGATTTATCGCTGTCCCAGATAAAGAGCCACAGAGTTTACTCAACTGTCTTATCTGTCCAAGCCCGTCTTTCCTTTCCTGTCTAGCCCTGCTAGAGTTTTTAGCCACAACACCTTTGTCACCTGCCACATGACCAGTAATAAAAAAAATGACAGGTTGTTGCTGAAGCCTAAATTTTTAATGCCTTCTCTTCTTTCTCTACCTTGGATTACAGAAAACTGTAGAGCTGCATTCGCTGGTTCGTGGGTCTGTCCAGGACTTTGCATCAGTGTAGGTACAGGATATATTTGGCAGCCTGGGTGGGCATGTTTGGTGTCCCACAGTAACTGGATATATTTGGTCATGTTCTACAAGATGCTGTTCAACAAGTGCAAGAGTATATTTGCTCTGCTAATCCTCATGGACAGTAGCAAAGATGCCAACCATGCAGGAAACACTTTTCTGCCTGTCTCAACACGATGCCATTTGTGACATCAATATAGGCCGCAAAGTGACAACGCAGGAAAGACGCAAAACACAAGATGGAGAGGGGGACTGGTTTAGGTGGTTAGTGGCCTTAATGATGAGGAGAATAAAAGCCAGAGCTGAACATTTTTAAGTGCCACCAAATCAAATCTCTGCCTGAGGATAGATGCACAGAGCTGGAGCTCCATGCCTTATGTTTCAAGTGCAGTTCCACAAAAATAAATCTAGAGAGTTGTGCTTCTGAAAAAAAGCCTTACGTAGGCCTTTATAAAAGATGCATTAAGAAGCAACCAGCAGAGACCGTAGCAACGCATCTGCTCTGCAGGACTTTGGTTCAGGCAGCCTCCTCCCATCTATCATATGGAAAACATAATTTAGCCATATAAGGGGTCAAGGATGTAATCTTAATATCACAGGAAAGATGAGGTCATATTTAGTGGACAGGAACCCGCACACAGATGAAGCATGCTGAGACGTAGTTTACGTGCCAAGTGTGTTTGGCAAGGCAGTGTGTCAGTCAGATGGCCATGTGGAGGGTAGCGGTGCCAGGTCGGACAGCTTGGATCAGACAGACACTGGATAACGGTCTTCCCTGGCGGTAGAGAGGGTTTACCTCCGTGCACTGAAGGAAAACATAATTTAGTCACACTAAGGAGTTTTCTCTGTCCTTTGACACCAATATCTTTAACTAATGCCATTAACCACTGCCCACATGTCCCACATGCCCATATTTCAGACCAATGCATGTTTATATTTGACCATTTACTACTTTCATGAAGAAGATTAAAAACATATTCTGACTTTTAGTCCCTACTTTTGATTAAGCGCCACATTGTATTTTCAATATAATACCCATCAATGTTTGTTAAATGTTCAGTGGACAGGGGTCGTCCTAGTATAACCACCAATTCTCATATGACCAAATGTGACAAAGCTCTGTTGGGTATTCAGTATCAAGAATCCTAATTATTGGTACTATTTGTTTGCTAATATCAATGTTAGTGTTTGTTTTATTTGTTATTTTTCTATCATTTCAATTTGTTGCAGGTAAAAATGCTTTTAAACACCACTATTCAACTTTAAGTATCAGGCTGATCTCAAAATCAGTGTAGCTGTAGCTATAGCGCCCCTGTAGCCTCCTGCTGCCTCTGAGCTGTATACTCCTGTTGATTTCACAATAACAGTCTTTTTCCTGAATAAACTTCTCCCAGACTTGCTGTTCATATAACTTTGCTTTCTGGTAATCAGTTGTGTGAATGAGTAGCAGGCTGTGTGTGAAATGCTTTCAATGCAGATGCTCTGGGGCAAGAAAAATCTGTCATGACATTGAGTAAACTGTGACTAATTACAGGCCCTGCAGCTCCACGCCCTGCCTCTTCAAAGAGCTTCGAGTTTCTACACCAGAAAAATATAATAACACAACATAGGGAGCCGAGCACTGTTGTCTCTGAATCTCAGGCAGCCCCCGATGGTCTCTGTATGCCTTACTTACTCGACATAAATGTGTGCCTGACCTTGCATGACATGAGCTATTTGCACATATCTACTTCAAATATTATTCCTTGCATGGCTACGGTTGTTCTAGTCCAAAGGTTGTTGTAGCTGATGACCTTTGAACAGGAACAAAGGATTTAAGGTTTAAGGTTTGACTGACTGTGGTATGTGAACGCTAATATGAGGGGATGCTAATGACCTGTATTATACTGTATATAATTCATGACATTATAGCATCCCCTACCAATCTTATCACTGGAAGAGACAAAAATGGTTTTCTGAACACATACTGACAGGCGTGGTACTCTGAAATATGTTAATGTCTTTAAAAAGTAATTACCAAAAACAACTGAATTCATAAACTGTGCAAAAACAAATATACTTAACAGCAGGTTTTACAGACAGCTTTTAGAGTTTACAGAGCTGTAGTCCCAAAGTCAGAGGCTAGCCACTGTTCTACCAGCTTCTACTACTGAGTTCAATCTCTTATTAAGAGATACTGTCAGCACTTTTATTTTGAAAAAAAGAGTATCTACTACACCACCGTGTCTATGCTGTTGACCTTCCTTGTTCGTTTTCTTAAGACATCGCTCAAGAGGCCTCAGAGCGTCAGCTCTCTGTCAGCTCGGCTGTCTCTTCAGAATGATATCATGTTTTGGCGTGTTGAAACCAATGTTTTAACCTTTTCTCCAAGGTTGGGATAGTAAATACGATGTGAAGGAGCTGAGGTCACAAACTGGGGTATGCCAATTTCAAGTTATTCTAAACACAATCTTACCTAAACCCTCACCCTACTAAAAAGCTATTCAAGAGGGGTGGGGGTGGAGGAGTTGAACACAAGACCAGGTTCACATGTTAAGCCTGGCTCTATGATGTAACTAACTTGAGCAGGTCTCTCTGTCTCATGCCACGTAGCATTTACAACAGCCCACCTCACTGTTAAGATATAGAGTAAGGATTTCGAGACATTGTTTTACTGCTGTGTCTCTCTCTAAAAGACACTAGAATGGATAAAACAAACACACTTTTTAATTACAGGCAGGGTGGACGAGTGTTTTCTTACACAGGCATGAACACATGTAACAGGGTTTTTTAAAGGGACTTTGGTCTCAGCAGTTTCATTCAGACCGACAGACTGTTCAAGATGTATACTGCCACTGCACCCCAACCCTCCACCCCCCGCCCCAACCACCCACCCACCTCTGTTCAGTTTAGGAAACAACAAACAATGCGGTTGCTATGGGCTCATCTGGGTGCCCTGAGACCGCATGGCAGCAGCAGTTTAGAAAGCCAGACAGTCAAGTTACAGACAGTTCACTGACATGCTTTATGGGCCTGGCTACGCCTCCTTTTCCAAACAAACACTGAGATACTGCAATCATTACACTCCCTTCCTTCAGGAGGTCACAGAGATTAAAGTTAGACCAAACCTCTGCAAGAACATTTGCAACAACTCACTGCAAACTAGAAGCCTAAGAGTGAAAGGAAGATGATGACTGAAATTGGAAATACCAGTGACCTTCCATTTGCTTAAGCACAACTGGAATACCTGCCAGGACTGAACCACCAACACTGCAATTACTGTTCTACTGCATTCAATTTAGCCAGACTTGATACTTTTGTCCAGTGTTTCGATATACAGAAAAGTCATTTTAAATTAGACATAGTTGCTGAAACTAAATATCCAAATCATCTAGTTAGGGCTAGCGATGAAACCAGTGGTGCTGGTTTCTACTGTGTTTGTACTGTTTATTCCAGTATTCCAGCTACTGGAAAAATTTGACCACGGCCTCTTAACAGTGGTATTTTCTTTGTTTTCCATTTTCATAGTTTGTGCATTAAACAAGCATTTAAACTGTAAAACACTGAGTAAAATTAATGCATATAGGAAATGGTTGCAGCCCTAAACCCAGGACTGATTTGGAAACTGTGGTTAGGTACAACACGTCCATCATTTGTAAAACAAACTATGCCAGCACTGCAATACCGTGTCTAACCTTGAACAATCTTATGGTTAAATCACTGAATGACAGCAGTCTCATGGTGATGTGTCCTGCTGACTCACCAGTCTCTCCATTTCCTGCTCTCGAAGCCTCTCCTCTCTCTGTCGCCGGTGGTACTCCAGCAGCTCATCTTCATTGTCGCTGATCTCTGTGATGCTGTTCTTCCTCTCCCTCATTCCAGGATGGGGCCTCCCTGCAGACATCTTCCTGTGGGTCCTGGGGCTGGCTACAGGTGACGAGCCAGGCAGAGAGCCCAAACTGTAAGCAGGGGACAGGGAATTCCCAAAGCTTGCCTTGCGTACCCCAGTACTACCACCACCGCCACCCTCCATCATCATAGAGGTAGGTGACGGACTGCGGGCCCTGATTCCCCTGCTGCACACTGGATCCTCAGATGTGGATCCGCTCTTGCGTCGAAGCCTGGGACTCTCTGGAACAAGTTTGCTGAGACCTGAGGGGCTATCTGGAGTCCTCAAGTTGGGGACTGTCCCTGGTAGTGCCCCTGGGAGTACCGGAACCCCTCTCCGGGCCAAGGAGGGGCTAAGAGGGGGCAGCTCTCTCATGCTGCTGCTTGCTCCACTGCCTCCGTTCAGCTCCAGGTTTCTCCTGGCCAACCGAGGGCTTTCCGGGGGCTGCAGTGAACGTGGATGCTGCTGTAGCGGCGACCCTTGGATGATGTGGACTATGGGGTCTAAAGGAGGTTGAAAGGCTCTGGTGGGCTGGGAAAGCTGTCTGGAGGGACTAGAGGTAAGTGAGTGATCAGAAAGATTGGCTTGCTCTCTGAAGGGGCTGGCAGGTCTGTCCTGGAGCACTGTGGCTGTCTTGGTCCTTGGACTGGAAGGCGAAGGGGATGAACAAGTAGGAAATTTGGGAGTTAGCCTAGGGCTACTTGGCACAATATTTCTACTAGTGAGAGACTCAGTAGAGGACAGAAGAGGAGTCTGTCTAGGGCTCTCAGACCCTTCTTGGCCTAGTCCTCTGCGACTTGGCTTGGGGCTTGAAGGTGTCTCTGATAAAAACTTCCTCTGTAGCCGTGGGCTTTCCTGAGCCTTCTGGCCGCCCCCACTGCTGCTGAAGTTAGGCAGTATGGTACGAGGCTGGGGTACAGGTGGAGGCTGGGAGGTGAAGTTGTAGCTAGAGGAGCGTACAGGCACTGGCGGCAGAGAAGAACTCTGGTCCTGGGGTCCTCCACTAGGAGATGGGCTGGTAAAGCTTCCACTGCTGGCTGCTGAGGGTGAGGAGAGGGGGGAAAAGGGAGGGGATGTATTTTCATAGCTGGAACCTACAGACATGGCCCCTGGGCTAGTAGGAGGGGACAACAGGTACCGGCCCCCTCCATTGACCATGGGTGACAGAGGGGAGTGGGGAATGGATTGGCCTCCCGGGGGCTTTTTGGCCTCGGAGGAAGAAGGCTGGGGGTCATCCATGGCTAGGGAGTCCATGATGTCCTGCAGGTCCTTCTCAATAGAGCTGACAATTGCACTGTGCTCAGACTGGACTCGGTCTCCAGGAGCTGGGGAAGACTGGGCTGGATTAGCCTGGTGATTCCCATTGACCAAACTCTCTGTGTCTGATGGAGGAGACGAAAAAAAACAAACAAATATCAGGCTTTGGCTTGGAAAAAAGAAAGAAACAATGGATACACAATAGAATGCATTCATGTTTAACATCTTGTGTTTGTTCACAGTTTTCATTATGATCAGCATCTTCAATAAGTTTTGCTTTGAAAGTGTAATACTCCATTATCTACAGACAAAAAGAGGTGAGACAGTGCCTTCTCAGGACTGTTTCCTAATTAACTGTATGTTTCCTTACAGGATGCCCACTGTAGCCTGGATGACTTTCCATGGCTTTCAATAACTAATATGAGGTGCCTTGATGGCTGCAATATACCCTTTGCTTCCTGGCTTGGCTATATTGTTCTTCAGTGTGAGAGATCCTCTACCTACAGAGGTTAACACTTTTCTTATTAAAATGTCTTCCTCCTGGGTTTATGTTTTTTAGCATGTGAAAAATGAAGCAAAAAAAAGAGGTAGTGAGGAAAGAGGGTGATGAACAGACAGAGGCCTGGGCACAGAGGAAAGATCAGGAGAAAACGTGCTTACATAACCCAATTACTGTGTGGCAGAAAGCAACGTAGGACACAGGCCAGGTAATCTAATCTTAACAGTCTCTCTTTAATGTCAGCATAGTAGATTATAACAACATAAATGCACGGCCACGTGGCAGATGCACCAGCATGCCTTTGAGGCAGGAATCAGAACACAGATCAGGTTTTATTAACGCTGTGAAAGTGAAATCTGTTTCAACTGACTTGTCTAACTGCAGCACGGAGTCATCACCAGTGAGAGGTAAAAGATGACAACAGAAGGAGAGACAATGTTCAGTGGTGTTGTCATGACGTTAGAAATCATACGAAATGAAAACACGAACATAGATCAGAACAGAATTAAATAGAGAAATGTGATCTCATAAATGTGATGTAATATATCCCAATAGCTCTAAAATATAGAAGCTTTGCAAATAATGCATTAGCTTTGCTGGTTCACCAGAGACAGGAGCAGCTTCCTGCCTGCTCCCCTACAATGACTCTGCCACACAACGAAGCTCTGCCCTGATGACAGCCTGACCACAATGAGATCTGAATGCATTTCCATAGAAATGGCACAGTAGTACTCACACAGTGTATGCGTTAAGCTCCATGTATAATCATTTGTGACAAATAACAAACGTTTGATTCTAATATACAAACAGGGGGCTGGGGTGACAAAAATAAATGCCAATCGCTTGCTGAGGGAAAGCCCATGCAATGATGTCATGCGATACAGACTCGGACTATCGCCTCCTGCACCCTCCGTGCCAAACTTCATCTGAAAATGTTTCAATTTTATGTTAGCTTAGTTATCAGTAACACTGCACGTCCGACACAACATAACCTAAGAGATTTCGGCGACGGCTACAATTCGTCGTCAGTGTCATCATCATCAATTAGCGCTCCCTGCAATAAAAACGCGTTTGAATCATCTGTCATTCCCAACATTTCACCTCATGAGAACACACGGTGCTATTGTGACAACCCGCGAAAAGACTTCTACGAACTAAGGACATATTTATTGACCACTTGTTTGCTGACTAAAGCCCGTAGTTTCAATGAATCGCATTGCGTTTGTGATGTCCTACACTGTGGGTCTCCTCAGATTAGCGAGTGAACATTAAAGCAGACAGACTCTGAATGGAGTTTGGCGTATGACCGGTTCGTATTACTTCTCTCGCCCAAAGCTCAGGCATTAAGCAAGAGGGTTACTCACATGAAGGAATACAACTGCGACCCGGTCAGTGTCAGTGCTGTGACACACATTCAGGCCCACATCCACCGAGCACCGGTAACAGACCGGGTAACGGAGCCCTGTCGTGCCTGCCTTCACCGGGCTCCACACACACACGCCCGCACACACACACACACCGAGGGAGAGAGGTGATGTTTCAGCCGGGGGTTGGGGTGCTACTAGGCTATGCCACTGCATACGTTTCACAGGCGTCAAGTTAGGCTAAACGTAACACTGCATTTCCGTTCCAGTCATACGTATCAAAATAAAACTTAACTCTGTTTAAGTCACATCGACTGCGTACAGGACTTCGTCCATCTCTGTGTGACCGTAACCTTTGACTGAGTATGTCATATACAAAAGGTGTCCTTAGTGTTCTCAAACGTAATATATAATAATAGGGACATGTACTGTTAAATCAAATATGCGCGGCGGCAGTACGACTTCCATCAAACCATTACAGCTTGTATTTTATTTTGAAGGTAAAACTACATACTTCCGGCATCATGGCTCACTCATACAGGGTGATGTAAACTACTGAGAGATTTATAGCACAGTCAGAGAGTCACAGCAGCGGACTTTATGGTTGATCACCGTCTAGTGCAGACTGTCAGTGTGACTTGAGACAGACAAGAGAGCACCAAGAAATCATCAAACATCTTGCTGAAGTACATATAATATTAATGCTAGATGAATATAAAATGTTAGCACCCAGTGGCAATAACAGACCACAGTACAGCCTTTCATAGTTAGATCTGATCACCAGAACAAAACCAGAACTTAAAGCTACAGTGCATATGCTTTTTTAAATATTCTTTGTAGAACTATGCCCCAAAACACATCCCAAGGTGAAGAGGTGTTGAAGCTTCCTATGACTGTGTCTCACAGAACATCCTGGCAGCTGTGCAAAGATTTTCACTTTTAAAAAGTTTCTGAGTGAGGCTCACCCTTCTAACCAATCAGAGAAGACCAATTATTTATGTGTGACAAGTACGTCTTCTAGGTTTCTTAATTTCATAGAGAAATACCTGAAGAGCTGGGTGGAGCACAGTAGATTGATTGAATACTTAATACTTGAAAGCTGCATATTACAGCCGGCTTTATGGAAAAACAGTTTACTTACTAGATTTCTAGCTTTATATATTCTTTATATATGAATTATTTCATATTTATACATTATATACCAAATGAAACTATATAAAATAAATGATTATAACATAATAAAATAAAGACACTATTGATTAAGAAGGGTTATTATTATGGAGACAATTATTTTCCTCATGGATGGAAATTTGGTTTGGAAATGGAAAATTAAGAGGCACATGCGTCTGTAAATGGAAAACAAGCCTTTGTTATCCAAAGCTGCTGAGTCCTGTTTTATTGACGAGCACTAAAAAAACAACATTTGATCATAATCGATTCGACAGGTGGTGGTGCCATTCTGCACACATAATAACAATCAGCAGCAACACAAACATCCAGCTGTCTCTTTAGCCCTGTTTTTACAGACTGTCAAGCAGCCAGCGAGAGATAAGCCAAATCACAGGAAGGCTGTTTATTGAAAAGCAAGGCTAACACACGAGAAGTCGTTATGGTTAGGTGCAGAGAGGGCCAGAAGGGGAAACCTGCAAAGGGTGGTGGAGAGATGGCAGAGCATAGAGAGAAGCTGGAGGTTTATTAATAGTCTGTGTAACCCCAGTCGTCTGCCACTGTAAGTAAGCAGCTTGGGTCCACAAAGCAGTCTGCTGCCTGGACCACAGAGAGAGGCACAGGAAATGTCCAATCAGGGAAGAGGTGGTAGCTGAAAGACAGCTGGCTAATAAAGACAGATGGTCAGTGGCCAGCTTCCAAAACTAAACAACAGACAGGTGAATGTATCTCAGAGATCCATCACAAAGATACAGCAGCACTGTAGAGTAGTTATAAAGCTGTTGTACTGTAAGTCCAGCTGGTCAATACAAACATTAAAGTAGCTGGATACAGACTCTCTTGGGTGCATGCGTCCAACTGGATTATCATTGCATTATCACTGCATTATCAAACTAAGCTCAGCCTGGTGTCGGGGCTGCAGGGCAGAGTTTTGTCCTCACGTCACCATGTAATTCTACGTCATTGTGCCGTTTGTCTCTTCCTTTCCCAACACCATGATGTGCAGCTGATTTCAATCAATAAATACACTTCATGGCCCTTTTTATGTGATGTATGATGTTCTATCTTTTGAATAATATATTTCATAAAAATGTCAGAATTTATTTGGATGTTAGTGGATGTAGTCAGTAAAAGGAGGGCTGCATCCTGTAAATCACTCAAGGAAAACCCTAGTCAACGAAGGCAGCTCAAAGGCTGTCCGCCTGTCACTATAGATATGACCATTAAATTCACTATGAGACAGAAGTCTGCAGAAACTTGGGGTGATTATTATGGTGTGTATACACAGGTATTATACTGAAATCATAGTTTTATTTAACACACAAGAGCTGAGAAGTGTATAAAATAGGTTGTTTAGGTTTAGCTGGGTTTGTCCACTATAATGTCTGATTGTAAAAGTTCATAGACAGATAACAGTGTCATTTTATTTCCAAACAGATATGACAGATATCCTGACTTTATCACGGGAGTGGTATAAGCAGTCTTCATCTGGATGCAACTCAGGAATGCACAGTTGAGGCAAATAGTATGTTTCTAAACAACGGAAGGCTTTCATTACTGGATCAGGAAGTCCACAGCAGCCAGCACGACTGTGTGCTATACTTAACCCCCCAGTGACAGGCAGCATCAACAGTAAAAGGAGGGAAACAACAAGATGCAATGACAGACCCTGGATAGCAGAGCTGGCCAAGAAGAGGCACACTTATGCCTGTGAGCCTGCCAGGAAGAGCATTTAGAACATACACGCACACACAAGCTAAAAACTCTGCCTGGAGACATGAGGAATGAGATGCCCATAAAACATGCATGGTGTGAACTCCGGCACCAGGTCCCAGCTGGGCACCATTCAGGCTGCGGGGTTCAACGGGTGCTGAATTTTAAAGGCTCATACTGACAACAACAATCGTGTACCAGAGCTACAAGCGATTGGAAGTCTGTGCCTTTATATGATTATTTGGGGATAACAGATGAAGAGAACTGTTTTTTCACAGAAAGATTCTTGAGTTCCAGAGTCTGTCCGTGTAAGTCCCAGTCCTGTATGTCAACAAATGCTGTTATTCCATTCAGGCTACACTTCCTCCACCCTATGCAGGCAATAAAGAAGGAAAAATGTCTTCATCACCTGCCTCTGCCCTCCACAACAACCTGGCCCATTCATCCATCCAGACTAATCTGCAAACTGGAACTTCAGGAGAGAAACACTCCTTCGGCTTTGTTATTCACGTGATGAAAGGTCACTGTGTGTTTATTCAGTGAGCCTGTGTTTCTGCAGAATACTGCAAAAACACATGAATGAAGTGTGTAATACGAGACTGCACATGAGCGCCATGCAGTACCTGCACACAGTCTGTAGTCCCCGGTGGAGACACTTCCTCCCTGGGGCATCATGCTCTTCATCTTGAAGGCTTCTTCAGGGTGGTTGAAGCGAAAGAAGGCCGACTGACCAAAACACAGCATACAGCCTGGAAAACACAATGTACATAATTTGTATTATTCAGAAGAAAGGAAGAAGAGGCTGCGCTCACTCAGATGACAATGTCTTCACTATCATCAACACAGACACCCCCCCCCCCCCTCCCTTTTCTGGAAAACAAGAAGCTGGGGAGTGTAAATAAATTAGTAAATCATCCTTGAACATCAAATAATCATCATTGAATCTGTTAAGGCTTTCCCCGAAAATCCTGTTTCAGGAAATACGTCCAATTAAGGAGATAAGATACCCTAACAAAGATGCTGTGGTAGTCAGTTACACCCACGCTAAGACTGAATCAGCTTTTTAAAAGACAAAATTATACAAAAATCTGTTCAAATGTCAGATGCTCATTATCTCATTGAATTCTTTAAAGCTGTTCTGATTGATATTTTCATAATAACGATGAACAGAATGACTGTGTAATGTGAAAGGTGTCACTTGCAGTGATAACTCCATAGACTACAATCACCTAATTTTGCAGTACTTCAAAGACTTGGTGAAAGACACCAGTATTGACACTACGATGGTGAAAGCTCAGTATTTTGCAGCTTTAAAATTTTGCTAGTTTTGTTTACAGCTGCAGCTGTTTTCAGTGAAAATGATCTCACACACAAACTGACTGTTCACTGCCTAACAATACACAGCAGCAAACACATTGACATACAATGACATATGACACATTTACATCATATAGCCTATTAGAATAGATAAGTAGATACTTCAGTATTATTCAATTCCATTGCCATAACATGTACATTAAAATTACCCAGTACTGGAGCTGATACATTTGTAAACAGGGAATTTTGCTAACAAGTATGTTATATCATCTTGTAAATAAGCCACCACAGTTGGATTGTGCTTCATTATATGCACAACGTGTAGTTTAATACAGGTACAGGCAGCAGATAACTATGTGAAAATTCACTAACTGACAGTAAATATGCTGTGGCCACGGAGAGCTTAAAAATATGACAAAGAGTAATAGTTAATTTTATTCATCAACACTCTCCAATAAAAACAAAGCCTCTTTGTAACATTACATACACACGTACATTCTTCTATATGGGAAATAAATTCACATTCTGTGCACACAGTAGTGTGTCTTGCACACAAGGTAGTTTATAAAGAATTGCTGACTAGTACAGTAGCGGTACTAAATACCACTTATAGATATTTCATATGGTTAAACTAAATGCCACAAGCTGCATGGACTGTCCAAGAACAGACTTTTGCTTATTTGCATTAGTATTTATTTTTCACCATCAGTATCTGGAAGAAAACGGTACAGAGGAAGTTTCCATCAGCGTTCCCTTCAGTGGTTACAACACCAGCCTCAGCATAATTTTGGTTGCTATTTTCCGCAGTTGAAATGGTTTCTGTTGATATTTGGAAGTCTCATCAGCAGGAAAATGAGCACACCATCAGTTTGGTCATGAAAGGGAAAAACAAAAAGAAGCTGAAAAAGACATTTGAAAAGAAGTCATTGGGATGTTAATACTGCGGTCTGTAGAGCCACGTCAGCTCAGCTGCGTCTTCATGCTCTCCACCGACTCTTAGACCGAGCTCCTGTTTCCTCTGGATTCTGCCGCCAGCGCTCCCTTTAACCTCCCTGACTCACAGCACACACTCCAACCTCTGACTTGCACTGACACGACTTCTCTGTTGAAGATCAGTTCAGGCACTTCCAAAAAAAAAATGCAGGTTAAAAGATTATAGCTTGAAGCAGCGTGTATCTGACACTGTCATCACAAACTCATCGCTCACTGTGAGAGCTGGAGGGGTTTGTGACGGCTCTGAGGAACACTGTCATTTTTACTCAGCGGATTTTGGAGAACAATGTTGTCGAAGGTTCACTGCTGCACCCTCAAATGTTTTTTTATGACAGTCTGTGCTTTTTGCCAGTAAGGCCGTTTTATTAGGATCACAAGGTTCACTGTACAGTATCTTACTGTGAATCAAACACATGTTGTATTAAGAGAGCTGGATACAACCCTACCTCTCATACCCTTCAGCTAATGTTTCTTAGTGGCCATATGTGTTACTGCATTAAAAAATTTCCTTGGGGCTGTACAACGATAAAAGAGATGTGTGTAAAACTGCTGACAGGATGCCTCCAGCTACAAATAATAATGCAGGAGTAAACACGGAAGCCAGAAAATATTCTTGGCTTATGTACCAGGCAAGTGACTAGGCACCATTTTTGATCCATTTCTCCTACTACCATAATATGTCCTCAGCTCAGCACTGTTCAGTGTAGAAATCGTGGATGTATTCATTCCTATGAAAAAAATATTCTTCACCCATTCTGCCATGAAATTACCAGGATGGTCCACACACTTCTGTCACTTGGGCTCATTAAGCACATTTTTCCCGCAGAAACACTGCATTCAGTGTGGCAGTCACTGTGACAATAGCTGAATAATAATAATAATAATAATACAGTAAAGTGCCCCAGTGCAAATATTTTGATTTCCAAGCGATATGATTGAATGACAGACGTGACATTAGATCCCTTTTCCCAAGAATTCGGCTTTTCTGACATGACCTGCTTCTGCATCTGTGTTTGCTCCACCTGACTTATTGTTTCTGAAGCAGCAGTTAACGAATTAACTCTGTCATTATCCACTTACACAAGCAGTCAATGTTGACTAGCAGCTACGTGTTCATCAGCTCCACAATGAAATTAGATTTGTATCATTTAAATTATTATTTTTAATAATTTAAAAAGATCAGTGTTTATACTGTGGTAGAAAGACAAAAAAAATATAATGTACAGAGTGGAACGGGATCCGACACCTCTCTAGACTTTGCAAGTGCTGTTGGACCACATGCATCAAACTCTAATATAGAAAAATCTATTCATACAGTGTTTGAAAATGCTTACTGGACCAGGCTACAGCGGTGCAGAGGCTGCTGCAGGGTGATGGATGAGGGGCACAAACAGCTGACACTCACTTACTGACTTCTCTGTTGACCCCAAGAGCCTGATCTTACATGAGCGGGATCAGTGAAAGCACTTATCTCTGATTCAAAAACCATGTCTGTCTAAAGCAGGATGTTTAATTTATCATGCGATGTACGCTAGTGCCAAAATTTCACCTTATGCAATAAAGCCTGTTCTACAAAGCTGTCAAAGGGCTCCTGCCACTTCGTGCATGTTTTACTTTGCTTACTACGAGTGTAACCATTCTGAAACAGCTTGAAACTGACACACACATCTACTGTCTCAAAGAGGGTCTTAAAGAAAAACTAATTCAATGTCATTAAAATCAATATTATTAAAATCAGTAATCAATCAATACAAGAGCTGTAGCATGTGCTTTACACTTTCAGCGAAATGCTGCCTGTGAAGACCATTAATGTGAAGTTCACTGATGCTAATTAGTGCTCATCAATTCAGCCATTACATCACAGCACAGCTACTTATCATAATGCCCCTTCCTACCCCCCACAGCGAGGCTGCACACTTGCGGGAACATCACACAATAGATGGTGACAAAATAACTGCAGATTTATGGTCCTGTGAGACGTGCAGCGTTTATCCAGGTCTCTGGAACAGTTCATGGGAGGCTGTAAACGGGCCATGTATCATACTCTGTGGAGACGGTGGGAGAGGGCTGGCTCATAAATCATGCAGTTATTCATTACAGAGAGCCCACACTGTGTTGACACTGAGAAACTACACTGCTTCATTTTGCAATTACAGGAATGAAAGCTAATTTAATGGAAGCACTTGGTATAAAGTCAATAAACTAGGCATGATAGATGTATAAAGAGAGGTCTGCTGGGACATTTCCAACTTGAACAACATTTAAGCTTTAAGCTCACCAATCTTCCAGAGGGAGCAGACAAGAGCTCGTCAATAGCGTATCTTAATTGATGTTCCATGGAAATGGTATCTGTTTCTGCCTCCACCCAAACAATGGGGGCTTTCCCACCTTATCTCCAACACTGAACAGATCTGCTGCAGACATGCCATTCTCATATTAAACAGACACAAGGCGGGGTTGTTAATGAGACGAGAGACATGCTGAACCCCTAACTATGCAGAGAAATTAACCACTCCTCAAACCACTAAGTCTTCTGTTTAGACTAAAGAGGGTCTGAGTGCAAGATGCTCGGGATGAGTGTATTTTCTGGCGCATGTGGACGGTGCTCAACACATTTATGACTTAATCTTCTTCAGAACTATGTAACCAGACTCCACACTGACTTGCTCTGGAAATCACCGGGCCTCGAGGGTCTTTAAGCGTCACGTTCTCTACTCTTTGACATTAAGTCATTAAGTGTGGCTACTGTAGCTGGAACTCTTTGTTCCAGTGAGGAATGGTTACACAGACAAATCCTGAAATGTAGGCTCGGAGTTAGACAGAGGAATAGCACTCAAGGGTTTGTGCAAATTCAAATCTGTGTGTTTATGCTGCTTCTATTCATTCTGTTCTTTTGCATTAGAGAGAAAATGTCAGCTTCTTTCTGAAGCTTCTTCTTTCTGAAAACACCTACTTCTAGTCTGAAAGTTGAGTCATGGCAACTGGACTTCTTTCTTTAATCTTCTTTCTTTAAACTTTACCTTAAAGAAAGAAATCCAGTTGCCATGACTTAACTTTCAGACAACTTCACCTGGATGACTGAGAATCTTCACAGACCTACTTGTAGCTACATATAAGGTTAATGTGAGTTGCGAGACTAAACCTAAACACTTGCGGGTCTGAAAAACCAAAACAATAAGCTGAAAGTAACTTAAGTGGCTGTTAAAACTCAGAGAAACTACTGAGTTGAGAGATAATTCTCTGTGAGTCTGTTACTATGAGAGGCCTTTTGCCCATTACACATAACCATTTAACATAAAAATACTGATTAGAGCAGCTTTAATTTTTGTTTATGTTGATTTAAAGAATTAAATTCTCCTATAAAACTTTTTTTTAAATGATAAACCATGAGATTTTTTTTCAGATGTTACATGATCACTCTGAACTGTTCTGAATGTTAGTGGTTAATACTGTAAAATTAATAGAACACATTCCTAAAGGGCAGGGAGGCTATGACACATAAACAGTGGTTTGATAACGAGCTATTACATCCATCAAGTCTATGTCAAGTATTGCTTCTTGATACTGTTGCTCCTGTTGACAGTCTCATAAAAACTGCAGCTCACATCTTGACTGCATTATTCTAGATGAGGCCCAATGAAATAACACATTAAACACGTTAGCTAACTACTTTTCCATGCTACTGCATGCACAACTATTTCTGGTTAAATGTACAAGAATCGACTAAATTAGTTTCTATTATCTTTACTGCTTGAAAAGCAGAAACACTCTTTCCTATCTATTGTTTACCACACGCAGAAGCAGAAATACCAATCCCAACCATTAAAACCATTACAGATTCACTGTGTTAATTAAACTGCATTGTCTCCCCACAAGATCTGTTTCACGTTTGGATGATACAGCCACACGATAAACACGTAAAACTGGAAACCCTGTTTTGCATCTATTCCTGGGCTTTATTTACCGTGTTAATTGAACCTCTAGTAGCAGCTATCAGATCATATTCAGATGTCTGTGGTGTCAAGGTAGGAACATATATGCCATAGACAGTATACGTGGTTTATAGCCCAGTGTTGCAGCTTATGGTCGGCACATTCTTTTCCACGTAGACCAAAGATCTTCCAAATAAACAGGGAGTTGCTTTTGGCCCGCTACCACTAACCAAACACTAGCTTACTGAAAACACCAACCACACATCCCTCCTGCTACCTACCAAACCACTGCAGACTGATTTCAGCTGCACATGTTAAGGCACAAAGCTGTGCTTCAAAGTAATACAGTGATGTTAAATGTCACATCAGAGTGCGTGACAGTGTTCTTTGACAGTTCTATTATTGTGTCTTCTAAACTACAATGTGGAACCAAAGTGGATTTAGAAGGAGAGTGATGACATCTCCACTGACTAGAACTTTTTTTTAAATAATGTTAGACTAATGACTTTATATATGTGAGGAAAGTACCACACATTTTTCAAGTGTGCAAACCTTGATTGTGACTTTAAATAATTCATATAATCTTCACTTAAAATACTGTATGTTAAAGGATGTGGCTCATCCGTGATGTTAATACAGGGACAGACTGTTCCAACTTAAAATAACATGTCTCAGTCAGGCCTGTCAAGCTATCAGCAACAGCACATTAACAATGATTTGGATCACGTCCGTTAGGGCTTCATGTGTAGCAGTAAAATATCAGTTGCACATCTGTTGGTTTTAGTTCAAACACACCAGTTATCTCTTCTTCTCCGTTTTCCTCTACTTCATAAGAACCCTCTGACCCAAGACAAGCAAGGATTCCTCCAAGAATCAGCGCTTCACAAACATGTCAGGATTAGTTTTCTAAAACGCTGAGTTCAGCAAAACAAGCTGCGGTGCAAACTGAGATCGACTTAATCAATGGCTGTGCGTCAAAGTCTTTCCAACAGGAAAATATGACACTTTTCCATTTTCATAATTACACAGTATGACGTCCTATAGGAAAGGACAGGCAACACTGGTAAGAGTGAATGGACTGAGAGGACTGAGGAGGAGGTGGGTGTCCCCCCAGTTAATCAGTTAAATTGATTCAACGAGTGGTGTGTGAGAGAGCAATTTCTTCCCGGACACCCCAGGAGAAAATCGTCTAATCAGAGCCTTCATCACAGAGAGTGCACTGAGTATTACTGCAAGCACAGCAGTTTCAGTCCTGCTCTGAGCTCCAGACTGGCTCCACTTTCACCAAGAAACAACCAAATACTAACCAGAAATATGTGGTAATGCTATATCTAAGTAATCATCAATTTTAATCTATTATATCATCCCATCTAAATGCAAGTCTTCAGGACTGGGCGTAAATACTGCACATAAAGATCATCAGCACCTTCCTGCAAGAACACTACAACCTCATTCTTTAATAAAACTGCAGGGACACTAAGTGGATTTTAGTGCACATACTGTTTACTGTACTGCAAAGTCAAGTCAAGGTGACACAGGACTTTTCAGTCAGCAAAATAAAAAAAAACACAAAGGCATCCTGTTGCATCATCATTTTGTCCTTTAAAGTTAGTGCTGGGCAGTATACCAGTTAATACCGAAAAGCGTTTTTTATTTTTCTTATGATATGGATTTTCCTTATACCGTAATACCGATTTAAATAGCCTAAACAACGTTCAGAGTGTAGCGCAGCGGGAAACTGTTTAAGGGGGACCTTTTTCACTGCTACACCGCTAAGCACGCATGTAACGAGTACCTGCGTTAGTGGAGGAACTGAGCGGTGAAAATGAACAGAGAAGCTGTAGCAGACGATGAAGTTCCCACTGTGTGTGATACAGAGAGCAGAGCAGAATTGTAAATGCACGATCATTTAGACAAGTTCAGTTTCTCTGATTTTGTTTTATTCTATAAACTACTGACAACATAACTCCCAAATTCCAAATACAAATATTGTCATTTAGAGCATTTA
>JAUBNQ010000005.1:22480814-22492037 GCA_032353495.1 Ctenopoma kingsleyae | reverse complement strand
AACATGTTTTACTTGTTGTCATTCCATCTGTTAATAAAGGGCTTTAAGGGAATTTCTCCAAAACATGCTTCCTGTGTAAGTGCCAAAATCCACAGTCCTCCATCTGTGGGAAAATGCATTTAACCATTTCTTCTGATGACAGTATTACTCACAGCGTGTAGACCCTCCAAAGCTGCAGCGTCTTTAATACTAAATTTCCTCATTTTTCTTATTTTCCTTCCACCGCAACTCGCCAGGGAAACAGTGTCTGTGGAAACACAAAGAGAGTTTTATACTTAAAGACTAAGAATAATGTATGTGTTAATGTATGTGCAGTTTGAGTAACACACTGAAAGGGCTTTCCCGCAATAGGTGGGCAGCTACCCTCCTTTGGGAAAGACCAGACACGTAGGAAGACATATTGAAGCCACGTGTGGGACAGTCCTGCAGATAGCTGTGTAAATGTTGTCATCTGTCCAGTTGTGACCACTCACCACTCTTTGCTTGTTTCCGGGCTTTTAGGAGAGAAAGCCCTTATGATGCTGTGGTCCTGCATCCCAAAAATTTTGGGAAAACTCTCGACGCTCTGCCAGAAAACAGGTGCAGTCCGACAGATCATTTTCCTGGTTGTTGTTACTGGTATGAAAAGCATGGATAACTTAATAATAATGTGTGTTTTATGTAGTGTGGTGGGCACCAGCTCACTGCGCCGCGCTGCTCAGCTGAAGAAGAGGTTCCCTCACCTGCACTTCAAAGATATCGTATCCTTTTCAGGAGGCATGAACGTGCTCAAAGCTAAATGTTGACAGCTTACAGAGTTGTCTGTCCTTAGCTTTTTTTTTTTCAGCGTGGGAACCTGAACACACGTCTGAAGAAGCTGGATGAGAAGGAGGACTTTGCTGCCATTATCCTGGCTGCTGCCGGCCTCAGGAGAATGGGCTGGGAGAACCGGATCAGCCAGGTACAGCTCGTGATCATATCAAGCCCTCTGTGTGAAGCCTCTCTGATTTGTCATCTAACAGTCTGTTTCCCACTGCTAGATCCTGGAGCCTGAAGACTGTATGTATGCTGTCGGACAGGTAAGAACGGGAATGAAAATCATAGCTCAAACATAAGAGCAGAATAACTAATAACAGCTAATAACTACACACTACATCTGTGTGTGTGTGTGTGTGTGTGTGTGGTTTTCAGGGGGCTCTGGCAGTGGAGGTTCGAGCCAGAGACGCAGACATCCTGGAGATGGTGTCCGTCCTCCATGACCACGACACTGTGCTGCGCTGCATAGCTGAGAGAGCATTCCTCAGACACTTGGTACACACACACACGCACACACACTCTTCACTTCATTTTCTTATTGTATCAGTTTGATGAATCCCAGTGTACTCGACTGAACATTTCCTCATCTGTAGGAGGGCGGCTGCAGCGTTCCAGTGGCTGTGCACACTGAAGTAAAAGACGGCCAGGTAAGACTGAAACAGAGGAGAAGCAGAAGCTGCTGTGAGATGTCGTGACTGAATAAAAATGTTCGAAAGGACACACACTGCAGTTCACTGATGTAACATCAGCCAGCGTATGAGTGGCCCCTGCTGTGATCTGATGACTTAATCATATAAACCACAGGCAGAAACCATTCACTGAAGTACTCTTACTACATCTTTAACTGTTAGGTGTAAATGTTGAAAGACAGTTTGTTGTTTTTTGTTTTTTTTTTGGCAGCTCTACCTGACGGGAGCCGTGTACAGCTTGGACGGATCAGACAGTCTGAAGGACACCATGCAGACGAGCATCACTGCTGCTGAGAAGGTAACAGTGGACTTTTAAAAAAAATCTGATTGACATTAAGAGATGTAATGCCAGACTTCATATTGTCAACGTGTGTGTGTGTGCGTGTGTGTGTGTGACAGAGCTTAGAAGAGGTGGACGAGCAAGTCCAGCGAGTGGGAGTCACAGCCCACAAGATCCCGGGTGAAGTCCAAGACCGAGCTGAGCGGCTGGGGGTCGACCTGGCCAGCTTACTGCTGAGCAAAGGAGCCAAGGAGATCCTGACGGTGGCCAGACAGCTCAACGATGCTAGATAAACCCGCCCTGCTGAGGGGCGGCGGCTGCAAAAGGCGACAAGGTCCTTTGAGTGCAGCCAGTCACAACCTTGTGTCCAGTAAAAACTTGAATTCCTTCTTTTTTTTCTTTCTTTCCGTATGTGTCTTGTAACGTGGAGACGTTCTCAGTCAGCAGCAGGTAAATTGTGAAGGATTTCAAACACTAATTGGACCAAAGTTGTTCTCAGTGTTGCACTACGCTGCTCACTTAACTGCAGCCTGTAGCACTCATGGAACCATGTCCTGAGCCATGTAGAAACCGCCTTACTGGGATTATCAGCAGGAAACACGACGTGGCCTTAAAACACTGTAGTCAAACAGCTGTAGCTGTAGCTTTTTTTTTTTTTTTTATCAGTTTTGTTGATAGTGTAATAATGGAACGCATAGACATGTGATGTTCAGTAAGGTTTGCCTCAAGCTGTATGAAAGAGAAGTTAATACCAGTCAAAAGCTGACTTTTGATGGTACCAAAGAAGAGTTTCCAAGTACGTGGGCACATTTTCTGGTTCTTCTGAGGTCAGGACGTCTGCAGTCAGATGGAGCTCATCAGGTGTGAAGTGTGTGTAAGTAATGTAAATGTTTCATTGATCAGTTCTAAACTTCATGTTCCCAACACTTGATCAGACCTTATGCAAAATCTTTAATCAGCTCGTGTTGAATGTTACGTTTTCAGATGACGTTAAGATGTTTTAAGAGTATGCTAGCTACCTCCTCTACAGAGACAGAAATATACTTCATATGCATTTGTTTTACTCCACCTGTGGCGCAGCTACGTCTGTTTTGTGCTCTGATTTTTAAACGTGCACTGGGCTGTTGTGTACATAT
The DNA here is from genome assembly GCA_032353495.1 of Ctenopoma kingsleyae. Taxonomy (NCBI): domain Eukaryota; kingdom Metazoa; phylum Chordata; class Actinopteri; order Anabantiformes; family Anabantidae; genus Ctenopoma; species Ctenopoma kingsleyae. The sequence continues at coordinate 22,489,137 of JAUBNQ010000005.1, read as the reverse complement.
TGCATCTTGAAAAATGGATGTAATACCACTAAAGAAAGGCTTGCAGCAGCACACTAGGTAACTGTGATGTACGATTTTTAAATAACATGTAAATGCTCACACTTCATGACCTGGCTAAAGGTTAGAACTATTTCCACACTGTTTGCGCTGTTATTAAACCACAGCTATTCAAATGTTTTCAGGTTACACTTTTCAGTATAACAAATCAACTTTTTCTGCGTTTGCTGTAATGCTGTACTGCATGATGCTGTCCTCCACATCAAAACTGACGTGTTTTCCTAGGTTACCTTGCCATGTTCAATATATGTATAATGCCACTGTTTCTCGTTTCTTAATTGCCGTCAAAATGCCATCTAAGTAAATGTATGATTTCTGCTGTGAACTGCAGACTTGCCTTACAGATTCTTTTTTCTTTCATAGATCCATAGGTGTTCATGCTGCATCAGTATCAAGCATACAGTATGATATTGTATTTCTTTCATTTGCTTGATCTTTATTGTATATTATACTTAATTCTTTAAGCCTGTGTATTAGCCATATTTGTCAGCTTTAATTTCTGTATGAGTTAACCTAGAAAGTTAATATTCTTTATTACACTACTCAACGTGTTAACAATAAAGTGCCACATGGTGTTCTGAGGTCTTTTGCCAGCTACGCGGACATCTCGTCAAATTAAAAACACATAGATGTATATGTATATATGTGTGTTTTTGTGTTCTTATTAATCATTATGCGGTTGCAAGTACCCAGCAGGCTCTGCAGTGTTTTAAAAGCAAAGACTGGTCACGCCACATATTGATTTAGTCTTTTTTTCTGTTTGTATAAATGAAAATACAGGTAAATAAGTTTTGATGACATCATTTTGTTTCCCAGTTTCACCTGTAGTGCTTAAAATCTTTGCAAAGTACAGTCTTTTGTCACAAATTACTGAAGTTAAAATCAGCACAGAATCAGTACCTGCATGACATCAGAGCTAAAGAGACGTCATCCATGCTAGAAGCTGAGTGTGCACGTAGACACAGCAGAGATTTCTAATGTCAGTATGCTTAATCTGCTCATAAACCAAAATACTGAGCCAACTGACATTTTGATCGTGGACAGCTAAGAGCTAACTCCTCATGGAAAAACTCAGCAGACAAGAGTCACTTCCAAGACAATATACACTATTAACATAAATAATAAAAAATTATAATAATATTCTATTATTAATATATTCATAATATGATTCATCCTGTGGGGACATGAATGTCTGCATGAAATTTCATGGCAATAGATTAATTACCTGTCACCTAACAATGCCCATCCACTGGGGAACAATGATTATGACTGTACAAAACTATATACTAATGCATTCAATTTCTGTGGAGATAATCCAGTCTGGAACCATAGAAGTGGACCCTCCAACCAACCAGCAGCACCACCACCCCTGAATAGTGCTGGCTTTCAAAAAAATAAAAAAGAATTTACTCCAAAATGAAGACATAATAATCATAATAATAGACTACACGAGACAATGCTTGAAATGAGCAGACCGGCTGCTAAGCAGGTGTATTAAGCAAAGCTCTGTTGGTATCTACAACTTTATGAGCGGTGTCCTTGGTCTTTGCTACACACACTTTCAGCAGCTTGCCCTCCTCATGCCCCCTCATCCAGTCAAACTGCAGCCTTCCATACTGCGTTTTCCCACAGGGATCCAAAGTAAAGAAACTGTGTTGAGCAGGCACCGGGATCACATGATGGAAGCAGGTGGAGGTCAGCTCCAGGGTGTCTTTCATCTGGATCTTTTGCACCACCCTCTGATGTACCGATACCTGGTCAGGCCAAACTGAGGGGATGGGTGCCGCATGTTGTCTGGCATTGGAAGGCGTCACTGGATGCTCTGTGGCGGCTAACCTCGCTGCACGTTGAGAACGGAAACCCTGGAGGGAAATAAGTGTGTACAGGTTCTTCCTCCACCCAGCCATTAGCGTATGCTCATACTGGTCCCTGATAAGGTGGACAGATCGGGGAACTTGTTCAGTGTAATTAGAATAGAGTAAGTGACCGGGATGTTTAGGATGGATAATCCTGTGGGGCTGAGCTTGAATGCTGGGCAGCATAGATGTAAGTGTAGGAGAACTACTTGGGTCAGTGTTCAGACGTAACCTGTCAGCATTAGTCTGACTGGTGAATGGCGTAGCCTTCAGGGTAGAAGCAGATTGCTCAGCAGTAGTGTGGAGTTTTCCACGCCGTGACGCGTTCTGGATGTTGTTTTTGTACTTCTTATAGAGCTTCAAGACTTTTTGATCAAGAGGCAGCGTTGCTTGCTCCATAATGTTGTCATACTTGTCTGTGGACAGGAGGAACATCTTACCCCTGACTGGTGAGCGTTCCGTGGGACCGAGGTGTGCTTGTGGCTGAAGCTCATGAGGAGAAGCAGATCTTGTCATCTGGGGATGACAAGTCCATTCTTGGGGCTCTGTGGGTGGTATGTAATCTGTAATCCTGAGTTCTGTGTGTATAGAAAGGTCCAGAAAACACAAAGAATGTGAGATCACAAAGAATGACTTCAAATATCTTACACCGTTTAAGCTCTGTCATGAGACCCTGTGTATAGCTGTACTGAACAAACGCTGGGTAGCGTAGCGTTGACGACAGTAACCTCCATTTGTGGTGAAAGTGTCTGCAGGAAGGTCCACTGGAGGTTCTGGCAACTCTACAGAAAAGGAAAGAAGAAAGAAGAAAGAAAGAGCTGCACAGTGAAAATGAGAAAAATATAAATTTTCACTTCAAAATTTCAATCTCAAGCTTATCGGCATCCTAACGAGTACCTTCATGAACGTAACCGGATGTCCTCTGTTTACTGGACACCGAAAGAAGCGGGGGTGTGATGTCGTCTCCCAGCTCTGCCAGAGCTTTAGGTCCAATTTTGTGATCTAAGTTTGAGCTAGAAAAACATAGTTAAAATGTTGAATTCACTGCTCCTCCTGAAACCTTTTGTGCAAGAAGTTATGAAAACCTGCAAACCACGATTCAGTCCTAACACTCACAGGAGGTCTGTGGTCTTTGTCTGAATGTTGTGGGATTGTTTCAGGAGCTCAGTCGTATCCGTCTTCTCTTCTTTCTTCTCGTCTACACTTTTGTTTCCCTCCACCTCACTTTTTTTCTTCCGCTCCACCTCTCTGCGAGGGTATTTCTCATTGTCCTTCTCTTTCCACTTTTCCGCCTTTGTCTTCGCATCTGCTTCCTCCTCCTCTTTTGTCTTTGTCTCATATACATATTCTTTCCTCCTCCTTTTTGCACCATCTGTCTTCTTTTCTTCATCTTCCTCACTGTCTTCGTCGAACCAGAAGATTCTTGAGCTGAGATCCTCCTTATCATGTGTGGTGTGTTCTGGATGAACGCTATAACAGATGATATCATCCCAGCCCTCTGACGGGTGGAGCAATTTCTCCTTCACGCCCCAGCTCCGGATCACAGAGTTGGGGATGTAGCCGTCTGGGGCTATGGGCCATTTCAGAGGCTCCATATTCAGATCAGCAGTTTGAGACATGATGTGGTATTCAGCCCTCTTCCTCAGCATGGGCATCAGACTCTTGGCTCAGACATGAAGCTGTAAGTGCACATACACTATATGTTAATGCTAAAAACAAACCAAACATCATTCCACCTCCCATTAAGACATTTCATCGTTATGGAATAAATTTATGAACACTTACGTATTCACGTAGTTATGTCTTACTCACCAGGATGACCTTCCTGGGTACTTGAGTCGGCCTTCTTCTTTTGGTTAGTGCTTTTTGCAGGTTGTTATTACCCGGGGTCAGTTTTGCTTTTCAGAGAAGGGTTTCCCTCAGTTCCGGTGCCGTCCATTATTATTTTAAATGTAAACATTTCAATTTCAATTTTCAACAACCACTTAACAAAACGGAATTCACAACAGGTCTGACATGTAAAAACAGACAAACAACAATCAGCTCTGTTTTCACACATTTAAAGTTTGTGCAGATTTTCTGCCAGGTGGAATTTTACTAACGAAGAAGTAAGACTGGTTGATGCTCTTCCTGCTCAGGACACTAAGCTCTTTTGGAGTGTTGGAATCACTCCTGAAGACCGTCTTTGATTTTGTGGTGACGTCAGCAATTTTTATGGCGTAGTTTGTTAGGATCTCCACTGCAGACAGGAAGAGACTTGATTAAGAAGGAAAGCTCACTACTGGGATGCTTATGTAGTCAGGATGATAGCCAAGCTGTCAACTCTGCTGGAGAACGACTCCCACCCCATGTACGATACTGGTACAGCACTGAGCAGCTCCTTCAGTGACACACTGATACATCCAAAGTATCTGAAGGAGTAGGTCTACACATACTTTTATATTACAAAAACCATAAAATTCTCAGTGTACAGTATATTGTCTGCAGTACACTGGTTTCCAGTGCATTTATCTTTATTACACAGTTCCCCTGAATAATCGATATCATTTTATACAGTATCACTGTGTATGCAGATATGAATAATGCAACCATTTTAAATGAAAAAGTGTTAATAAGTGACAGTAAGAATCTTTAATCGTACTGCAAGTTACTGTAGTTAATTTTTTATTGCACATGTATAGCAGTATTTAGCAGCTTAAGTACCAAGCCAATTTATGAATAATAAACATAAAGCAGATTGTTTTACTGTAACATTGGCTGCTTACTATTAAATACACAATGAATTTATGACAACCCAAAATGTTTTTTTATTATAAGAATATGGGTAAAACTAATTTAGCAGAAGCTACATCTCTAGAAACAATGCAATAAAATGTGGCAGTGATAAATCTACGGAGGTTTGAGAAGCCTGTTGGAGTTTTCCTGTGAACAACCAGGTTTTGATTGAGTGAGAGCGGGAAACCAGTTGAAAGCAGAGACATAATACTGAACATGTAATATACGAAACTTATTTTGACTGCATGCCAATGACATTTCTGCTATTCCCACCTGTCAGCAATGCGTTGATTCACTCACAAAACACACAGGATGTAGAATTTTATTAGATTCATCTTTTACAGTATTTGCAGCAGCAGATGCAAAACAAACAGATAAATGGCAACTTTACACCTGCTGTTTTATAATGTTATTGCTAAGGTTAGAGACAAAATGATGCTTTATTTCATATTCCCAAAGCCAAACCAAACTTCAAACAAACACTGTCATCACAAATCATCAGCAGAGTCCTGAAAACATGAAACTATCACTGCTGATTAAAACTGACGACCATTTCTGTAACTCAATGTTTCTCAAGCACAAGAAAAAAAAGATGAAAAAACATAAAAAGTTTTTACATGAAGCCTCCCAAACCCACCTCATCTTAAATTACGGATCAGATTTTTTAATAAGTTTGTTTTTTTTTTTTAGTTTAAATAAGTTGCTGTACATGTTTGGTGATACGTTCAGACAATAAATAAAGAAGGAACAAACATGACTCTCTCTTCATCTGGTGCTTTACTCCTCAAAAACTATATTCTATTGTCTAGAGACACTGTTGCATACAATATATGCTACTCCAGTATATGATGAAAAGGATATTAAAATCAAAAGCTAAAACCTTCCACATTTCTGTAGCAGTTGTGCAGTAAGACAGAGGTGTAATTGGATTCAGCAATGCAGATCAAAGAAACAGGAAGACGTTAAGCTGACTGTTCTGAGCCTCTTATGAGATGGATTAAAGCATTAAATACAACTTCTGATGTCCCAAGAAATGAATATTTATCATGATGTGAGTAGACATTATGGCTTTATGAGTTATAAAGACGTATTCATAGAGCTTTTGTTTTTCCTAACACTAGCATTTTTAGTGTTACCTGCTCAGAATACTTTACTTTATACGTTTAACTTACTTACATTTTGGAAAAAGTGGAGGCACTCTCATAGTAAAGCAGCTCAGTAGAGGTACTAGAGCTCAAAAACTCCACCAGGAACCTTTAAATGTTAGACTAGAACCAGAAGACAAAGCCAAATGCTACGGTTCTGTTACAACATCACCGTTTCAGTACGTAAATGCAGTGTCCTGAGTTCTGCTTGATTTTATGTTGTTTTTGGTCTTTATAAATACATTAGTCACATTTTTACTGGTGCGTGATGGAAAGAGGTGGAGAAGGAAGTGTTTGTCTCGTTGTTCCCTCCGACCAATGAGCCAATCACCAATGAGGAATCACGTGCTAGCCTGGTGCAAGTTTTAAAAACCATGTACGAGGCTGGTGGCTACGATGATGTAACTCATACTTCACCATCCTCTGCTGTAAGCACGAACCAACCATGATCAGAGTGGTGACCACTCATCTAAGTGGAACTAACTATATCAGAAACAGTCAGCACCCAGCAGAGACTTCAGCAGTGCTGAACACTGAACAGGCTGATTTACACTTGTCCCAAAAAGCACCACAGGAAGTCACTTTTTGTCAATCAGCAGATCACCAAGAAAACACTTTGAGAGACACTTTATTGTTGAGCTAGCTGGACAGTTTGTTGTGTTGAATGAAGAGATTCAGACTTTATCTGGAACTGCTTAGCTTTTAATAGGAAGACGTGGAACATGTGGTACTCATATTATTCTAATTTTTTTTAGTAGCCCTAATTCATTAGAAAACTGTGTGGGCTTCAGGGAAAGAATAGATAATTGTACATTTTTCATCCAATAAAATATGGTCAAAAGCTTCCAAAGTGGACCCAGACTAGAGAGGGATTAATAAATAAAACCCCTATTGAGATATGTTCTATAATAACTTTAAAACATACAACACACAACCAGATGGAAGCAAACATTCAGTTTCTGTTTATAACAGACTAGCGCTACGAGCCAGGAGACATCACTTTATTTCCGAGAGGCACTCACAACACAGCCGCTCTGTAGGTAAAACACTTTTTAGAGCCGCATATATGTACGTATGTCTTCAACGCGGTTAACACCTGAGAGAGATACAGAGCATAGATTTTTGCATGCGGTTATAAGTGATGATCCTCTGTTTTAATATTTTCACATGTAACATCTGAAAGAAGGTTTATCAATAAATAGGAATAAAAATGGAAGACATCTTCTCAAAATTGGGTTATTTACAGCTACTCTGAAAAACATGTAACAAACACACTAAAATGGTGCCGCACCAGAATCGAGGCTACTGTATGATTGTCAATAGTGCAGATTGTGCTGTTTTAGTGGCATCTGTGTCTTTTTTTTTTTTTTTACATAAACTACACGAATAATAGAAGACACAGCTGCACCTGATGTGCTACATGTGGCACCAAAATAGAGACAACATGAGAGGCTATGGAAGTTTTAAGATGACAAAGTGTTTGAGAGAGCACAAAACTCATTTTGAGTGCTACTAAGTCTGCAAGTCAGCACGTGAGAAGAACAAGCGGGTATGTTCACGCACGTACACAGATGCTTTGAGCTAAGCGAGGATCCATTCTGCACGTTGTTGCATTCATGAATGTCCCAACACAAAGCAAGTGTGAGCTGCAGTCTGAGCGTTGCCCCTAGGAGCACTATGGCATGAAACAAGAGCAAGCTGACTCCATCTGTTCATGTTATCTTCCGCTCAAAATAACCATTAGGTTTGATGAAGGTATATTACCTTCCGTTATAGCAAGAAAACACTATACTGTATATTATTGTCATGTATTGTATGCTATATAACATTAATATCATCAATAACATGAGTCATGTTACGTGGCAAAAAAGGTTTTTTTTAAGTGTGATAAAGACATTACTCTGATGTCTAAATGTCCTGTTGCAGCCTGCAGCTGTTCACAGATAATCTCTTGTTATCTCAAGTGCCCAGAAGCTGCCAAAACACAGCTGGCAAAAACTGAGAGAGCAAGACTGCACACTCGAATTCTGCTCTTCAAGATTTGTGTTTTCACGCTCTCACACGTTGACTTGCAAACTAACTACCACTCAAAATGTGGTTTGCCCGCTCTTAAACCTTTTGTTGTCAATATACTTTCATTAGGTGGACATTATGTCAGGTAACACCTAGATGAGCCAGATCTGATAAGTTTTCCATCAGGAGAAGCAGGACGAAAAGATAGCATTTCTTTTCAAAGAATTTATACCATCTCACCTGCACCATTTCATTCTGGTCTGGACCTCTGGAGTGTTTCAAGCTGTGTGTATACTCACATGTTACTGGGATCAGAGCACTACTTTTATGATATATAGTACTGTGCAAAAGTTTTAGGCCACTGTTGTTGGTCACTAGATTGGTTTTTTAGCAGTGCTATGATGTCCATATATGTTTATTTCTTAGTTTTCTAGACTAGAAACAACTAGAAACACAAAAAGTGGTTTCTTGGCTGCT
>JAUBNQ010000005.1:22452056-22464054 GCA_032353495.1 Ctenopoma kingsleyae | reverse complement strand
GAAGTCTGATTGTAAAACAGTGTTTTTTTCTGACCATGAGAAAGAAGTGGAACTGGTCCTGTTATACATATTGTCAGCGTGTGAAGCAAATAAAGTCTGACTTCATGTAGATACTCATTCAAATACAGGAAGCATGAAATAAAGACAACCACCTACTGTATAATCCAGTTCACAATTTGTATATCATTCCTAACAAACAAATACTATTCCATTATACATGGTAGATGCTGCATATTATAAAAGAAGCATCAAAGCATCTGCCTTTATAGATGTGTCATTACTGGAAGCACAGGGGACAGGTCTTCTTCTCTTTTCGTCCTGGTGTGTATGAATCACATTATGTACTAACTAGCTTACTCCCAACATTAGTTTTCATGTAAGTTTTAATTTTTAATGAACTCTCAGTAATAGGTTTTTACAATTCAACTGACCATTCACTAAACCCTTTCACCAGACATTGATTGTCCAAGTTATTTCCTCTGCCCTCACATTGTAAACATGCATTGGGACTGTAATAGGTTTTCTAACTTAACTACCTAACTTACTTCCACGAAAAATATCATGACTAGCACTATGTGGTTTATTCACAATATTTGGAAGCTGGTCCAAAATGCTGCTATTGTATATAAGTTAGTTGAGTTTAGAGTCGTTCTTAGCGTCTCTGTCCTTCTCTGTTTTGTTTGAGGAAGTCTACACTTCAGCAACCACAGATGAGCTTGTGAAACACACAGACTAACCTTATCTACGCAGCAGAGTAAAAAGAATATTGTTTTTTGCATGTTATTTTACGTCTCCTAAATTTACATTGACCTGGTATAGTGTTGACTTTATACCTGGGACCCTTAGCTTTTGCCTGAGTTCTCTCAGCACGATATACTGTTTAAAACAAAAAATGGAGAACTTAAAATAGCCGCCATTGTCATTGTAATGTGCACATCTAGTGTGGGAGCCTGGAAATTTCAACAGAAAATTTAAAAGCCGTAACTAAGGGGGTATGGCTTTGCATAGCGTCAGTATGGACTCAATCTTTATGCAGCTGTGGCATTTAATAAATGTGTAATTCACCAAATTACAAAACAAACTGCATTTACAACATGTTTCTAAGGAAAATGAATAATATTATCCAGGAAGTCACGGAAAACTTGCATCAATATTTCTGTGCTACCTCTTCCAGCCAAAGGTTATGAGTCCAAGTTTAGAAAGATGAGAATGATAGCACGGCAGAAAGCACTGCTAAGTAAGACAAAAGACGAGTTTCAAATGTGTGAAAAAAAACCTCAACGAGTCTCAGGAGTTTTGAAACGATGCTCAATGAGCAGATGAATCAGTGTGGATTCGTGGCTGGCAGGCCCCTTAATTTGTCTGGTGAAAAGCAAACGCTGCATTTTGTGGTAAGTCCCTCGCATGTGGTGGCAGCAGCGTCTGAATCTGCAGGGACTGTGCTGCATCAAGGCCTGTGTAGCTATCATTCACCTTATGATTCCGGTTTGTAAGCGACACAGTATCACAAAGCACAACAATCCTCCAAAACAAAGCATTCTACATCAGTGTGGCCCAGAAACGAGAAATTTAGAGCAAAATCCAAAATTCAAACAGGCAACGTTTGCTTGAGAGAACAAATGTCACTGAACCTACTGCTGCTAAATGTGGTGTAATCAATTACTGAATCAACTGAAAACGAGACATTATTTTAGCACACAGGAATGGTGCAGTAGTCTGTGTTAAATTACAATGATTCTCCAAAGTACTCCATAGCCCGTGTGGATCACAGTAGCGTGACGGTTTAACATGCAATGCTGCCTGAGGGCTCAAAGGTAATATTTTTTTTCAACTCATTGACAATTCACTTCTCAATTCTCACAAATAACCTGAATGACCATTGTTCCACATGTTTCACCAGACTTCTACCTACAGTTCCTTGTAGATTAATTTTACTTCCTACCTGTGGTGTTGTATAAGGGATTCTTTAAATAACCTCTAATTTCAAAGAGGCAGTTAGTAGGTACATTAAAAGCAAATTACATTTTTCCAACTGTTCTTGAATCATGACTTTAAAATAACCACAGAGAAAAAAAAAGAAAATTATGCATTTAGATTCTCCCTGACAACCCCTGTTTCTTTCAGCTTTAGCTGCCTCTCAGGGTTTCCATAGCCGTGGGTTGTTGTTTCATAAGGCAAACCCTGAGATGAGTCAAACACGTCGATTAGAGGCTAGTGGGGAGTACAAGAGGATCCTGTGTAAACACAGCAAGGAGCTTTTTGGGAGTAAACTAATTTCAGTTTGCATCATGAAAAAAAAAGCAAACCTAATCTGTGCAGCCTGGCCTGATGTTTGGTGATCAAGGCAGAGAGTGATCTGCTAAGTCTAGTTGGAAGGCAGAGCTGCCTCACTAAATCCTCAAAGGCCAGCTACTCACCACTCCCGTCGTCATGAGTGCAACATATGTATTGCACGCACGCTTTCAACCCTCAACATGGTTCAGTTTAATGCTGAAGCAAAATCTGACTTACCCTCGTTACCTCCCCATTTCTGACATACTTCAGTAATACTATTCAGAAATTCCACCAGTGGGCTCAGTAACAAGTGCCTTCTTCTAGTTTAGTTAGCGGGAAGACTGGTGACTACACTACTTCTGCAGTCACAAATTATGGACTACAAAATTCAGAAATTAAAAGAGCAGCTATAGTATAACATATAGTACATAAACCAGGAAAGAAAATTAAGCCAGTTTTGATGCTTTGGTCACTATAAATAAATGTAAAGCTGTTTTGGGATTTTACGCTTATTTTTATTTTGTCCCCATTCAAGTGTGCAGGGAGCCAACAGGTGCGACTGGAAGAGGTTGCTGGGGCCCACAAACACAGAAGCGTAGGGATGATAATTTGTAAGGCTAGAATCCAGAAGAATTAACATTTTTTCGCCACTGAGCAACTTTCATAGAAATGAACAGGCACCACATTATACACCCATGCTCATAGAAGGATTTTTACAAATAAGCCCACAACTCCATATTCACACACCATAAAGAAATATGTATATTTTATTCTTCAGTTAACTGCTGAACAATATATATTTAAAATACTACTGTCTAACATGAACTTCTAAATGCTAGTCTTTTCGTAAAGAGAAACACGTCATATGGTTTTACTTGAGCTTTTAGTTTCCTGAACGACTGACTGTTGCTCGACATGCTTACCAGACTACTTTTAGTTTCCTGCATATTCATTTTAGTTCCTAGCTATAGTGTTGTATAAGAGATTCTTTACAGTATAGAAACAATTGTGACTGCAAAGCCTTGTCCAGGTATATTAAATATTGAATGTATTTAGTTCAAGATATACTGAAATACTGAAATTGGTTTTTGAAATACCTGGTGTAAATAATATAAATCAAAAATGTTCTTGAGACTCATTCAGTCACACTACTACTACATACTACATACAAGATACAAAAATGTACAGCAATAAAACTGCAATACATATCAGTACAGCTGATAAATTGATCAATCACACAAGTGTTTTTTTTTTTCAGAATACAAGTTTGAGTTGTAATCATCATTTTTCACTATTTGCTAACATTTAATTACTAATCCAATAATTAAGCCACTATCTGACAATACCAACAAACACTGTTCGAACCCCTCCAACTCTGAGTATGCAGAGCAACGTGGGTTGAGAGCTGGCCGAATAAAAGGTTTTGATAATGATTTTCTCGATCACTAATGAAAAAAGAGAAGACTATTATCTAAATGCAAGCTGAGAAAGCCGCAGTGGTTAACTTTACTTGAGAACAATAAAGACTACAGAGGTTGTTTCTCTTTGAGCTGCTCTCAAGTTAATTTTGCCTAAATATTACAGTGCATGCACTGATTACAATCATTTTCTGGCTGAAAAATTTCTTCTGCTCCAGCTTGAGCATCAATTTGTGAAGATGTACATGTCATGCCATGCAACAGGTCTAACCATTTCTGTCACCTAATTAACACATATAGAGTCAATCTATCACCTCAAAGGCATTTATTGTGGGAAAAAAAACACTCATTCTCGCCCACAGAGATGTGAAAGCAAGTTTTCCATCCATAAACAGATCCTCTGTTAACAGCTCAGCTCACAGAGAGACAGGAAGAGAAACAGACAAGGCAGTGAGCAATACGCCCACGCAACATAACACTGCTCAGACCTCTATATCATACAGCATCTCCTAGAACACGATAAGTCATCATAATAAACAAAATATGGATGTTCAAGATACATTATTATAAACTATAGTTTCAACTTGAAGCTAAAAGTCAAAGAGGTGAGGCCTCTCTTCTGGAGGAGCAGGTTTTCACAAAAAGAAAAAACAAACAAACAAAACAAAACAGTAAAGACTATAAAATCTACATTGGTATAAGCTGTGGTGTAAAATTACAATGCAAACAATTAACTATTAATGATTCCAGACAGTTTTATTTTCCCCAGTGCAACAAAATGCACTTTCTTCTATTTTAAAAACACTGAAATAATTCTCTGACACTGTTCATTTATCTCATGTTACACCATGTTATCTCATGTCCAAAACATTTTTACGTGTGTGTGTGCGCGTTAGCAGTCCCTGCTTACAGTTTGGTGAACTTAATAATCTGGCAACTATTTCTTACATGATAATAACATCTGACTACTGTTCATATTGTGCTGTAACAGCTAAACCCCCTTCTAGTAATCCAACCATATTTTCATAAGTTTTTTTCTATACGTTTTCTTACTTACATATAGCTAGAGCATTACTAAAGCTAAGTATCCTCTTACATTTAGCTTTAAAGATAGTTAAGTCCACTACTTATCAAAGCTAGTGTGATGGTTTACATTCTCCCAGTAGCAGATCATATAAAAGGAAACTACTGCTGTTAGTTAATACTAACACAGGATAATAACATATAGTTACATAAAAAATATTTTAATATTCTTACTATTATAGTCCTAAAAACTGTTTTAAGTTCTACCACAGTACTGTATTTCTATTGAAGTTAAAAAAAAAATTAAAGTTTGTGTCAGTAGTAGTGAAGACCATTTCAGCATGAAATATTTTCTGACTGCAAGTAGCAATTAATATTTGATGGGATAAGTAATGAACCCTTTAAATATCTAAGTGAAAATATTAAACATTTGATGGTATTTGATACTGCTACAAAGCTTCTTATCTTCAATCCACAGAACTTCTAAATTGCACTTGAACTTGGCATGTGCATTTTCTGACATTTTAAAAGCTTAATGATTAATCTATTTCTGTATGGAGTGTTATTTCCATTGATTATTCAATCATACAACAGAAACTTGTATCTAGTATGAAGTGGGGCTCTGCTGCCATCATGGAGTAACATGACCCATTGTTCAGTGAGAACATAACCCCCCCCTCCTATCAACACAAGAGCACCTGGCATTAACTGTACTTGCATTTTCGCCCACAACTCTATTTTTCATACTGCTTAGCTGTAACCCCCAAGATGTTCCAAAGTCATTTTGAGAAATGAACTGTGACTGACATTTAGTGTTGTTTTCTGAATCACAGGTGTGTCATAAAGGTATTAGGAATAAAAATGTCAAAAAGATTCATCTTGCACCTGTTGAAACACCTTTTGATACAGAGATTAGTGATCTGCTATACAGACACTTTTAGCATCTACCCTGCCTAATGAGGTGATTTAACAACAGAGCATTTTATACATTGTGGATTGTGTAGCAGAAATATCAGGTTGTTGTGTGGCCATACAATGCAGTAGTTTGACAGGGGGAAATTAAATCCTGCCTGGGGCCCCCAGAGTAGCTTGACCCAGCACATGTGTGGCATACAGCAGCTGTTAGTTTGCAACAGTTGACCTCTACATGAGCATATTAAAGTTCATATGTCACAGATGTTTCACTGTGAATGAGGGATTGTAAAAACTTTACTATATTCCTTTTTGTTCACTTGGAAGAGCAGCAGACAAAGAGGTAACTTGTGTGTTTGAATTTGAAAACAAGGAACCAGTTGCCTCGACAGTGGTGATGACAGCTAATTCAGGATACTCCCTGCTCAACCTTCATTTGTTTCACCTGCTTCCACTGACTAATGTAACACATGTGCAAACAGGCACCGACAATACCAACTGTGCTGACACCCCCCCCCCTCCCCTCCCCCCCTTTCACGTAGCTGACACTGGACTTCTGACTAACCAATTTGGTCAGCTGACGGATATGATGTGGTGTAACTGCAAATTCTAACATACCACACTTTTTTTGACTCAAACTCTACACAGGAAAACATTTGATCAGTTTAAGACACACACATGAACATATTTCACTGTGATAACTCCACTTTCTGCCAGTCTCACGCTATTTATCAGCTGTCCAGAATTTAAATGGGCCCACTCATGTAAAAGGAAACGCACGCACACAAACCACCCACTCGCGGGGAGCCTCTTTCAGCTGAGCAGTTCTGTCACTGTGGGAAATCCCATAGCTCTGTGTCCTCTGACTGCATGCATCCGCACACTTCCTGTTTACAAATGTGACAACACACACATTTGCAAAAAGGCACATATGCAAACAACCACACACACACACACACACACACACACACAAACACACAGCTGAACTATTACTGTAAGAATCCACTATTAATGACTTATTAACATTTATATTTCAAAGGGGACTTGATCTGACTGATCTCATATGGAATTTTTACTTTTCCCTCCCAACTTACTCCTTTAAAAATTATCACATGGTCATAGAGTTTTAAAACATGTACAGTGTGCTAATGTGTACAGGCTATATAAGACACAAGTTAGCAGGTAGTGTAACTTTCACTAAAACCTAAAACTATTAATATAACTGAGTCTAACCTCAGCCAAAAATACTGTGCTACAGTGACATAGGACACTTTGATGACCTGTTCGTGGAAAGTATGCAAATATATGAATTTCTCGCACCTTGGCCTTCTGTCCTGTATTCTATAACACTTTTTTAAAAATATTCTGCAATACCTACATAGTTTAATACTTTAGCATATATGTGCATTATAAAGTTACAAGGCAAAACAAAACTCTACAAAACTGAGTTGTAATTTGCTCCTAAGCTCCTCTGGTATTTGTGCTTGTATTGGCAGAAGTGTGTGTGTTTGTTCTCTGAGACTTTGTTTCTATACTGAGCCAGCATTGTGTTGTGTGTGGCGGATGGGGATACAAACTTCCGTCCTCACAATAACAGAACTGATAATCTTTTTCCTGTGTTACTGTACTTTGTTCCAGGGAGTCTTCAGCTAGCAAAAGCGCACACACAAACACACACTTAAACTGCTGATAGCTTACATTTAGTGCTAACTTGTGACAATTTTAAATATGCAGTGTCTTCTCCAGAATTTTGTCCTATGCCTCCTTGACAGGATTTATTAAAGTTGCATGGAAACACTCTCTGAATGGGAAATAGCACAGAAAGAACATAAAAACCATAAAGCACTGTGAACAAAAGAAGTCAGGGATGACTTCGTGCACTTCTGCATAAATGGTTTAGAGTGCAGGGGTGTAGACAGTTCACATTATATATAATGGGACAGTCAGACTTACAAACCACACAATATAAACAAGAATCAAGGTCTCTCCTGAAACTGTGAAAAATAATGCACCAAAATGTCATATTCACCAATAAGTGGCAAAGAATACATACTTTTATGAATACTACATTATAAGTGAACTATATTGTAAAGTAGATAAATAGATAAAAACGGAAATCTAATGAAAAGATTCAGAATATTTAAAAAAATTTAAAATTAACCTCATTATTACCTTACTTCCAATTTTCATTTTTAAAAATTGTTTTAAATTTCACATTGTCACTTTTTTATGTTGTCACTTATTTCATATGCGGTATTTTCACTCACCACCCCCTCAACTTTCAGCACACATACTCTTCCTCTTTTACGCACACAAGCTCAACAACACTTCTTTTAAAAGTTGCATCAGTGATATGTTCAAAGAATTATGATTCAGAATTTTACACTGAATGCAGAAAGTGTTGGAAAGACTGAGGTCATAAGTATAAACTACACTTGCAATTTTGACAAATGTATTTAGAAATTACATTTTTTTTAATTTTCATTTCATTACTCATTTAATTTTGCACCATTTGAAACTTTTCTTTATGTAGTTTTCAGGTATGTTGAGTTTCATCAATAGGGAATTAAGCATTAATAACCACACTGATATGTTTGACAGGGTGTTTTGTGAAGTCAGCTGATGACCATTCTTGGTAAATTTTACATCCACAAATCTAATTTGATTTGATCCAAACCAGGCTTTCAGCATTTTACTGCACTTAAAACCTTACTTTTTACTTAATTTAAAGAACTTAAGTGTAGTTAATTTACTCCAATGATTTACTCTTGGCTGCTTTTCCATAAATATTATGAAAAATAAATCTATAACTCCTCATTGTAAAAGTACACCATACAGAATGTATTAACCACCTGTCAGTACATGAAGTAGTTGAAATTAGCTCCACCTTTACTAGATGCTATTTTTGTTTCATCTTAAGTCTCTACAAAAACACAGATGTTTTGCTTATTTTTGTAATAATAACTAGAAAAAGTTTCTTTGCCATGACTTTCATTTTCGAAAGTTTATCAAACAAATATGTTCATACTGGAGTACTTAAAGGCAGTGTTTAAGTGTGTAAGTGTAAGAGCATGTAGTACTTCAACTTGAGTAATGAATTAGAAGTGGTATGGTAGTGAAGTGGAGTACTTTATTTTTAGATAAAGCTGGTCCAGAAACAAAAGTCATTTCACAGCAGAGCTACTGATCAACACTGTGCAAGTTTCAATCATGAAGAAACACTGGAGTGTGAAAGTAGTCAAAATGACGTGACAAGTACTTGCACGTTCACTTGAGATTTGAGTTTTTCAACTTCTGCCACACCTGCATATTTTATGTAGCTTGCACATTCCACCACTATATCTGGCTAATTAGCAGATCAGCATGTGAATCGCTGCTCAGCATCAAAGTGAAGAACCAGTGTTTCAGTAACAGCATCTCCCAGCTGGTCTGCAGAGCTGATGTATCCCGGCACCCTCAAACTAGACGTCCTCACAGAAAGACAACAACTCTTTGAGGTGAAGTTTCTATTTGATTGAGAAAGCTTGCACAGTGTCGAGCTCTGACTCTGCTGCGAAATGACTTGTGCTTCTGGATCAGCTTTACCTCCAGGAAATGTCTGTAGAGCTAAAACTCGAATCTGCCCAGTAATAAGAGGAGATTCAGCCCGTTTGTTATTCGTGGTGTAAATCTACTCTGGGTTTAGAGCCTTTTGTCGATGTCTTCGGGGAAACAATAATCATCTTTCTCCACAACTCATTTCAGTTTTGTTTGTCCTCTCAACTCATTAATCCTAATTGGTCCTTGCAGGAGAAAAACTACATACAGCACACTCCAGCCACTCAAACCCACAGAGACTGCTCAGTGTTCAGACAACTTACTCACGGTCTGATCCAACTCCAATTATGCACACATATCCATACACACACAGAGAAACTAGTTCACACACGTGCACGCACACGCACACACACACACACACACACACACATTAAAGGAAAGCAAGAAGATCTCACACTGTTAAAGGCTTAGCATTGACCTATCACTTACTTTTTTACACTGGCGAATCATAGTAGCTCCAACTAAAGGACAGACCCACTTCTGTCACTGTTGTGAGGTCTGCTACTTAGGAAGAAATCTGTCAATATGGCTGATAAGCTAGGAAACTAAATCACATCCATCAGATATAAGACAACATTAGGATTAATTTGAATGTTTCTGTCCGGCTGATAAATTAAAAAAATGCACAATACACAGTTTGTATGGCCCCCACGTGCTTGTATGCATGCCTGACAACGTTGGGGCATGCTCCTTATGAGATGACAGATGGCGTCCTGGGGTATCTCCTCCCACATCCTGACCAGGGAATCACTGAGCTCCAGATACTGGTCCTGCCGCAGATACCGGTCCTGCTGATGGGTTAAGGACCTTCAACGGCCCTGTCCAGCTCTCCGAGAGTAACTGCCTGCATCCTGCAATCTGCTCCATGCTCTTGAGACTGTGCTGGGAGAGACAACAAACCACCTGGCAGTGGCACGTGTTGTGCCATCCTGGTGGAGTTGGACTGACTGTGGAACCTATGTAGGGTCCAGGTATCACCTCATGTTACCAGTAGTGACACTGACCCTAGTCAAATGCTAAACTACTGAAAAGCAGTCAAAAAAAGATGAGCGCAAAAATGTCTGTGGCCTCCACCTGCATTCTCCTCCTCCATTCCTGTTTTTGGGGTCGTCTCATTGTTGTCACTTTAATGCACCTGTTGTTAATTTCATTAACACCAAAACAGCTGACACTGTTTAACAACCCCCTCTGCTACTTAACTGACCAGATCAGTATCCCAGAGGTTTAACTGACCTGACACTATACTCCGATTAAAAAGTGTTCCTTTCATTTTTTGAGCAGTGTATATGTTCAATATTCACTATCTTTCTAGCTCTGCTAATTAACATCCCAACAGTTCTGAAACGAAGGCCGAGACCACGACACAACTGTCCACAGTCTCGTATCTCCCACCCTATCCCACTGCAACCCTGTTGAAACATCCAGCGTCTCTCAAGGTGCAGTCTCCTGCAGTTGTGACTATATGGAAAGCTTGGCCTGAACTGTATCTCAGCTGCATTCAGAGACAGTACAGAGCATAGGTCATCTGTGGTTCAAAAGCCCTCAAGCTGAGGTACAGTATGAACCGAAGTGTGACACAAAAATCTGAAGTCTGAAAAGTCTGAAAATCTGAACTGAGCCGGAGACCTGGGAGAATCGATACAACCCTTCACTAGCTAGTTGTTAACTCTGCCAACAAGTGTGTGTGGGCGTGGTACCATAAAGAGAGTTAATCTATACTGCTTTTGCTCAGTGTATTACAAGTGTAAAAAAATGATATCTTTTAATATTATTAAAATATGATTTATATTTTAAGAATATATACGCAAAGCAATAAGCTATGAGTAGCTAGTGTGTGTGTGTGGAGCCTCAGAGCTGGGTGACTAATCTCTCAGGGTCCATCACTGTGAGTGAACTGTCTCACACTAGCATGTTTTTTTGTTTTATGTGTATGTGTTGACGTGAAGTAAAATTAATGCAGCTTTACGTTCTTGGAAGAAATAACGTCATTTAACCCACTCATGGGTTAAAGTGCACACGCATTAAGTCATTCATACACTGAACAACAACTAATTGAACATTGTGGTTGCGTAACAGGACACCACCCGAGCTTAACAACTTTGCTGCAGCACTCAGAGGATCACAGACAGCACTTGAAAGACAATGGAAAAAAAGACTGAGAAGACAAGAGGTGCATCAATACAGTAGACTATAATTAAAAAGAACTGAAGGCAGTACACACAAGCTCTTGCTTGCAAGATAAATATGCATAACGCTGGAGAGTGCAGATTATTTCTCTCACCAATCAACCAGTGCTTATATACACCTTGAAAAAAAAAACCCCAGTTCAAACCATTATAAATTTATTGACTAACATCTCAGTGTACAACAACTAGAAAGCTACACTTTCGAAACTGTGGATTATTTTATTGCAATGACAAAAAGGAACACATATTATCAGTTATTGTACATTGTATACAATTTATAACAAGGGCAGCCAACCCTGGTTCTCAAGAGCCACTGTCCTTATGTCCTGCTTATAATGGTAAAGTGCCCTATCTTACCCACTGCTATTAGACAATATACTGTAAAATATTTATAATCTTCAGTAAATAAAGAATGGCTTGTCAAGTATATTGTCTGGATTTTACAACACTTTTTCTACAGTTGAGTTGTTTTTGTTGATTCTAATATAAGATGATTTTCCAAGCCTAATAGATTAGTGCTGGGTATTGATTCATATTTCAAGAATCGATTCGATTCCGATTCTCAAGATTTAGAATCGATTATCAATC
>JAUBNQ010000005.1:22441697-22451956 GCA_032353495.1 Ctenopoma kingsleyae | reverse complement strand
GCTGGGTATTGATTCATATTTCAAGAATCGATTCGATTCCGATTCTCAAGATTTAGAATCGATTATCAATCAATTCGGGCGATTTCAAAGCAGGCGCTAGGCTAACGTTACCGCTAGTGTCCGACGCCATGTTGTTTTAATATCTTCACACCTAGCGCGCATGCGTGAATAGTCGGTGGTGTTAATGTTCACCAGGGGAAACTGTATTAACGGCTTAACACCTACGCCTCAAAATGCGCGTCTGGACTTTTTTTCCTATTTTAGCTGTAAAAAGGGAAGAAAATGTTAAAGGGTAAAATCGATCTTTGGACGTACGAATCAATCTTTAGGAATTATTATGAGAATCGATTCAGAATCAGAGAATCGATTTTATCAACACAGCACTACAATGGATAAAATATCACAAAGTATTTTCATCATTAGAGACAAGAACAATCCATTGTTATGATTATGTTGTTCAGTTAATCCCAGTTATGACAAATGAAAATAGCTTAATAACTGTTTCTCCTTAGGACTTTCCCCACTTAAATCAGAAACTATCATTTACTAATGAGATCAAAAATAACATGGCTGTGTTTATGAAGAAGCAAATGCTCTTTAGATGAAGTAGATGCTCCTTTAGTCTAGAATCAATGATCTAAATCCATCCATTGATTATCTATACTGAATATCCTGTTATGGGCCAGAGGTCAAAACTCAGAATGAATATGGAAAGTAAGCTGAAGGACAGATACTGACGTCATGATTATCCAGTCATATTTCTGTATGTTATTGCCTTTGAAGACAGGAAAATATTTAAGGTTGAAATTGATGGGGATTTTCAAAGCCTGGTGTGTTTGGTAAAGAGCTGATTCCAGCTAACAATAACTCACTCAGTCTTTTTTGTTGATATTAATTCCAAAAGTGAACGTGAGTAAGCAATATGCACGTTAAAAGTAAAAACTGTCAATAACAACCACAATGCACACACTATTCATGCATATTTATTTCATTAGGATTTGTTTTTCTGCTCCACTGTTGCCTACTGCTCACTCAAGGGGGATTTATTGGATTTTTCTCTCTAGAACTCTATAAGGTGTTGACCTTAATATGCAAAGTGTGTTGACATGATTCTGTTGTGATCTGATGCTACTGTATACAAATAAATTGAATTCGGTTGTCTATCTGGAGGTTTCTTGTTGCCATTTCTCAAGTATTCAAGTATTGATTCCTGCAGAATGTGCTCAGTTTAAAATGATCACTACCTTGTGTATATTACTGCATTTTGAGGTGCTAAAATATAAAAATAGTTTACCACACATACAAAACTAGTTTTTGAACTAGTAGTTGGTCTCGTTCCCTCCATTTTGACTGCATCTGCAAAGAAAGCTACAATGTGCCTTTTGGTTAAATCTGCCACTTTAACACAATTTCATGTCAATAACTGTGTGTTGTGCATAATAAAAGACATTTCTGTATAGTATAAGTCACACAGGAGCAGTGTGTTACTAAATTAGCTTGGTCATACTAAGTCTCAGAAAACAGCAGATACATGTTGTCTTTCCTTTATAATCTGATGTTTTGTTTTCCGCATTTGAAGATGTAGCTATTTGCCATTAGAGTACAGCAGGTAGAGAACATATGTAGTGGTCTGAACTTCATATTAATAACACTGAAGAGTACAACAAGGACTTACTGTCTGGTTAAAAGCAAACACTCATTAGCAGCAGCAAAATCCACATCCAATCAAGCCTGTAATTAAATGCCTCATCAAATCTATTTTCCTCCACAATCATTTCAGTCATCCAGCTGGATTACTGGAGTGCACTGGGAGGAAGAATGGGGCAGGAAACTGGTCCAAGATGGAGGTGCTTCCTGTCGCATGAAGTGAATATGAGGGCAGACGGCAGGAGCTGGAGGACACTGACTGCTGGAGCCGCACCAGTCGCTCTATTGGCAAAGGTACTACAGGCACAGATGGCTCTGTCACCACTGAACACACACACGCACACACACGCGCACAAATGTAAAAGCCTGTGACAACAGAAGATGACACATGCACATGCAAAAAGCAACAAACAGGTCTTAGAGCACAGACTATATATGGTGTATTTAATATGTGAAAAAACACGTTACACACGCACACGCACACACACACACACACACACACACTCACACAGAGTCCACATCAAATTGAGCATGAGATTAACTGCCACTTCAAATCTGCTTTAGTTCCTGATCCTTTCAACCCTGTAGTGGCCTCCTTTAAAAAAACAAAATAAAAACAGCAACTGTGTTCACAGATTAGTTGAGCCTGCCTGTGTATGTGTGTGCGTGTGTGTGTGTGTGAGAGGGGTGTTGGTGGGGGTGTAGAGGGAGAGGGAGAGGGAAAGGCCTTCTGACAGTGACAGATCCACCACGGGACGAGGACTTGTTCTTTGTTTCTACAATGTATCTACCTGAACTTATCAGTGCTGTAGCAGAAAACACAGAACAGCCTGACTTCAGTCTTATTTTACACTCACAGAACAGATGCAGAGTTTGCTGCCTGCCCACCAGGGAGCTGCATGGTTTATGAATTTCAGCTTGTGTAGTAGAACTCAGAAAAACTGAGAAAGAGAAAATAAATTTTTAAAATTGTGCTGGAGATTATGGAAGCTGCATGAGCAGGTGTGAATAATGATGGTTTGAAAATTGCTATTGATGTTTTTGGAGAGAACTGGACTGCAGCTGCACAGAGCTACTGTTTCATGCTGACATATTTTCAGAATAAAATAAATTAATGACACATGATACTTATACAATAAATAAAAACTTTTAACTTTGCCTAACCCTGAGTTTTTTGTGCCTAACCTTAACCCAGCTGTCTCTGTGCCTAAAGTCAATCAAACAGTGATGTTTCCATCTGTAACCGAGTAACCGTCTGATGAGACATCTGACAGACAGCTGCCATCATTCCCATGGTATCAAGGAGTGACGCCAAGCGCCATCTGTAGTGTCAGTATTGAGATGCCATTTGGGATGCGTCATTATTTGACGCAGTGGGATAAGAAAGTCCCAGACTAAGTTAAAATACCGACAAGATGACATCAGTTTGAGTCAAAACACCCACGAGACAAGATAAGTCTGACTTAAACCATCCACAACACAACTCAGAGTCTCATGTGGTGATTCTGGAAGACAGCACTGCACAACCCGTAACCCTCCTAAACCACTGCAGTCTGTGTGTGCTAATAGTGCCTCTCTGATACCTGCAAATTTGATGCAAATACCTGGAAAACTGATATTTCTTGTGATAAAAACAGCTCCTTTTGTGGGGTGTTCAGGGACAATTCAGAGTTCAGGTTATTCGTGTTTTGAAAACTCTCAAAAAACAAAAATTATGTTACCAACCGAAAGCAGATCTATACTCTAAAATCAAGGTCTAAACAGATCAGAACAGCATTTGGAGAATGATTACACTCCTACCCAGGACACAAGTCACAGTCAAAACTCCTACCACATGAGATGAGTCCCACACCCACGAGATGAGTCGGAATTAAAACAACCACAAGACCAAGACAAGTCAGTAAAAACACACAAGTCCTGGTCAAAACCCACACAAGACCAAAAAAGGTTCACATCAAAGTTAGATAATTAAATTAAATTAGTACAGTGGTGAAATATGAGTTTGTGAACTCAGTTTTTTAAAGGAACACAAGAAATTCCCAGCAGGTTTTTTAAAGTCACATTCAGGGGAAACGTAGTAATAATAAATTGATTCTGAATTTCAAAGCCAAATGTCCTTATCACCAGGACACAGCCACCTGGACTTATCCTCCTATCACACAAGTCTTTTCACGATGTCACTGCATTAACTTTAGTATTCTGGGCATGAGCCAAGTTGAGATTTTGGGGGATTAAGCTAAACAGGGTCTGCTGTGGTTGGTTTATGTGATATGAGCATGCAAACAAATGCAGTGACGGTGCTTCACTTTCACAGTAAGAAAACGTTTGTATTCACCTGAAAAGGGGCAAATGTCAAACATTCATGCATAACCTTAATGCATGGTGGCAAGACACCAGAAGACCTAAACAAAAGCCTCCACTGCTACTAATGAGAGTTCTCCACATTTCCAGCACGTAACATGACTCTTCTTCCTGTTCTGTTTTCTTTTCTGTAAAAGTAGAACAGCTTAATCACACTAGAAAACAGATACAAAAACGCCTCTGTTAAGGCCCACGAGAGAACAAAATAAGACGTAACCATCACTGTCAATAGTATAGCAACTATTTATGAGTAGAAATAAAGAACATTATGTGTCTGAAAGAAGACCAAAAAAAATCTAGCTGCTAAAACACTTCTGCATGCTAAAGAGAAGACACTTACAGTATATGTGACAAAATGTCAATGACTCATTCATAATAATGAGGTTTTAGATCATGCTTGGTGTGAGACATAGTGAGATTCTGATATTACTGGGCACAGCACACTTTGTCACAAGACATTTGAAATGTATGGGGCTACACTTAGGAAACAATCTTAGATGTAGTCTTTCATGTCATCAGTCAGCTGGAGGGAAACCAAAGGCTGCAAGAATACGAGCCTCTGTCTCAGAGTAGGACACTGTTACACCATATTCTACATTGAAGTTTGGGGAAATCCCAGCAGGTTTAACTTGGCGCTGAGAAATGTAATTCATGTATTTAAGAATTCACTCAATTCAACTCAATTCTATTATGAATCAAAATATGATCATATAATGAAAGCATCACTGCGTAATGAGATAATGTTATGGACTAACAGCCATAGCTGCAGCTGTGTTAAATGTATGTTGAGCTTGATTTGAATAAGGGCAGGACAGGTCTTATAGCCTTATCTGAATAGACAACTAGTGACGTAACATTAAACAGCTGACACCTAAAATAACAAGATAAGCAGATCACTGTGTGAGAACGATGTTAGCATAATGCAGTTTGTCCACACGTTTAATGAGAACTTTACTTACAGATGTGATAAGAAATGGAGCAGATTTTTGTCGTTGTCATTCTTTGTCATTGTGACGGGTGTACTTCTCTGTGCTAAACAGACACAACTTAACTAACTCACTAGTCCAATATCCAACAGTTGACAGTTTTTTCTCTTCAATCCAGGTGCAATTTTCCTCTTATGGCTGTGGTTAGGAACATCAAACTGGTTAGAAATTGTCTTATAGTCTTTACTTTGATCATGTTTGGCAGTAATATTCTTATTTTTTCAGATAACTCAAGTCTTTCTCTCTGCACACATTGAAATTATGACCCAATGCTTGATTATAAAATTAAAGACAATAGCTTCCTACAATCCACTTTTATTCAACATGTCTAAGGGGCACCAGCAATTTTATTCAAGATTTTTGTAAAATCGCAGCAGAGGGCAGCTGTCAATGCTAGCAGCCTCCAGGCTTCAATGCAACCATCAAATGGTTTATACCAGTGTTTCCCAAACAGGCCCCAGTGTCCTGCTTGTTTTCCAGTTAACCCTGCACTACCCACTGCTGGCTATCTGGATCAGGTGTATCTTCCAGCTTCTGAATGACTGAATGTGGATTTTTTTTGGACAATGTGCCACTGGGCATCTTTCATGTTTCACTCTGGTCTCCAGTTCCTACAGTATATCCATGCCTAAGATGGCTATAACAGAAATCAGGCAGAAGAAGAAATGGAGGATATTTGTCTTTTTTTAGGAATGACATTTGTTTATGGGTAATTTGTAATGCAAACCTTGCTGCGCATTTGCAATTGCACTAACTTGAATTTCATTCAGCCTTGGTGAGATATTTCGGTAGAGACAATGGCCCCATAATCTGATAGTGCTGTCTGTTTCCCTGCTTCCGGACAGAGCTTCAAATGAACCATGATATGATCACTGAGCTGCACTGGAAGTGCACCAGTGAACATCAGCAGCTATATCCAGACAAAGACGCACCTCTCCTATTTCAGGAAGGAGACTAATGACATTTCTATGACCTTGTTAGAGGCTCCCTATAGAGGCAGACATATAACGATGACACATCAAATATAATAAAAGGTATCTCATTTTGATTTTACAATCATTTCCAAACAGTCCCAGAGAGCCAGTTTAGGAAGGCAGAATGGAAGTAAACATACTGAATGAGCTCATGTTTCAACTGCATTTCAAAGACACTGGGCAAAAAACAAGTGAATGACTGAATAATTCACGAGTTACCACCTCCATAGCACTTTAGAGTTGCCATAGCTGGGCTACTGTATACAGCTCTCACACACTGGACAGACATTTTTAATTCCTCCTCCAAGTCAGCGAATATACATTTTGTGGAGAAAATCAGCACAGAGAAAGTGCAGCGCAAGAGTTTTCATCCGTGATGCCATTTTCAGTTACACATATGCAGAATAAGATGTGCATTACTATTCTCAGTGTGACAGTAACATTTAGTTTATGATCAGTATGTAAGAAAAACTAATTATCTACCCAGGAAGTGAGTGGGTGCCCATCTGACAGAACACACAAACTAAAACCTTACTTAATGAACTGATAACAGCTGTCAAGCTAAATAAAGTAAGGCCACAGTAGATAAAGAATATTACACAGGTTTCAAGTTTTCTTTCTGATCTTATTATTTCAAATGTAAAAAGCATTTAAAATTTCTGAATTTGTAGAGGTATGCATTTGTCTTAAGAAGTACACTGTCAGGACATGATGCATTTATTCATCTAACAAACTACAATAAGATTATCCGACACAGCAAAAACATAACTGAACGCATCGCTGGATAATTTTGTTAGTTAAATAAGTCAGATGGAGAGTAAAAATAAATAGAGAGCCTTATACTTTCTTTTTAGAGTAAAATCGTTTGATTAAAAATAGAAAAACATTTTTATCATTATTACCGACCAGGTGATAATTTTTTATTTAAATGCAGTATATGCTTTTATTTATCTTATTTATCTATGTATCAGCCCACTGACACACAGCATCACTGCTTAAACTCCTTTAATGGTATTATCTTAGCCGCAAGTTAACAAAGTCATTAAGTCAGTGTCTGAGAGTGAGAGCAGCGTGTCAGCCTCTGATGGCAGTTTAGTATCTAAAAAGGGAGCTACTTCAACAGTATGGAAGTTCTCCCCAGGTAGATTTATCTCAGAGACCACGTGCATAACAAATGGCTGTGAGTCCAACAGAAAATCAAACTAAATCTAAATAAACCGCTTTCCACTGCAGATTTCTTTTATTATTATTTATCTTTTATATATGTAACAGACATCCCAAAAGAGTAACATTTGGACATTTCACTAGACCCCAGTGCAGAGCCACAAGTCTGTGTATGCAGCCTCTCAGTGGCTTGTATGGATGAACCAAGAGCTCATGACATACTAACAATAATAATAATAGTTTGTTGTCTTCCTGACTCTGACTTTGTCCTGTTTTGTGTGTGATAAAGAGCTCGCTGTTAAACTCTCGCATCATTCTGTGGCAACATGCGAAGATGTTCAAGCAGCGCGTTCACTTTATTCTTGTAAAAAGAAGCATGACTCTGCTTGTTTCATGTATAATTGATCACTAGATTAAGAGCTGGATGACACTGCATAGCACTGTCATTTACAAAGTCAGAGATGCACCTGACTTGCTGGAAGCACTTTTTCCCCGGAGTGTAATCTGTGCAATCGATTTTGTTTTCAGAGTGATTTAACCTGGAGTCAATGTACTGTGAGCCTTGAGTCATTTCCTGGTCCTAAGATGATGGAAATATCAACTTCTAATAACAGCAGGATGGATTTTGTGTTTGTATTATAGGCATTAAATACAGTAACTGACTGTGATAAAACACTATGCGAAGCTTCCAACTGAACTTGAAATTTTGCAGATTGTAGATGAATGTATTATTCTGTCTTCTGTGGAACTGATTTATACTGGCTTTGAAAAGGCAACCAAAATATTGGACTAATATTATTTCAATACAGTAAATTGTCAACTTGCAGAACGAGTTAATATCAACAAATATCAACTTGTTCTGCAATATGAAAAAATTGATTTTTGAAACATTTTACAGTTTCTCTACTTTGTTGTCTGATTGAGCTGTGGATTTGACAAACCAGCCTGATTATGACACATCGGATTTAAAATACATTTTTAAGAAATCCACCTGACCAAGTTTTTAGTGCCAGATTCTGATGTTTGATGACGTTGACACATTTTTATCCTACTGTGATCAATATTCAAAAAGGTTGTATTATTATTAATCACATCCTCTTGTACTGCTACGACTAAACTCTGCTCTATAAAGTCTGTGGGTATCTACGGTCTATTGTGTGAACACTGCTAGTCATGCGGCGATGCCTCTGAACCATAACAATGGCCTGACTAAGAGCAGCAGATAAATTTAATCTTTCTGTACAGAAATAATCATTTTACAACAGAACCAGGACACCTGAAGTTGGTCAGGAAATTTAGTGGGTCAACCTCTTCAGAGAGAGAGACAGACAGAGGAAGAAAATTAATAAGCAGTCGTATCAAGGTCAAGCAGTCATGGTCTGATATAAAAGAGACTGTGGCTTCCCTCGGGGAGTGTGTTGTAGACCAGCAATGGCCTGCCTGGGGGCCTATCATTGTCCACTGTGTCCATTCAGCAAACCACAGCACACTTCCCCTGATATACACACTCACAAACACTTATGCATACACAAAAATACTTTGGGCGTGCGACATCTGTCTGGGTGAAAGGAGCGGAAGACTCTGAGTGTATGAACTGAAAGAAAACAGATTTTTTATATGGACCAAAATAAGTTTAGAAACTTTCACCAGTCGCTACAACACAATAGTGTTTTTACCATAGCTGCGTTATGAAAGATACTAGCAAGAAAAATACTGTTTAAATATCTGAAGAACAAACAACTTGATTTAGATTTAGTTTTTAAGTGGATCACATGCCATCACATTACTGGTATTGATTAGCTGATTGACAGAAAATTGATTACAACCTTTTATAAAAAATGAATAAATGCTTTAGTTATTTCTTAAGCCGTCATCCATCACCCGTGACAAAGAACTGAACATCTTCTTAGATTTGAATTTTGGTTGTGGGAAATGTTCACAGGCATTTTACGCTATTCTCTGACCTTTTATAAAGAAAATAACTATTCAATTCATTGAGAAAATTGTTATTATTATTACTTTTATTATTACTTATTTCAAACATTAGTAAGACCAGTCTTTTTTCTGTAGGTCAGATTTTTCCTTAAAGCTGCAGTAGTCGGTATTTTCTCATAATAACAGTGAATTACTGTTACTCTCCTATGTCAGCAAAAGATCTGATAAACGACAGACTAGCCTGGTAGCACGAGTGGAGCATTTAGCAGATAAGGAGCCACATACTGCATTAGGAGTCAGAGGAGACCAAAACCAGAGCTAATAAAGTGTGAAGAAGGCATTTCAGGCTGATACAAACAGCTCTGAATGAATGCTGCTGCTGATGCCCTGTATGTGCTGGATGTGCAACTACTTGCAGTCACGTTTTCCATATCAATGGTGCCTTATCAACTTGTTCTGCAAGCTTCAAAGCAGCCTCTGTGCAAGACTTTTCACATTTGCAAGTTAACATTTGCTAAAAATGCAAACTTAAATGTATATTAGCATGTCACAAACACTGTGCAGGATACTGACTCATGTCACATCGGTCACTAACTTACAATGAGAGTATATTGTATACTATATATTTCAAAGTGTGTGCTGATGCAGCAAGGACAGGTCTCACATCACCTGCAGCCGCTGACAGCAGCGTGGCCACACACACACACACACACAGCAAATTAAGCTGAAGGAGGAGAAGAAGTCAAATAAACTACTATATTTTATTCGACATGTTTTTCTCCTGTTTTTGATGCTAACGTCGCACTTGTACCATTCTTGCTAATACTTTCTAGCCGCGTCGAGCTCTTCACTTCCCAGATTTGAACAGTTAAGAGTGATTTTATTCTGCTGGTACTTTTACTAACGTTAACTGTGTTAAATCACACTTTACTGTAGTCTTTGTAGGTCGGTTGTGTCCAGCTGCGGACACCGTGTACGAGCTAACTTCAAAGCGCGGCGCGCGGTGTGAGCGGTTAAACGGCGTCTGTCGCGGTAAGTGACGCGTTTGAGTCCCGTAACTAAAAGGTAACCCTGACCTCTCACACACACACACACACACACACACACACACACACACACACACCGGCTGTGCCCCCCAGCTGTCCGTACGACCTCTGACACGCGTGTAATTATGCCAACACACACACTCACA
>JAUBNQ010000005.1:22281039-22298555 GCA_032353495.1 Ctenopoma kingsleyae | reverse complement strand
GTTTAAGCTTTCAGCAGGTGTTATAGCTGATCATATTTTGGGACCAATAGTGAAGAACACCTGGATTAGCATTAGTTATAACTCTACCATCTCTGATAAAGACTCTATGTCAAAGTCTGATCACACTGATAGAAAGAGACAGTGCAGGGGATCATAAATACTTATAAGCACTGTCTCATCTCCTCACACACTTAAGGATGGATTATGGCATCTCGCGGGTTTGCGCTCAGCTCGCAGATGGCTGCTCCTCCTCCCTCTGACCCTATCTTCATCTGTTCATCCGTCTTTCCTTTCCGTCCCCCCTGCGCTGTTTCTGCAGCTGAGCTTATTCTCTGGCAGGTGGCTGTTTCCTTTTACGCTTTGCTATCATGGCCGCGTGTGTCTGCAAGCACCTCTGGCAATTGGATGAGTCATTGCCTGCTCACAAATTCAAACCGACTGATTTTTGCCTTTTTCTGTGAGCAACTTTTAGAATCACACAAGCAAATGTTTCCATTCAGCAGATACAGGTCTGACGTCAGGAAACAATATAATAAAACACAAAAGTGGAATATTTATAGGCACACAAACAGATGGCTTGTGCTCACAGGTGTCAGCATGGTGAGGTGAAGGAGAAATGAATATCATTACATAAGCAGTGACGCCATGAGAAACGTTGACCACCGGTGTCCTGACAGACAGTCTGTGCGGTCGTAGTTACCTGTTTGCAGGAATATTAAAAGAGAGACAAAGCAAAATCCCAGTAGCATTAAAATCCTCTTTCTTTTTTTGTATTGTTGGTGTAGTTCATGTAGTAAAAAATCAGCCTGTAATGTTTTTTTTTTTTTCTATTTTGGTCCACATTTGGTCCCAGTGAGTGTGTTACATGGGGTGCTGGAGATGAAGCCAGGGAAAGAGGCCAGACATCCACCCACGCACACACTCTCTGTAGTAGTAGTAGCAGTAGTGTCTTCCTTCCACTTGCCTTGGCAAAGCAACACGATAAAAAAAAAGAATTTTATCTGGATAAGGAGGCATAAAATAGAGATTTTAAACTCCACTTAAAAGTTTAGCTGTGCTTGATTTATATGAACGTATGTAGACACCGTTGGAAGCGGTTTAATTTTCCGCTTGTCTTTTTAGGGCTCTCTGGAGCTAAGTCAGATGTAATTTATTTCTGTTTTATTGATGACCATGACTTGCAAACTGTCAGCCATTGTTACTTCATGTGAAACAGCTGCCAGCGTCTGTTAGTGACCAGCAGAGGAAGTCCAATGGGATTTTACAGGTGTCATATTCTGGACGGGTTTGCACCTGCAGGGTAAACAAAACAAAACAAAAAAACTATTAAAACAAAAACTGTTAAGGCCTGTATTACTGTAAAGATACATTTAAGCAAATAATTGTGTTTTTCACTGGAATAGATTTAGCATGTAATTTAGGAATTATGATTATGATACAGAAACTGTGTGTTTAAGTCACATTTACAGACTTTCTAGGGTAGGTCTAGTAGCCACTTGAAAAGTATGAAGCCACTGTCCACAGTGAAATACAGTATGTTCATTAATTAATGAGAAAGTAAGCACAGAACAGACTGGAACATGATTAATCACATACACAATGACCTAGAGAAAATTACAGACGGACAGACAGAATCCTTTTATCCTCTCGTAGCGAGCATATAACTATGGTCTATACCTGCTCTATAGCTAATGATTATTTTCATTAATTAGTTTTCTGGATATTTTCTCGATTAATGAATGTTTTCGTATTAAAAATTTCCCAATGCGACATTTTCAAATGCCTGTTTTGTTACCACAAACATCAGTAGGAGTATACAGAATATAATCTCTAGCAAACCACAGGTACTGGACAGCTTATCGTGTAGCTATTAAATCCCACACAAGGAGCTGTCACAGCATCTTTCTGCATAGATGTCCCATACACAAAGCCTGCTAAGGAGCAGTCCATCCACCTGTGGGCCGGTGTGTCATCACACCGCTGCGACAGTAGGTGCAGCTCCTCCCTTTTCAGACACATGATAGGGTTGTCGAGATGCATGGCTGAAAGCTGGATCAGCCGTAGGCGAAGGGAGATGTGCGCTTACCGTGTATCAGGTTCCACAGGTGGAAACACCACAAACCCTTTAGCCCTGTTCCCTGTTTAAGTGACACACATAAGGGTGTTAATCCAGCTCGTCATAAGGTTGTTAGAGCGTCTGCTGCTTTTAATGTCTTAAGTTGTTTTTCAGGTGGCTTGTTAGTTGGATGCAGCTCATACATATCAGTATACAAACTAAATATGTTTGATTTTTAAGACTGCTGTTAAGTCTGTTGTTCCAAAATGCCGTGCAGAGCAGAAATGGAGGAGCTCTTCAACAGGCAGCGCCTCCATTTTCATTTGGAAGAAATTAAGACAAATTGTGGGTTGTGGTCAGACAGCTCCAGAGACAGCTATAAAAACATAAAAATAAACCATTAAATCTTTGGAAAAATGTTTTGGCTTCTTCTTTGTGGGGTTTCTATTATTAAAGTGACTGAAGCTGCTCAAAGCCGAGTAAGTCTGTCAGTACAAAACAGCAAAATACGTGAATTTGACCTATGTTATCTGCTAGTTTGTTCAGACACTGCATGTACAGTACTCTCGCTCTGAATGTAGGGCAGGTTTGTACAGCTTTGAAATAGGTTTAGTGTATAGTGTGGAAGTGGGACATAGTCTGGCTCAAAAGAAGGAAGTCATGACAGCGCGCTGTCTTGAACACACAAACCCAACACCAGATTTAGGGGATTATAGTAACTTTATCCTAGGAACTAGGATGAAACAAAATTCCTGTTTTCTCCCAACTTCCTGCATAGAGACAGAGGAAGTTCAGTTTCTTGTGTGAGAGCAAAAGCCTGCACGGATGGCGCTGGAAGAATTGAAGGTTTTGTTTGTTTATATAAACGTTAATCCCGGGTATAACTTGAAAAGACAAAAGGGTTTAGCATAAGGATGAACATAAAAGCTGGTAGTGAGCTCCTGTAGGAGATTAAATTGCACTTCAGTCAAGGCTCCCGATGCTATCTGAGTCAATGAGAAAATACCTGTGTGTGTTTAGAGTGTTAATGTGCCACAGACTCACCAAAGCCCTCATGCTTTTGATTTAGTGTGTTTAGTGTGTCTCGACAGCCCTGCCCGCTGCAATGCCAAACAGGGAGGTTTGTTTAAGGAGTCTCTGGGTTTCAAGGTTACTCTGCTACGTGTGCGCTCTGTGTGGCCTGCGCGCTGGTCGCTGACACTCGAGAAAGCTTCCTCCTCACCCTCCCCACACAGGCCCTCTCTTCCTCCGCTCCGGTGAGATTAAACCTGAGGGATTTGTACTTCTCATCGTCTGCCTGTCAGGAGCCGTGTGCGGAGTGACGGAGCATGTTGTGACGGCTCATCATTGATCAGCTGGATGAATGAGTGGCTGCTTTAATCTGCTCCTGAAAAGAAGATTTGAGGACAGGGAAGAGAGGGGGTAATTAGAGGGGGAGAGGGATTTAAGGTGCAAGGCAGTGATGGGTTTTGACTGGTGGGTGTGTTGCACCTGCAGATGAGTGGTTTGTACCCGTGTCTGACGGTGAATGTGAGGCGATTTAAATGTGATCATCTCGGCAGCACAGCAGCTGCGGACCCGCCGCTGGTCTCGGACAGAAGGAGGGAATGAAATTTTAATGAGGTGATTGCATTATACTGTGCTGTCCAGTCTTAAGCTGCTCCCCTGTGACATCCCAACGCCGAAACACTTGTTTATCAGCCTCACCAGAAAATTGACTAGCGTGCGAAGCAAGGTCACAGAGCTGTGGTAGACAAACATTAGTGTGAAACTTGTTTTAAAAGAGGCTGAGGCGCAAGTTCTCACTTGTACATGAAGGAGTTTTCCCTTTGGGCTTTGTGTAACAGTTATGATTATCCTTTAATTGCTGCATTAAGGTTGCAACAAATGATTAATGAATCAGTGTTGTTTTTACAAATAATCTACAGTATTAATTACTTGGTTCATAAAATGCCAGAAAACAGCACTCATCACAATTTCCCACAGCCTGAGGAGGCATCCTCAGATTTCTTCTTTTGTCTGACCAACGTCCCAAAACCCATAAGTCCAACTTTTTATTATTTTTGAATTTTTGAATTAGTCATATGTTCGGTTAGCTTACCTGTTGACTGCAATCATCATCGTACAAGTAGTAGACTCAGGAGCCTTGCTTACGGTATGTTGTCATAATTAGAGTGGGAGCCAGAGGATAGTAGTTTTTCTGACATTTAACAATTTTACTAATTTATTTGAAAAACTCAATAATTAATTCCTAATCTTTACCTGCAGCCCTGTTAGTGACATTCCATTAGTTTCTGCCATGCCGCCCTCTCGTCTCTTATAATACGGCCTCGCTAGTCAGAATAATTGTTATTCAGTGAAGATGGATGGAATTGAACTGGATTTGTGTTACACATCAGCCGTACCTTTCTCCACTAATGTGCTGTCCCAAAGCGCCAGCGAGCTCGACTCACAAGTGACCCAGAGAATCGGGCGGTATCAGCAGCATCAAGGCCGAACCCATGAATGTGTGGCTGCGGGAGCTTCTGCGTGACCAAGGAATGAATTATCCTGACAGTCTGTGACTAGGCTCTTTTCGCCTGTCTGCCTCTCTGTGCGTCAGATACGGAGCCTGAGCTGGACGGGGCCTCTGGCTGTCCCCTGTCCCGAGCAGAGAGCCTGTCGCTTCCCATCTCCTCTCACTGTTGCAGGCCGTGCTTTCTATACTTCTCCGTCCAGTGTGCGATGATTCCTCTGTGATGGCAATGAGTACTGGAAATGATTTCACACTACACATGAGATGCTGACCAGGCTCTGCAGGCCTCTAATCGATTGACCCTTTTTTACAGCCTGTCTCGGTTTGTTAATTGGTCTCCAGCTCCCTGCTGACACAGTGACCATAATGGAAGAGAATTACTGCTGTCTTGTCATGCATTAACCTCCCTCATCCACCCCCCCACCCCCCTAAATCAACCCTCCCTCCCTCTTAGACCTCTGTTCCCTTCCCCCCCTTCAACACACTCCCTGGTTTCACAGCAGCTGGGCAGACGGGGCGAAGTGCACATGCACTCCCGTCCTGTCACATGTCCCTGTGCCTCAGGGAGCCACTGGTCAGGTGACACAGCAGCCAACCAAATAAAAGCACCAAGAGGCAAATACTTACTGTTTGCACACCACTGTCCCTTAATTAGCTTAAACATAATTTCGGCATGGTCAGTGTTACGAGAGGCCTCTTTGCACAGGAGGTCAGATCAAGCTTCAGGGCTTGTGACTTCTGAACAAAACATGTCTGAGCCCTGGTGTCTGTAGTCTCAGTAGATTTACTGCAGAAACAAGGATCATATTGTTGTTGTTCATATTGTTATTCAGTATCAATCTATTTTGCATGATGGGCACTTTTTCCTCTCAGTTTATCAGATTGATCTGTTTATCTTTTGTTTTTAAAATGAAGGTTTGTTCCCAAGGTAAAGTATGTTCCATGCAATTTCATGACATTCATTGCTGACATCCCGATAAAATCTGGCACCGATCGGCTTCTCTGTTTCATAAAATAACATTTGTGTGCGAGGATGTGTTTGTTGTGCTTCTGCATACTCGGAGTGTGTGCAGCAGCTCTCCTCTAGTGGCTGCCGCCTCTATTATTTACAAGTGTGAATATTTCATGATGACATCAGGGTAGGGACGTTGGGAGAGCTGCCCTAATGAGCCGTGGCATTTGTTCATTTGGCCCTAAAAACAGGCCAATGATGGCTCCTCTGTGGCGCCACAAAAGCCATACGGGGGCCTGTAGTAAAATTAGACTTCAAATTATATTTTGGGTTAAAGTGCCGTAGGAGACAAGTGAGAAAAAGAACAAAAATGTGTCTCCGTCGTGCTGCCTGCAGATCCCGAGGAACAGCCTCGAGAAAAACAGAAAACAGAAGCTCGTTGAAACTAGCACATTGTAATTTATACTGAGAAGCAAAGGCAAACAATTAAAAACTCGAAAATGTGAATTGGTAAAAATAGCTGAGAAATGGAGTGCAGAATCAGCCCATTATGTATCATATTATGTATTATAGATCAACGGATCAGGCTCCAACTTGTAGCTTTGTCCGCTGTAGTAACACAAATCTGTGCAGACACATCCTCTGAGGTGGGGGGGGAGATGAAAGAGCCAGTGTCATTAAAGCCAATGGCTCAAAGATCTGACTCCTGTTGTATGTGAGCGTGTGTATGTGAGAATGTGCTTGTACGTCACACAGCGTGATGAGTCAGAGAACTTCTCAAATTAAGAGCGTGTTTGAAGAGACAGAATAAAACTGAGGGCGATGCAGCGCTGCTCTTACAGACTTGTCAGAGAAAAGCCTGTTAGCTCTAGTTGCACTCAGTCAGGGTCAGAGTTAGTAATCCTGCAGAGCGCTGAATGCGTTTCAAACACGGTGTATTGACCTTGTTGAGATGCTTTCGGTTTTCTCTGCAGTCTTTTTGTGTTCTGACTCATTCCAATAATAACAAAAGTTTTCTCCTGTTTTTGTTGCAGTGAGGGTGTCTTCAAGTGTCCAGAGGACCAGCTGCCACTGGACTATGCCAAGGTAAGATTAGGCTCCTTCATTCACTCCTCATTCTGAACTAAAACACTCAGTTGTCAGTTTATTAGATACTCTTAATTACAACTAAGTGAGTCTAAAACATCAATCCTGCAATAAATCCTTCGGAGTGTTCATTAGTTTGTACTTTTTGCTGCTGTTGAATTGTGTTGCCTTATATTGACAGGTGTTTTTTGTCCACTACAGCCCCCTTACATGCATCAAATGAGTTCCCAACTGTAATATATTCCCTTCCGTGTGATATTCATATCTCTAAGCATAAATCACTTTTCTAAGCAGAGCGGCAAAGCTAGCTGATGAGTCTATACTGCACATGCGCTCGGAGCTAAACGCTAACATCCGCATCAGCATACAGCTACACTGCTTACACAATGATGTTAAACAGGTATAATAACTGTGATTTTAACATGCCAACATTTGCTTTTGTCATTGCAACTAAAGGGTCAGTTTAAACAAATATTGATGATTTTTCAAATGACATTGAGTTTTGTGAAGTGGTTTTCTTCTTTGATCTGTACATGAATTAAACTCAACAAGGTCTGATCTCAATTTTTTTATTTAGGATTTGTAATCATGCGTCTTTTTTATTTATGAGGCACACGTGGAACAGATCTGGGCTAAACTGTTGTCAACAGCTCAATAGTTCAAGTTCAAAAGTACAGGACCTTCGCTGTCTTTGTGGAGTACTTGTACGTTTATACTCAAAGTACATTTTAGAGCATGTACTTCAACTTGAGTAAAGAATTTGAAGTGGTACTTTGTTGGGCAAGTACTACAAGCACATTTATTTGAGCATTGAGTTCGTGTCATTATTACATGCAGCAGTTGTTGAGATACAGCTGTAGAAATATACATAGAATTGTTTAAACTAGTTCAACAACGAAAAACATGCAAATCAGAGAGGAGATGGGCTGCGACATCAGTACAATACTGCTGCATTCGATATGGACATGAGATGGGTGTTTTTGGGACTGAACATTACAGAATCTCTGGATAACACAGGAGAAATAATCCTCATCTTACACAAGGTCAAAGGTTGCGTTTCATTTCATTACAGTAGGAAAGCAGACTGTTGAGTTGATCTGGCAGAACTATGGAACATCATTTATTAAAACCACTTATTTTTTCTGTCCCCACTAAATCTCTCTCAGTCCACCGAAAGAAAACTACATGGAAATTTCAAATGAACTCTCTCGTCTCTTTTGTTTTCTAGCGGCAGTTAATCAGATTGTGCTCAGGGGGAAAACAGATAATGACTAACTGTATTCAGAGACAGAGGCAGTCTCTGTCACACGTGATCTCCCTGTTGTAAAGTGAGAAAGTGCAACACGAGGATAAGGGCTTAGTTCAGAACTATGCATTAGAGACTTTAAAACCCTATCGAAGGAGGACAGACAGTAAATGATCTCGTTTTTATGAGCTGCTTTTGGCATCGATTGAATTCAGGCCGCTGGGTGTAATTCTCCCATGCAGTTGTGAATTAGCCGTAGAGCCCAGAGCTGCAGCAGGATGAGCGGGGGGCAGCAGTGCAGGCCTGCCTGCCACGCCGCGAGCGATGAAGGCACCTGTAATAGCAGGGACTCTCCATGGGAAGGATGTGCTCATGGCACACCTGTCAGACGTTATTATTTACCAAGGCCCTCGCAGGCTCCCAGTCGCCTGCAAATTACCCCTCGCTGGTGGTCTCCTGTCAGGGTTATTGTAATGCTCGCTGCACACTGTCCTTCGAAGATGTGCACCAACACAACCTTGCTCTGACATAACTAGAGTTTGCAGTCATTAAAGGATTGTGCTGCTTCTGTTGCTGCTGATGATGTAGCAGTAGTAATGTGGGACTAACAATGGCTAAAGCAGACAGAATAAACCCCCAAGTTAGAGCTCCAAAGAGCTTAACCCCCCCTGATCTGGCTGAGACTAAGTTATTAAAAGGTCATTATGGTGGTCTCCCTGCAGATTCCAAGACTGGAACAATGAGAGTGTTTCAGTTTGCTTTTTCTTTCCCCATTTATTTCTCTTTAACGACTGTGATCATGGCAGCGAAATATGGAGTTCAGCATATCAGGCTTTTATTGTGCTGTTTTAATGTTACGTATATATTTCTGCAGAGCTCATGTTTTGTCTGGGAGAGACATCTGTCTTCTCTAACAGCAGCTAGAAACAGTGAAAAGCCTTTTTATAGTAGACGGTTCTCCAAATGAAGCTCCAGTTTTTCGCGTGGCCGTTACTGAGCTTTTATTTGTTTAGAGGGCTGTTGTGACATTTTGAGGAAGTGGCTTTTCTTGTTTGACCAGTGCTCTCCTAGTGTGACAGCGATGGGGGATGGAGATGCAGAGCAGAGCTGTAAATCCTCAGGACAGTGTGCTGTAGGGGAGGATTTGGGGTGTTTGGGCAGAAAACTGACTCATCTTCATTGCTCAGTGACCAAAGTCTTTTGCTCACCATCTCTTCTTTCGTCCTCACTCTCTCTCTAAATATCCCATAAACCCATAAACTTAGTAATTATCGCTGCAGTGGCTGGCTCGACTCGTTTTACAGCAACACAGCCTCAACAGTTTGAAAGCAAGAGCTCAACATACTGGAAAATGTGCTTATTTGCCCCTTTGTTATTACAAGTCTCAGCTGAAGTATTTTCACTTGACCTTTACAAAACGTAAAAAAGAAATTAAACAGACATCCAGACATCTTTTCTGTGAGTCCCCAAACAACAAGGAGAGTTACATTTCAGTGAAACAATGTAAGTCTGTGCCACAGAGGAATAAGCGATATTATACTTTGGCTCATGTACATGCGACCCAAAAAATCTTTTTACGCTTCAAGTCTATTTTTTCACGTTGCGCATAGGCATAGAAATGTGCGTGCTGTGCCTATTCTCAAAGAGCTGGGGTTACGATATGTAACCACCATTATGTGTGTGTGCTATTTAAACTCAA
This sequence comes from Ctenopoma kingsleyae, assembly GCA_032353495.1. Taxonomy (NCBI): domain Eukaryota; kingdom Metazoa; phylum Chordata; class Actinopteri; order Anabantiformes; family Anabantidae; genus Ctenopoma; species Ctenopoma kingsleyae. Next base: position 22,289,001 of record JAUBNQ010000005.1, on the reverse strand, counting down.
AGAACTAGAAGAGTGGAGAAACATAATACGAAGAGAATATCACTGTATATAAGCCTGGTTCACTGAAGCTTTTATAGTCTCTTTGTACATTATTAAAACATATTTCAACCAAAAAATATAAAATACACTGATTAGCTGCAACACTTAATCCATCATGGTTTAAATGTTGCGGTGCACAGGGACCATCATGGGAAAAATTTAATGCAGGCCATGATCAGACACATGGTTTTCACTGGACTGTGACAGGTACAATACACATTCACTTGTCTTGTTTGAATGTGGTACATTACAGTCTTTGAGGATGACCTGGTCTGATGAGCTGTGACTGGATCATCTACTGCACTGATCATTCTTTTCCTACTTAGATCTATCCAGACCCAGAGCTGGAGCAGCAGATCCTGGCACTGCCTATCCGCTGCATCCACAGTGAGGAGGGCTGCCGCTGGACCGGCCAGATGAAGCAGCTGCAGGTATCCTTCTGTCACTTTGCCTTCATCTGTTTCCCGTCCATCTATCTCCACTCATACCTGTTTCTTCCTCCCTCCCCCCCCTTGTTATTGTTTTCTGGCAGCAGCCCAACGTGGTTGTGCTGAATGTGTGCGAGTCTCATGACACATTCCCTTTCTGCCTCTCTCTCAGGGCCACTTCTCCACCTGCGCCTTCAATGTGATTCCCTGCCCCAATCGCTGCTCCGTCAAGCTGACGCGCCGCGACTTGCCCGACCACCTGCAGCACGACTGCCCCAAGCGTAAGGTGAAGTGCGAGTTTTGTGGCAGCGAGTTCACCGGTGAAGCCTATGAGGTAAACACAGGTTAACTCCGGTTATAAACCAGTTTTTATTTTTTTCCCCTGTTACAAGTCAGCAGGAGCTTGATGTAAACAACCCAGAGTGACGCCACATTATTTCCATGGCTATATGAAAGCTGTCTTTGTGAGACGCAGCAGGAAATTGCATGTGTGCCACTGCTTTTAGAGAGCGTTGGTCTGTTGAAAATACACGTGTTGGCAAGAGGAAAGCTTTAGCTGAGAACTGAATGAGTTTCTTCACTAACACCTCTGTCACTTCTACCAAGCTGCCCCTACTGTGTTTACCCTGGACCACATGTTCTCCCCTTTGCACACAGTCACACTGGTGTTAATTCAGCTTTTGGCTCTCACACTGCATTTACAGTCCGATTTACAACTGTGTATCAGTCAAAACCAAGATCTGAGATAAGCAAGGCTGTAACTAATGATCAGACTATTTTTTCCATTAATCAATTGTGTGTTGTGTATATAAAATGTCACAAAATAGAAATACAAATGTCCATATCAAGAGACAGGCTGCAAATCCCCCATCAGAGAAAGTGTAACCAGAGACTGGTTGGTGTTAATGTTTAGAATGATTAATATATAATAAAAATCAGTTTCACATTAATGTTGTTGTTTTAAAACAACAGTCAGGTGCTCCTACAAAGACTTGAGGTGTATCTAAGGCTAAAATTAGGCTTCAGCAGTCTGCGGTAATCAAATCAAGTGGGTCTCTTGTGTTTCCCTGGCTAATTACAGCAGAGGGAATGTAACCAAGGAAATATTGTACTAAAATACTGCAACTTTACTGAGACAGAATTAAAAGTTTCAAGCTTTGTATTGTCTTCAGATAAACCTTTTAATACATTATTCCACAGATACGTAGAAGACTGTGGATTTTGCCCCCCCCAGCAAGTGAATCTGTTTCAGTGTTCATATAAGCTGTTGTTGACAGTCGTCTTAAGGCAATCTTAAAAATATGTGAATCTGTCCTTTAAGACCAATTCTTTACTTGGAATAAAAGCATCTTCCTCAAAACTCTTTTATCGCAGAATAAAATTGTGTAACTTAAAGTGTTACTCTTTTAAAAGAAACTGCAGCAAAAAAGCCTAAAATCTATCTTCAAATAAGATGTCACCACTGTTTAAACAATAAATATAATGATGATTATGTTACATTTTTATGTTTGGTCACTATAGTTTCTAAACACTACAGTAGATAAGAGGACTACTACTACTAGGAAGTAGAGCAGGGACTAGAATCCAGGACCCTGAGCCTCTTCTCACCAGCAGCTGCTGCCTTTTTACTACAGTGCTCACTTATGCTTATTTTGCCATTACTTTATGTGATCTTACTCTATGAAATTATATTTATGTAGCGACTTTATGATCATGCTCTAAATTGGTGGTAATGGTGTGTATTTTCCATCCCAGAACCACCAGGGTGTGTGTCCTCAGGAGAGTGTTTACTGTGAGAACAAGTGTGGGGCGAGGATGATGCGTCGTCTCCTGTCCCAACATAGCATGGCCGAGTGTCCCAAACGCACCCAGCCCTGCAAGTACTGCGGCAAGGAGTTTGTCTTTGACACAATCCAGGTCAGTTTTTCAAGGTGTATATTCTGAAATCATTTTTAGCCAAATGACTACTTAATATCTTGATTATTAGTAAAACAATTAATATTAAGAAGCATAAATACACCTGCCAACTTACAAATGACTTGTGCACATGTTAACTTTTTCCCTGATTCCTCTACAGAACCACCAGTACCACTGCCCTCGATTTCCTGTGCAGTGCCCAAACCAGTGCGGCACGCCCAACATCGCCCGGGAGGACCTGGCTAACCACGTGAAGGACAATTGCGGTAGTGCGCTCGTTCTCTGCCCCTTCAAAGATGCCGGCTGCAAACACAGGGTAAGACTGACCTGCATCATTTAACAATAAAAATCTATTTCTGCTTCCTGGAGGAATTTTTCCAGCAGTTAGAACTGCTGTTGACATTTGACGATCGACTGCCAGGCTTGTTTGTCTCTGTTGTTTGTAAAGTATGTGTTTTTCTCCTTATATTTCCCTCACATCCATGCTGACTGTGTCCATAGTTATGATTTTCATCTCTTTTTAAATGTACACTGCTGTGCCTGTAGGATGTATTTTAATGAGAGCAACACTTCTACATTCTGACTGTATTTCTGTCTATTTTTGAAACTGACGTCAATTTGTGAAGCTGTGCTCGAGGAAGAGCGGCAGATGAGCGTGGTAATCTGTGCTGTCGGTTCAACGCTCTGTTAAGAATTACACAGCATCTGGAAAGCTTCATGTGTAACGTTTAGTCATGAACAGCAAAGTTTCCACATTTTTGTGATGTTCAGCATATGGCTGAGTCATAAACAGAAGTGGATCTGTGGATGCAAATATATTGTATATACTGTACTGTAGTTGCATATTGTACAGATCATAGCTTTACATTACACCACTACCTCATTTAGCAGTGTATGTATACAGTCCGTACCTTAAATACTGTACAGCAGCGTCTATACAATTCATCTCTTTGCTGTCTGTCTACAGTGCCCCAAACTGGCCATCGGTCGTCACCTGGAGGACACCACTAAGTCGCACCTGACTATGATGTGTAACCTGGTGGGTCGTCAACGACAGGAAATCCTGGAGCTGCGGAGGGAGATGGAGGAGCTGTCTGTCAGCCACGACGGCGTCCTCATCTGGAAACTGAGCGACTACTCTCGCAAACTCCAGGAGGCCAAACTCCGAAGCAACCACGAGTTCTTCAGCCCGCCTTTCTACACCCACCGCTATGGCTACAAGCTGCAGGTGTCGGCCTTCCTGAACGGTAACGGCAGCGGCGAGGGCTCCCACCTCTCCGTCTACATCCGTGTCCTGCCCGGAGAGTACGACAACCTGCTCGAGTGGCCCTTCTCCTACAAGGTGACGTTCTCCATCCTGGACCAGAGCGACCCGTCGCTTTCCAAACCCCAGCACATAACCGAGACCTTCAACCCTGACCCCAACTGGAAGAACTTCCAGAAGCCCTGCAGCAGCCGCAACTCGCTGGACGAGAGCACCCTGGGCTTTGGTTATCCCAAATTCATCTCGCACGAGGAGATCAAGAAGAGGAACTACATCCGAGACAACTGCATCTTCATCAAGGCTTCTATAGAAATTCCCCAGAAGATAATGTCTTAAGATCCAACATTTGTTTTCTTTTATGAAGGAGAAAGATGGGTTAAAGCCTGGAACTGATGCTTAACCTTGAAAACTTCTACACACATACCCTTTAGATACTTTTTGCCCTTACAGCGTCTCCATGACAGAGCTTGAAGCGAGTCTGTTTGGCTGTGTGAGCGGACTAGAAGGACCTTGATATATGACAGAGGAGAAAGTGTTTGGTCTGCAGAACCATCACTCTCTGTTGTTTCTTTTTATTACGTTTTTTATCCGTTGACCTTTTTCTCACAGTCTACAACAAAAAGCCTTGGAAATCAAACAGTGCCTAGAGAGTTTATTTTAAGTTATATTTTTGTTGTTATTTCTGCAGTACAGATGTTAAAGATTATGGAAAAAAAGATATAAAATAAGGGTGAAGGGCTTCACTAAGCCTCTGCACTTAAAGAGAAGGTTAGAAGTCGGTTATAATCATCCCCTTTTATCTGGGGTGATCTAAAAAAGAGGGAGCTCAGCAGACTCAAGCTCAAGCCCAACTGCCTTTTGTTTACATACTCATACAGTATATTCCCGCTGATCCCTCAGCAAACACAGAGCCCTTGGTGAGAGACTACTCCTGACATTTGTGTACACACAAACAAATAAATCAATGTTTTCAGATAGGAAACTCGCAGATCCAATCTTAGCGATTTTTGTGGTTTAAGGTAGTAATGTGATGTTGTGGGAAATGAGCTTATTCACCTTCTTGCTGAGAGCTAAATGAGAAGATTGACACCACATTTGGCTCAAAGACTGGAAATAGGCAAATGTTTATAGCCTGGCTCTGCTCAGACCAGATAATAAAAAAATCCATGTACTAACAGCAAGAAATAGTTCTTACTCATTGTTTTTGGTAAATGTTACACAACCAGATATAATATGTTCCTCCCGTATCTATCTCTATCCAATAAACGTCAAGCTAGCTGTGTCTTCATATTTGAAGTATAGTTCATATTTTGGGAAACACACTTATTTGCTTTCCTACCAACAGTGCCCCTCTCGTGCTTGTGTAGTAAATATAAATTAACAGACGGCAGACAGCTTAACTTAAGCTTTGTTTAAGAAAAGGCATTCAGACAGAGGCAGGCTAGCTGTTCCCCTCATTTCATTCGTGACGTTATGCTAAGCTAGTTAGCTGACCGACTGTAGTAGCTTACAGAGCCTAAACAGAAGGATTGGGCAACAAAAGAGCGAGTAAATGTATTTACCAAAATTTGTAACTATTCCTTTAAAAAATGTGTCATACTTCACCTACAGCAGTAAGAGAAACACGCCTGGCAGTTTGTTTTTCTGACATTACTGAAGTAAAGAAGTTACTGTCGGTTCTCTTGCGCGAACCAGAAACTGTGTGTGTTTGTAGGTAGTTCAACCCAGACGTAAAGCGCCAATGTACCAAACACACACTTCATAGTGACCCTATGAGGCTTTGCATCAACTGCGGAGTCTACCAATAAGAGAAATAACAAAAAAAGCACCTTTCGTCGGTCTTCGGATGAGCCGAGCATACAAAGAGGCCAGCAGTCGGAGTACACGAGCATTTAATAGTGAAGGAAAAGCCATGTGGCCTTTTTATACAGTATGTCTTCGCATAAAGGTTTTAGGGGTGAGCAGGGCAACATAAACACATGCATGTTTCATGTGCTACCACCTGGACCACATTTTTGTACTGTAACCTGCATTCTTGAAATCCCGTTGATGACTCTTTTGTCTCTTTGTTTGGACCATTTGAAAGTTGACGAATTGTCAAAAGGATTTTTTATTTGTTTTTTGTTTGTTTTCTATACAGAAAATGTGAACGCTGTCGACCTATAAAGACGATGAACATTTGGCTATGAAGTGTATTGTTTTACATACTGTAGCCTGGGCGCGGATGACGCCGTGTCTCTGCAGATATGTGGGTGTCTTGGGACTGACTGCACCTTTGTTGTTACCATGGTCACCAGTGTCTATCTTCAGCCCGCCACAGGATGTGGTGATGAGGAACAGTTGAAGGGAAGCGGCCCCGTGTGACACACCTGTCTCCGTCACGGTACCATTGGGGGAATGGAGGACTTTGATGATACAGTACACTCCTGACGTTTTGTGAATATAAATGTAAAAATGCAGAAGCACATTCTGTCTTTTTATTATTATACATGGAAAAACTCTTGATTTCTTGTCATAATACCAGCTGATATTTTACAGTGATTTAAAGAAGTGAGAAGATAAGACTTTTTTGTAAGATCATGTATTTTTAAAAAAGTACTTAGCTGTTTTATACAAACACTTTTTGTTGGAGAGTCGGGGTTGACTTTGGGAATTTTCAGACCCTTTCGTCTCTTGGACATTTGGATAATTTGTTTGTCCGTGTGGTTTGAGCCTCGCATATTATGTCTGTATTATTTCCTCTTAAAAGTATTTATTTTAAAGATCCACCGTGTGAGTTTGCACAGATGGCATCAGCGTTTCAATATGTTGATTGATGAGTGCTTGTCAAATTTCTTAATTGAAATAAAATACCATATATTATAGATGCTTTACTTATTGGTGTTTTTTCAAAGCAGGAATCCTGAAGGAAAAAACAGGGATCACACTAGGAGTCACTTTAAATCTTCAGAACTTCATCAGATTCATTTTATTTAGTCTCACAGCACAAGCACAAAATCAGGCCAAGTTCCTAAAGAGCCAACTTAATCACTTCTAACAGCATCTAAGAGAGTGAATGGAGACATGCGGAAGTTTAACATTTGTTTGTATATGGAAAACTTTCATGAAAAAGGTTATGGACGCTTCTATCCAAACCAGAATGGAAGAAATCTATGTGAGCAGGCAGTTTTTAAGGAAATTGTGTGATTTGACTGTCACACAAATATGGTTATTATTGTAAGCACGTGATTTACATTTCAGTTAAATTTGCACATGCACTGGAGCTGAATAAATTTCGCTTATAATGAATGAGCAACTAAATGCATATCAAGCATGGGTTTAACCACAACACTGCATTACTGATGAAGAATATTATCAGTATTTATTCGTAATGGCTATAAATCTCATCTCAATGTACACATTCAGGGGGAAAATTCATCAACATTTCCTACAAACACACTTCAGTGGAAATTGGGTACTGTGTAACTCCTGAGTTGGTATAATTTTATAGCATGATATATGTTTTGTTTACTGATTATTATCAGTCAGGAATTTTGGATCATGATGTTATGAACTAATATTAACTTACCTACCATGTGTACTGTTATTAGAGCAAAACAAAACAGTTTTTCAGACCAAAAAGAGGCGCCACATCACCCACACAGAGATCTAGGTCAGAGGTGAAAGCTGTTTTGGTTCTGTCTTCTTCTTTTTCTTTTTTTTTTACCAAGTCTCCACTGTTACTCTGCTGGAGATGCAGGGAAGCAGAGGACCAGAGGAAAGGGGGCAGAGGAAGTGAGGCAGACAGCAGCCCTGCTTTGAAACCGTGCCAGCAGTTTGCATTCGCTTGCAGTTTGGGTGATGTTCGGTGCGGTGGGATTTAGGGACGAGGAAAATGAGCTTTTAATGTGAAAGTCACTGAGATGTCCCTCGGGAGGACAGTCCTGTTTTTCACTTACTGCACAATAGCTGCCCAGTCTACCTAAAACAGACAATCTCAACTCTGTCAGACAACTTTTTTTTGTTCCCTTTAAAATGAAAACATCTGTTTTAGCAGCTTGACTTTTCTTTGCTTCTGTTTTTTCTCTTGCTTTAAGGATATTGCCAATATCCTTAAAAAAAAACCTTTTTAGCAAAAGTGCTTTTCACACAGGAAAGCTGTTTTTAAGTTAAGAGAAATCCCTCATTTCATCAAGGGGTCCTCTGGTCAGCTCCCCTCTTTCTCTCCTCGGACACAGAACGTTAACATCAGGAAAGTTGAAGAGTATACGACTTGAAAGCCTCAATTTTTCCTGGCACGGGGGGCACAACCGACAGTCCTGTGCTGCTTTAGGG
>JAUBNQ010000005.1:22269449-22280939 GCA_032353495.1 Ctenopoma kingsleyae | reverse complement strand
TGAAGGCGGGGTAGGGCGCAGCCCATGAGGCTTTCCTCACCCATAAAAAAAATAACACATCAAAGAGGAGCTGCGGTGCCATGCTGTCCTCCTGCATACTGGAGTCAAACAATTGTGCCTCCCAGTGCAGGAACTGAACCAAGGTGGTGTGTGTGTGTGTGTGTGTGTGTGTGTGTGTGTGTGTGTGTGTGTGTGTGTGTCTGTGTGTGTCCTACAGCAGGACTTACATACAAGTTGGACAAATTCTCTGACAATAAGCTCCCTGTCTGAAGGTTCATTCACAAACTTGGAAACAGTTGACTGATGAAAAAATTGTGAGCTGAGGGAGTCCAGTAACAGTCTAGTAGCTAATAGGTAACTTCAGCAACTAAGTAACTGAATTCCACTTATTGTTTTTTTCTATTCATTCAAGTAAAAGTATTTACTTGGCTTTTTAACTGACCTCTTGCTAAGTTCCACACTCTGCTATGTCTGACGGGTATTCACTTTTCAAACTCCAAATATGCAATCTTCATTGATAACAATTACAGACTGCAAAATTAAAACAGGCTTGATGTAGTTGTTTCAGCCGAAATGAGAGCTGTCAGCTGTCAACGTTACAGATGCAGGAGATGCGGGAGAGATGCACAGAGAAACTGAAAACAGAAAGCCTTCAGCCAAAGCAGCTGCTGGTGCAGAGGAAAAAAATGGATTTAGATTCCAGGTTTGTGTTTGTGTTTGAGTGGCCCACGGCACTTGTGCATTAGTATTTCCTCTGCTGTGCTTCTGCTGGGACCATAGACGCCGTGATGACATCATGAGAATAACTCAGTAGATCAAACATCCGTGTTACCAAAGACTGATAACAACATAATATTAAATGAGTGATGAACAGATGTCAGTGTCACATCTGTTGCCCCTTGTTGCTCTTTTCTGTTAGTATCACTGTAGTCTGTAATTATTACTAGTAGTAAATACTCAAGTTACTTTCCTATTCCCTGTGCTACATTCTTGTATTACATATTATTTCCATGGAATTTCTGCATGTTCTGTCTTGAATTATCCATCTTCTGTTCTATTCACAGGCTGCTCCACCCAAACCAAAAGACGTTTGATGTGAGTCATCCACATAATTCTGCATCGAGCTGTAACAGATGTGCAAAGGTGCAAAATTTATTGGGAATCATTTGAGAATATTGTGACATGTGTTGAGTGCATAACTAATACGTAGCCTGTACATAAATCATTAAAAAGACATCTGAAACTCACTGTGAGTCATCTGTTTGACGCTGGCTTGATAACTCGTTCTGTGCAACATCCACTGCTGCTTTCGATGCTATTTTTAAAAATTTGGTGCTTAAGTCCAGATAAATGTTCTCAAGCACCTTGCTGTTGTATTACAGGCTGTTTAACACAACATATAGGTTGTCTGACCATGCAGAACTGAACTGAATCTGAAAAACCAGCCAAGCGCAGCTGGAAGCTTGAATACATGGAAAGGAAAAGAAAGCAGGCCTCTCCTGCGTATTGATTCCTGCTTTCCCTCTGATCCATCAGCGAGTGATTGATAGTTTTCATCTCTTTTTAAAGCCAGTCAAGTAAGACCAGAAGCACTGACCTGGGTTCAAAGGTCAGTCAGATGCAGCGTGGCTACCTGCCAGCAGTACGATGCTGCCAGGCCCGGATCAATTACTGGCCTGGATTACTGGAAGAATACACACTAGCCGAAGAGAGGAGGAACATGGAGGCATTCACAGGCCGTACACCCACCCTCACACCTCAGCAAAAGGCTCAGTCCCGTGATATACTGTATATATCTCACCTCTGCTCATCAGTGATATTTAAAGAACATTTTGAAAGACGCATTGCACACACAGCCAGTATTTGACACATGTGTGACTATTCTCCAGTTGGGATGGAAATATATAGAGTGATGTGCGAGTCAGTCAACTGCTGCTGTCCTGTGAGAGACAAAACACGTGGCTTCATGATGTCAGTACAGAGTTCAGTGGGTAAACTGCAACAGCACTGAACTCTGTGGACAGAACCTCATCTCTTCATCGGTTAGTGAGGACGTAGACACGCTCAGCATCCGCGAAGCCTTCAGATGGACACAAAATGCTAAAGATGACTTGCAAGTAACTGGAAACTCTGTAACCAGTGTGGCAACAGATCAGTTATAAGTGTACAGGAAAAGATGAGGTATCTAAATTACAATCCATCTAAACTGTTTGTTAACATTTACAGCTATAACTGATAATGACTTAAAATGATTAACATTTCTAGCAGCAAACATGATGACTTATGAGAGTGTGTGAAACCCAGAGAGAGGCAGAGAGTCTGTAATCAAACGGATGCTAAACTAAAACTCAATTCTTTCTGCTTGATTAGCAGGTTTTGGTGCATTCTCATTTATTGTCATTTCATAACAGCAACTACCTAAATTCAGAGCAGGGGAGTGTGGCAGAGCACAGCAGAGGAGGAATGATTTCGAGGTTAATGCTATATAATAAGCTGATTAGAAATAGATTTTGGCCCAGATGTTCTCTGGATGTCCTTTAGCTATTGTTTAGTCACTCCAATGCATAAAAGTACTTTGTGCAATGAAGCTGACCCTGAACCCAGGGTCAAGAACAAAACCACTAATACTGTGAGCACCACAACTTAAAACAACACAATATCTTATACTGCAGTTATATATACTGCTCTGCAAATGAGGGTTTTTCCACCAAATATTGATTTCTGGACACTTCCTAAGCTAAAACATTAGTAATGTGTAAAAATGAATGAATTGTTTTGGGGTTTGTGTTATTTGAGGTCTGAAAACACTGGACCTTTTCTGGTATTTTGACTATTTTTAATTTTCTGCAAATAAATGGTCTAAATTACAATATTTGTATTTGGAATTTGGGAGTTAAGTTGTCAGTAGTTTATAGAATAAAACAAAAATGTTAATTTTACTCAAACATATACCTTTAAATAGCTAAATCAGAGAAATTGATGATTTTTTCCAGAGCTGCATATACCATGTATGTATACTACACTTGTGGCACTTATGGCTATGAGAGAAACTGTTGAGCCTGAGTAGCAGGCTGTTTTTGGAAGAGGGTAGAAGCCACTGAGCCACATGGACACGCAGCACAGTCACAGTGAGTTTGTAGAACTGAGGTTTTGATGTGGACGACCGGGAAGCATCCAGAAGTTCACATGCTGCCGGGGTGATTTGTCATCGTGACTGTCAACTCATGTAAGCAACGGTCACTTTAAGGTTGGCCGACTCACACCACAAAGCTTCTACACACACTGTGCTCCTGACCTTAAAAGCTAAACATAGACTGTTTTATCTGAAAAGGTCCTTTATTAAATGCAAAGCCCTGTGAGTGAGTTTTGTTCTCACTCACTGAAAATAGCTTAAAAAGGATTTCACACACTGCATCAAGCTAATCTAATGCACAGGATTCCTCTTCTTTTTTTCTCTCCTGATTTCAACACACAAATAAAATGTTGTCGTGACTGTGCAGCACTTACACAAGCGCTTAGTCTTTCACCACTTGTGATAACTTCATTAATAACACAGTGCAATCAGAACATAAACAGTCCTGATGTGATGCAAAACGTAATAATTCAAGGTCACTGGTCACAAAAGCTGCTAAAAAATGTGTCAGGGGGGCATGAAGTCAGCAGCACCAAAAACACATCCAACAGACAGATGACTTGTCTTACGTTCATCAGGTGGATGTAAACGTGACTCCTAATCGAGCAGGACTTTTCTGTGTGGAGTCAACCCTGTCTCAATTTACAGAACCCGAATGGTAATTGCTTGCCAAATAAAGTAAAGTAAAGTCTCCTGAAAATACAACTAAGCTGCAAAGATTATTCTGTTTTTGTAGCATTATGATTATGTTCTGATGCAACATATGTTTTTAGTGAAAGAAGCGCTGCATTCATCAGTAGAGAAGGAGCTGTGAGGACGTGGTCGACGTGGATGATAAGTGTATAATATACAGGATCAAACGGCATCTGAATTTGACTCCACGGGCAAGAAAACCACTTGATTTAAGGTTAGACACTTGGTTTAGGTTAGAGAAAGATTGTGTGTGTGTGTGTGTGTTTTAATAAAAAAAACATGTATGAAATGATTTTTACATCTTTCTCTAACCTAAACCAAGTGCTGTGCAGTGGTGCAGTTTTTAGAAGACGGGGTTGGTGGAGTTCACACGTTCTTTCCTCCAGGTGTTCTGGTTACCTCACAACAACAAATTTACATAAGAAACAGATGTTTTTCATATTTAAAGTATTATATTGACACATTATGTACTACATATACTACTATTAACACTACTACTACTACTACAGAAGCTTATTCTATTACCCATGTGTTACTTTGAATTTAAAGCTGAATTAGCTTAATCTTAGATTTAACTGTTGCCCTCTGAGAGTCCTCTCACTGCTAAACACAGTGTTGTGTTGTGCTTGTGGATACAAATCTCTTTGGCTTGAAGTCCTGCAGATAATCTTAACTCCAGCCTGTACCTCCTAAGTAATGGTTTTTTGTGGCTTCAACCATACAACCCATAATCTGGCCATGTGGCAGAAGCATGAGCTGAGAAAAAGACTTTAAGACTCCAGATGAAAATAGAGAGTGTGTGGTGTTTGGCTTATTTTTATCTCCCATCTTATAGAATTCAAGTGGGCATTTTTTTGGCAGATAACAACATGGTGTCAGCTGGCTGAAAGTATGACACGATGAACCGGTATCTTACAGTTATCTTATTAGTCTTATTAGTTAATGACATCTTCAGACTTACATATGTGTAAATGTGGTTGATTTTCAACGTCTTTACGTGTTTACTTCAATATTTGCCACACAATATGTGTTTCCAAGTAGACGAGGTTAAAAAGCTGACTACAACAACTTAAGAAGGACATCATTTTGATCGTTTGCATTATAAAACCAGGTGACCCTAGGCACAGACACATGAAAGTGATTCTACAGATGAGGCCGTCACATTATTTTGAGTAACAGTTTGTGGTCATTTAGTCTCTTTTTCAGCAGTTTAATAAGAAATAGCAATAATTCATTTTATTTATAGGGTACTTTACATTTATAGAATATCTCAAAGTGCTACATAAGAGTATAAAACAAGATAAAATAAAAGCACATTTAAAATTGGTATTAATACACTTTCCTAAATAAAAAAGCCTTTAGCCTTTTTTTTAAAAAAACAGTCCACAGTCTGCTGTGCTCTCAATGTCTCTGGAAAAGCGCTCCAGAGCCGTGGAGCAGCCGCTTGTACGAAGTTTGCTCATGGGTGGGCGGAGGCGCTGAGTATTTGTGAAACTGAGGTGTCTTGTAGTAGTTTGTGGTGTCAGGAGTTCCTTTAGATAGTGTGGGGCATTTCCGTGGATACACTGGTGGGTGAGCAGACAGAGTTTGTAAGTGTTCGGAGGATTGGTGTGATGTGTTCAGATTTCCACACCCTCATCAGGATTCTTGCAGAACTGTTCTGGATTTGTTGGAGCTTTTGAAGGTTTTTGCTGGGGATCCCGATGAGGAATGTGTTACAGTAGTCCAGCCTAGAAGAGACAAAGGCATGTACCAGCTTTTCAGCGTCACGGAGGGAGAGGCAGGGGTGGAGTTTGTGGTCAGTTTGTGTGTCTTTTTGGTTATTTTTCAGTTGTTTGTGGTCGTGATGTGTGCCTTTTAGTAATTTTCAACCAGAGGTGTTGTTTCTATTTCTGGTTATTTTTTCAGATGTTTCAGAGGTAATTTTGTATTTACTTAAACATTTTATGGTCATTTTGTTTTGATATTTTTTTAATTGTTTATGGTCATTTGTGATCAGTTTGTATCTTCGTTTTCAACCATTTGTAGTAAAGTTGCGTCTGTTTCTGAATGGAATAGAGGTTAATGTGACATAATGACATTACATAATAAATATGAATTAATTTAAAATAACTCAAATTGATCTTTTTTTTCTGAGTCATGGACACAAGGTAATACTCAAATAGAGAACATATACTTTACTGTACACTGCTGTAGTATCATTCAGTGTTGTACTCATGGAGTAATGCCCTGTGGTAGCGATGTCACACTCCTGTCAGTCCCAGTTTAATCCTATTACAGCCACTTTCATCATTACCAGTATATCCAGATTAAATTTCCTGTGTCAACAGAGATTATACTGGGAGGGGAGTGGGATTGCTGAAGCATCCAGATGGGCAGAAGCAACTGGAAGTGATCAGTATTCACAATGCATCACAACTTGTTCTTTCTCCAACAGATGCCATTGTACTGCCCATAAGAAGAAGTAAATAAAATCCATGTGACATCTTAGGATTTCTCAAGACTACAAAAAGATATTCTTTGGTCTTTCTCACAGAAAACAGAGGAAATGAGAAATCGGAAGAAAAGAGAAGAAATCTTGAGCAGATGGTTGAGCCAAGATCATCCTCTGAATATGGCTTCACAGACTTTCTGAGCCATTCAGTGAACACATTTTAATTTAAATTTCTTAATTCTTCGCATGTTTGTTCGTGTGTACAGATGTGTTTGCTACTGCTCGGTCAGGAAAGGGTTACTAAAAAAGAGCGTGGTTTGTCTTTTGACCCAGCTGCATTGAAACACACAGCACCACCCACACTTGTCCTGAGCTGTATTCTCACATCTGTGCTGTGGCTCAAATATCACTGCTTCCCCCACAAGCATCTGTTATAGGCAGAGAGCACTGCCCTCCACAAGCCTCGGCTCTCACATTGTCTCATATCTTACTCATGTGGAGTCCTCAACCTCTGCGGTAACCTTACGCATAGAGTTTGGGCCAAAGCGTGCATTCACACTTAACTATAGAGAGCTGAACTGAAACTGGAGCTTCACATGTAGAGTTACGTTATTTTCTTTAAAAATGGTCTTTATTAGTATTTATCATGCATCCTAAACCACCATACGGGGTCATTTAACCCTGCCCTCTCATACAGTACATCCCACAGAGGTGTCTTTTTGCAGAAGGCGTCTCCTGATATTGTTCCTGTAATAGCAACGTGTTTATCAGACCTTTGTTGTCATGGAAACAATCGCTTTTAACTTAATTATTTTACCAGGAGAATGTGATTAATCACTTCTGCAAGGGTGTCCTGGCCAAGACAGTGAGCAACATAAAGGTTTAGACAGACAACATAAAACAAGTAATATACACACAGATCCATCACAACCTCTGGTTAATCCTATATAATAATTAGAAAAATAATAAAATATAGCCATAAAATATGCAAACATTTTATTTGAAAATAGCAGCTGTTAAAAGTTCCAGCAACAAACCAGTACCCATAGTTTTAGTTTTAGGTTAAGGAGGACATTCTCAAATGTTTGAGGCCTGTGTCACTAACATCACATGTATGTGGTTTAGATAATAACTCTAGCAGCTCAAAGAGACATGAGAAATTACTACTCCTCAGTCTTAGAACATCTACGTCTAACGTCTTGGTTTTATGATTCACACTGGTATGAAGTTTAACAAATAAATGTCTCTCCATGCTCCATGACTCAGTTGTTTGACTTACATAAATATTTCCACAAACCAGACCTGTGCAGAGCATTAACTAAGTGTGGTGCATTTATTTTAGACTTTTTCTCACATCGATAAGACTGTTTCCCACTATCTTTTACCAGTTTTTGCTTCATAATTAACAAGCAGGTAGAGCTAATACTTAATGTTATGGGTCTGTAACTTTCTAATGAATTCCTAAAAGTTTCCTAGAAACTACTACTGTGTGTATTGGAATCAGTTTTAGAAATGAGCTGCACAAATCACTATGAAACCACTTTATAAGAAATATTTGCTTTTTAGCTAAAACGCTTCCAAAAAGACAAACTCTGGTATGTAAAACAGACGCCATCCTCCTCTTCTGCTACATTAGGATTTACATCATGCTGAGCTGCAGGAAAGGCCAGTTTCACTTCACCGGTGTGTGTTATTTTGTCCGTCTGACGGAGACAGAGAGGACCGCGTGAGGGCTGTCAGCAAGCAGAGGTAGAGTGGCGCGGTTGCCACGGTGAACATGCTCTGTTTCCACCAAGCCGGCTTGTGATTGGCTGAGGCCACGACTGAGAGGAGGAAATTCTGCCAATTGCGAACAATTGATGTTTTGTTGCCAGGCCAAGCTGTCTTGACACACAGCTGACATTTATTGGCAACGAGACGGCTCTCAGGTTTGAGAAGGTGACTCTTAAAAAGGCCTCACCAACATGATCACTGGTGCTGTTGTTTGAGCACACAGATTTAATCCTAGATTTACAGGATGGATTATAGACTATAGCTCCCCACCTTCCCTCACAGCAGCAAGTCACCCAGACTTAAAGAGACACAAAACATTTGTGTCTTTTTGTGGCTGTTTTGTCTTGTTTGCTGGGATATTTTGTCCTTAAGAAGCGAGCCACACGACACACTGCTGGAACAAATGTACCTATACAAAACCCTGAAGTTCCAGTTTTCCCTCTGCAAAATAACCTCTGTCTAGTTTTCATGATCACTGACAATAAATCTTTAACAAGATTTGCTGCAGACAACAGTGGAACGCTTCTATAAATTGCCATAAATATATTAGTAGTAAGTCAAACTTTTGAGAAAAGTAGTATTTCAGTTCAGCGTTCTTCTATAACACTGTCATTTTTTTCACTGTCAAAACCTGACTACATTACCCACAATGCATCTCACTGGCAGTTTGGTGAAGACATTTATGTACTTTATTAAATGTTTTCTTTCCACGTGTGTCTAATATCACAACTGCACGTTTCCATTGGAGTTAAGACTAGTTCCAGTGTTTGTCAATGGCTCCTGTACATTTAATTTTGCATCTCGACATCTGACAATAAAAAATTCTTCTTACTTTGAAAGTCAGTAAACTTGTACAATAGCACTAGCATTACCTCCTGCATTAGTAGCCTTAACGCAGGAAATAAATAATAGGAGTAGTTAGTGTTAAAATGACACTTTAGTACTGAAAAAAAAAAAGAACTACAGTGGCCAAACTGCATCCATTCTTGAAAAAACCACCAGCTGAACGCTCACATCAATAAATACACAGAAACTTGCTTACTGATGGCTGTCTGCCTAGAAATCCTTCAGCCATGAAGTATAAGTATTATTATGGGGTGGACACTTGCAGGCTCCAGTCTTTATTAAAATGACATATTGCTGAATTTGTCCAACAAACTGTACATTTCAATAATACATGAATTATTTACATACTTTATTAAATCTGAGCAACTCACACAGGCACATCCTCCCTGTTTTTAATAACATAACAACTGTCAAAGATTTCAGGCTGTTTGAAGCTATGGGACATGAACTTTGTGCAAAACATGAAAAACAATGAGCTCTGTATTCTCTGTGGAGGTTTCTGTTTCTTCAACTATTCTTACTTTAATTTCATCCTTTATAACGTGGGTATGTGCCAGAAATCATACTTAGCAAGGACTTCTATTTCCATCTTTCCATGGAAAAAGATATAATAGTTAAGAAAACCCCCGAGAGTATAAACACTGAAGTAATGCTGAAGATCAAAAAATGTGAATTTTCTCATTTAACTCATCGTTAATCACTGAAAACATTTGCTGACATGAAGAAGATTACTCCAAGTGTTACTTAATAAGTATCTGGATTTTCTTTTGTTGTTTTTTGCCTGTGGAAAGTGGTGCGTGCAGTAATGCAAGGTGGCGGCGTGGCCCGATGCCATTCATTAGTGGTGCATCTTAAACAGCCAGACACTGATTGTCAGCTGCACATGAGTAATTGAAACGGGCGGGCATGTTTAAACAATTGACTCTAATTGCATTATTCTTTTGGACCATGACAACTATTGTCAGCCTGAAATTTGCCCCTTCAGCACTGCTAATTGCGTATGTAAATCAGCTATATTTGGCCCCTAACGAGAGGGGAGAGTTAATGCGATAAAGGAATTCGACCACTGCGGCTGATTTACAGGAGGTCTGGCAGGTGTCCACTGCTGCTGGAGCCTGAAGTAAACAGGGAGCTTCCCTGATCTGTTTGTTTGATAACTGAATGCATCACTGTTTCAATGAAATGTGATTATTTCACAGACTCTGTTCTAGGCATTGTATAAAATTATTTTTTTAGCTCACTCCTGTACTTTTTCTTTAAAGGAATAGGTAGTCTGAGTAGTTAACAGGAACAATACAGTATGTCAATTTACATTTGGACTGTGAGTAACACACACCGTTCACACAGATTTCAGCTCCACATTTTCTCAAGTTGCTATGTGTGAGTGAGTACGTTTTGTATGAGTCACAAACTTTTAAAATGTTTTTTTTTTTATCAGATTTTGAATCATTTGGTCTTATATTATTAGCAAAAAGTCTAGTCTAGAAAAGCAATAGCATTATTATATTTTATCCTCATTCATGTGTGTAGGGAGCCTCAAATGCACTTCCATATGAGCAAATTAGCCACCATTTTGAAATCCAGTATCTAGTTCTTTTTAATGCATCCATGCGTTTAATTGACCAACACTGCAATTCATAGAGCCACTAAAGATGCTAAAAATACAGAGTAAATATCTAACATCTGCTATGTTTTTCATAAATTTATAAGTTGCCACTGAGCGCAGATTGGTGTTAAGATGATTAGATTAATTAGGTTAAGTCTTCTGCTTTTCAGGTAACAGTAATTTATATGCAGTCCCTTAAAAGCTCAGAAATCTCAGAGTGAGTTGCTGTATGCGTCACACAGGGCGAAACAGGCAGCATTGAGGACGATAGGGCAGAGGATGACGAGGGGAGAGGTCACGTTTCAATTCCCTGCAACAGCCTCCCTCCCTCCCTCTCAATCTTGCTGCACAGTTTTCCTCATCCTCCTCTTTGGGGCGTGTTGAGCAGTCTTTCGCGGAGAGAGAGACAGAGCATCTGGCGCAGCAGCCATGGGGCCAAAGACGGCGCCAGCCCAGCTCTGAGCCAACAGCAGAAACACACAGACGTCCCTGTATGCCTCAACATGCTCCTGTGTGGTGGCACCAAAAACTTTATTTCTCACACTGAACTCATTATTTATGCATACAGGAGTCCTGAAGAGGTGCTTTTCCAGTAATGCAAGAAACTGTTTGTACTCGACTCCACCGAGCAGGTAAAGAGTCACTCCACTTTAACAAAAATCCGCCTCAGTGAAGTGCCCTCAAAAGCTTCTTAAATTAATCCTGAGAAATTAACATAAGCAGATACCATTCCTTTTCTCATTGAGGCAGGGCAGACCCTCATGCATGTTAATTGTTCACAGCTTTTATAATCTAGTCTTCCACATGTGGGACCTGATCCAGTCTGCCTGTTTCCGATTAAGACCGAGCCACGTGGGACGAGAGATGCTGAGGGTGGGATCTGTGGTACATTTTTCTGGGTTTGTGGGATCCAAAACTATTGTCTTAATTGGCCAACTGAAACTTCTCTGTCATGCTCGGAGTTGTGATTATTGCTAATTTGCCTAGCTGAATGAAAATAATACA
>JAUBNQ010000005.1:22248024-22269349 GCA_032353495.1 Ctenopoma kingsleyae | reverse complement strand
TTGGCCAACTGAAACTTCTCTGTCATGCTCGGAGTTGTGATTATTGCTAATTTGCCTAGCTGAATGAAAATAATACATGCTGGGTAATTACATCTGTGGGAAAGGCAGACAACAGAGAGTATAGATCAAGAGTGAGAGATTGTTCCTTTTTTTACCCATGCTGCTAGTATAGTAATGTTTTTCACTTTTTCTTGTCAGTCCACACTCAAATAATGGATGCATTACCATAGCATTTGTGTGGACTGATCGATGATGAACTAATTACATTCCCGTTGATATGTTATCATGAGCTGAGCTTTCTTTGCCACTGTGGGGTGTTCTGTTGTGTACTACAAATAACGGTGGATCACATTCTGAGCTATTAGTATTTGGACATTAGTTGCTTCAACTGAAATTACTGCAACACACACAAGAAAGGAGACAAGGGAGGAGACGGTCTGTACGCCGGAGGAAATGTGACGCTACCCTGGGGACCATTCACTGTTGGTGTGGTCTGCATTACCACGTTATATCTGTGGAGGGTATGTGGCTACTGTGCACCTACACCATTCCTGCAGCATAGCTATGATGAAGAGCTGTACATTGGCCTTCACTCAGAAAGAGCAACTAAGTGAACCTTAGAGTTCTGTGCCACAAATATTTGTGACATGACCTTAAAAAGGAAAAGAAAAAGAAAAATATCTCATGTGAAACAATTTAGAGCCATAAGTTATTGTACAAAACTGAGGCCAGCATGCAGCATTTTGATGCCTCGACAATGGCCCCTGTGGTCTGTTGTTTAGTGGGCCTCTGCTTGGATCCTGCACGCTGCAGGCCTTGTGGAGGAGCATGTTCATTACGTGGTGTTGCTTTATATTCATGGGTCACCTGGAAGCCCTCCATCACCAAACGCCTGTCCATCCTGTTGTGCCTCCAGTCTTAGTCAAGGTGTCGAGTTTCAAGCACATATTTATTAACCATATGTGGCCCTTTACTGGGACTGGGTCCACAACACCCTGACTAAGCAGTGACTGTGAGGTCCCACTTTGTTTTCTCTGTAAACACAATGTACATTTAAGACTTGTTGTTGCAGGATGGTGCCACTGTTGTAAAGCAGTCTGAGGAATGTCGCTGGAATTTGACCTATATTGTAGTTATTTTATTGGGACTAAACCACAGTTTACCCTGTGTGTTGGAGCTTTTTCTTCTCACAAATGAATCACGTTCACATGTCTTTTGAAACATTAATTTCAAAGACATAACTATTAAGCAGCTTACAGCAGTATTAACTCTACTCAGAATAAGCTGTCAGCGCAACAATATCACCTTATCAAGCTGATATGAGCTTGAACACAACTGACTCAAAGATAAGATATAAAAATGTGTTTTTACCTATTACCATATTTCATGTTGCAACTACACGAGACACTGTTTCACTGCTTCCTTTGTGAGGACCCAACTTTCTATCAAAACCAGACATCAGTTGTGTGTTTGTCTGTCACTACTAGGAACCTATTTTGTGTTCACACTACATAAAGTTATTTTATACAGTTTTAAAATAAAATATGGTTTTCAAACAACCATCATTTATTGCAAATATTGCAAAACCTCACTGTACTGTATGTACTGTGTGTGTGTGAAACCCAATTGATCCACCTAAGGAGAAATGTGTCAGAGGGATCAAAGTACAGGGTGAGCTACAGAGCGGCAGTCCAGAACTGTGTGTGTTTAGCTCAAGGACACTTCAGAAATCCTGTGAGACTTCACTGAGCGTGTGTGTGCATTATAAACTGACTTCACGATTGGCTGTCATCCTGCAAGTTGGACCTCATTCAACATTCTTGCTTATTTAATGCACTGTAGTGACTCCAGCATCCTTTGTACAATTGTCAAAGCTGCTAGGCATGATTCACACATTCCATTTATGTAGACGCAGGCTGTAATAGCCAGGGGAAGAGTAAAACATTAACCCATGTTCAACAGTTGGACAGCTCAGGGACTTTTCAGCCTGTATCACAACCCACCAAAGATACACTCCTGGAACCGTTTAACCTATCCTTTTCAGAGAATGCTTGGCTGTGATCCCGGAGCCTGGACATAAAATGTAGCTGAAACTTCGAGGTGCTCACTCCCACCTTTGATCACACAGATTTTGAACTCATGTTAGATAAAACAAGGGTACTGTGAAACTCCTATGGAGAAAAGGGGTGGGGTGATTAAGCTGTCAGAGTTTGACCAGACCAGTGTTGACGCCTGGTGTCCCATTTCAAGCTGCACTCAGATTAACATTTAACACACTCAACTCTTTGCTTGCTTAAGTTGAAATCGGTGAGCTGCAGCACAAACTTAAACAGTAAGTAACAGTAACTACGTAATGTACATTTTCCTACTTATGTACTTTCACCCTCATAGCTTTAAGGGGAGATCTGCCTTTTCTTCTAAATCTCTGCAGGAAAGTGAAAAAGATGATGTTCCACTCGATTGTTTCTCTAAAATGACAACATTACTATACTATTATTACAAGTTATTACCTACTGTAGCACCCAAACAATAGGAATTGTCTCTTTGTCACGCTCCTGTCTGTAACACCTCTCCTCCACCTCTCCATGCTGTATTCATAATGACAGGCTAGACTCAGTAAAGCCAACCGAAAACAGATAAGTCTGTGTTATCTCGGTCACAGAGGGTGCACAGTGCCACTATCCTGAAGAAAACGTCAGCGTCACGTTCCTTTAGCTGCAGCTACGCTCTGCTCTGGTAACGTCAGCGCTTATCAACTCACATTCGCCTGTTAACAGTGTCACACTGACAGGACGTACATGTGAAGGAGGGCACAGCGTGGGATCTTTGAAACATGCTTATGAGTGACTCAGAGATAGTTATCTTTAGTCTATACAGTAAACACGAAGACGAGGTCACTCGCAGCTCAGATTCTTCCTTGTGCAACAGGATTTTGTCGCATCAGACTTTAAAGAAGGGTCAATTCAACCAAACTATTAAAATAAATAAATCAAGCCATGCTGTGTGTCTACCGTATATACAGAGAACTGTCCGACTGCAGCTGTCTTCCATGTACATTTAATCTGAATTTTCTCAATTCTCCAATCTCCACAAACTGAAGGCGTTAGAATACATTCACAGTCCACTGACAAAAAAGAGAGTCCTTTGTCAGTTAGTGTAAGAGGAGGAGGATTTGAGGTCATAAGGTCATGAAATGTCTTAATGAAGATGATAGATAAAAGAAGCACAGTTTATTCATAGAGACAATTCTGAGGGAACAATTATCTCCAGAAACTCAGCAGTAACATTTGAAAACCGGGGACTGTCCCACTGGATTACAAAGTCAACAAACAGCCATGTTTGAACAATAGAAATGATGGAGGCAGGATGAAGAGCGGTAACTTAAGCTGCTGATTTCATTTCAGTGTGCAGATGGCCAGAGTCCTCTGTCAAGACTCCTGTCCTCTGACTGGCAGGGAGGGCCCTGACCTTTGACCGTAGCTGGACGCCTACTCTTGTAGGCGAGGCTTTTCCCTGCTGCTTCTGTGCCCCCCACACAAAAGAGGAAGTACCCTAACATCACATCATGCGTTTCAGTATTGAGTCTCTGTGAAGAGATTTCCATCATGTGTTAGAGGTGAATAAAACTGACATAACAGCAGTCCAGTGTCTTCTGACCTCTGCTGATGAATAGATTCCACGGAAAGACTCACGTGGGCTCTTTAATCTGCATGTGAAATATTGAACAACAGGGCTGGGATTGAGGACATAATGCTGCAACCTTTAATCCCCACCTGCAATTTTGAAATCCTCTTGATTCATAGTATAAGCTGCAGGTTCATGTAAGTACAGAGGAACAGAATATATTTACTCAGCATCAGCATCAACAGACTTATTGAAAGTTTCTACTGTATCTCACTGAGATTAATATCTTCTTTTTAAGAGAGAATTGGTCAAGAGGACACAGCTGAAACCTTTTTACAGTAAGCAATACAAACACTACGCTGTAATTGGGCTTTGGCAGCATTTGAATATGTTCATTTGGACTTTGACGCACAATGATGAACATTTTTCACTGTTGTTTCTGACATTTTATATGGTAAAGGATTGATTCTAACAATCATTTGCAGATGCACTGATAATAAATGATGAAAAATAATGTTGGCTGCAACCTATTTTCCCTCAGTGTTTTCTGTCTCTTAATTATTTGACATACAGAACATATATAATACAACACATACAACAAGTGAGTAAAATATAATGTAAAATCACTTTCACTTTCTTTTTAAAAGGTCAAAAAACTGGAATGCAAGACGAGGCTCACAGGATGAACTGCCTATAACTGATGACTAAATGGACCATGCTCTCTCCCAGAACGTGTACTTGGGTGATCTCTCTGTGAGTTTTATGAGGTCCTGAAGCTCCATCACCTCTCTGCGTGAAGCACCACTTCACGTGCACTCGGGCCAAGTGCTGAGTAACGTCACTGGTAATGGACAAGAGCAGAGAGTGAGGACACAAAACCCCTCTCCATTCATGTACTGCAGCTGTCAACGTGACTTGTTTTTGTGAAAGTGCATTTTTGCACTGCACTTATGTCATCCACCTCCAGTGTTGAATAATTGACACAGACATTTTGACATGTATTAAGAGAGTTGCTTTTTCACCTCTGAAACATTTAACCTGAACGTTAAAGCATCGGCGGGAGTGGTGGCCTCTTCATGAATTAAACAGGACTGACTGTACAAGATTCTCAGTACTTTAAAGTTTGGGATAGCAGTATGGTTGCATCATCTCACAGACTCATTTATAGTTCTAATCTGCTGAAGAGCATCCTAAGGCTGATTTGAAACATTAGTCTTTATGAGCAGGCTCAGCACTTCTTCCACCTGATTAACACACAAGATCAGCACTTTTGTATCACACACTAACTTTTGGCACACTTTCTTTCAGTCTTTGTTCTTTCACAGAGTTTGCCAGCTTACGTTTGCTGTGGTGGAGGTGGCGCTGCTGGTCCTGTTAGACCTGCAGCCTATTCTGACCTCCCACAAGGTACCAGGGAGAGCAAATGTTCGCTGATGGTGTGTGTATCTTTGGGATTGTTTTGCATCTCTTTTGAGTCAATTTGTGTCTTTCCATGGTCTTTTTGTTGCCATATTGCATCTCTGTGGTTGCTTTTCCTCTCTCTGTGGTAATTAGTGAGCTGTTAATATTTCTTTCAGACAAGAAATGCTAACAGCTGCTTCATACACAGGTCATCATTTTGGCAGAGTACAACAAAAACAGCTCCTGAAGTGAACAATAGAATAAAAAAAAAATAAAAGATCAATATACAGCATAGCAGAAAATAGAACCAACCAAACGTCACAGTTCCAGTACTGGTGAATATAATTGCTTGAAGTTATTCAATCATTTATTGTTTGTTAATGATTCACTAAATGCCTTTCTTTTGAGATGTGTGAACTGGTTTTGTGCGTGTGCACCAATGAATCTTGAGCCCATATTTGTGGCAGAATGTGCTGAACAGATAAACAGACTGCTGAAAGATTTAGTGCATCCAAAGGGTAGTGAGGGAAGTCCTTAATCCCATACAGGAAGCATGTAAACTGAGCTGCGGCACAAACAGGAAGTGAGTGATGGATTGCAGGTTTTCTTGGAGCAAAGGGAGGAAAAGCTCTGAGTTCCTCAATTGCTGTAGCACGTGGTCATGTTGTTAGAAAGCAGTTAAGATGTTGCAATGCAGGAAAAGCAGTTTCTGTGTTTCTTTGTGCAGTTTTTGATGATTAGACTTCAATGTGTTTTTTAATAACTGTATGAATCATTGGAATCATTTTGGTTTTATCAACAAAGATTTAACCAACAAAATAAGAACTAGTAGAACACGATCAAGGCACTTGTAGAAAATACTCTTCTACTAAAGTCGTGTTTGCGGTTCTTGGTGGTCTCTGGTTTCTAACCTCATGTGCTGCAACACAGACAGGTGCTGCCACTTTTTGCCGCCCCACTGTGTGACTTTAATTTTACACATATTCTCACCTCAGTTAAAACGTTCTCTGTAAGTGTACTCAGTAAACTTAGAAGAACTTGTACATTAAGTAAGTTTTACACATTTCACTTATTTGTCTTCCAACTGTAAGTGTCACATGACTACTTTGATCCAACCATGAAGCAGCTATTTCTGTGCTAAACATATCCTACTTTCCTGTTTTGTTCTTATTTACCCTTGTTATTAAAAGAAAAAGGGGTATGAACTGAACCATAACTCAAAGACAAGGTCTGAACCAAATTGTGGATTTGGAGAATTGTTACACCCCTGACTATTAAAGAACTAGTAAAGAAGAGGTGTTTTTGAATTTGAAATAATGGTCCACAATGTAGACAATGCATATATCAAAACCTCGAAAAAAAAACACAATAAAAGCCGACCACAATAAGACATTAGTTTATTAGTGAACTGAATGGAGAGAATGGGAAAGTGGCATGCAACAAAGGTTCCCGGTTTGGACTCCTAACCACAATGCCACGGCACAACCTCTGACCCTTACTGTATGCCCAGAAATGACTAATTACAGCTGAAATAATTAGCTGATTAATTCATTAGGTTACTGACAGATAATGGATTTATTATTCTGAAAATGAATAAGTGATAAATAATTTTACTGTTGAAAATATTCAAATATTTGCTTTATTATAATAACTATAGTTCTACTATCTAAAGTTGACTCTTCAGATTAGGCATCAGTGAATAGTGAGGGGCATTTTTCAATATACTAACAAATAATCACAGTGTAAACTAAAACAGTTACGGTGTTAAAACCACATTTTGACAGAGAAGGGAGGCTCTGTCTGCTTTACCCACTTGGCAATTCAGCCAGTTCATTATGTTTTAGTTGTGCTGAATGTAACTGTCTATGTGGAGTTCACATGTTCTCCCCAGGTACTCTGGCTTCCTCCCACTGTCCAAAGACATGCGTGCAGGTTAATTTGTGACTCTAAATGGCCCATAGGTGTGAATGTGAGTGTGAATGTCAGCCCTGTGATAGGCTGGAGACCTTTTCGAGGGTGTACCCTGCCTCCCACCCAACACTCCTGCGACTCTTAACATAGGTTAAGTTAATGGATAAATGTATGAATGTAAACTGAGGACTCTAACTAATGCCATCTGTACTAATCTGAGATTACATAAATCTATGTTGTCACAAATTAAGTGAAATTTATGTTCAACCAGAAGTGAGGTGCTCCTCTTTGACACATCATCAAATGATGTCATTTGTCTGCCAAACACCTGACTTTCGCTTTCAATGAGTTGATTGATTGTAATTAATTCAGGATATAATTAAATCTGCTTTGCACTAGCCTGAGAGGACAACAGGAGCATGAATAGAAGGATGGTGCTGTCACGGTGTAGAACTGCAGCCAGAGAGAGCTTCATGCTCTTTGTTTCTGAGGATCAACAACTGAGTCAGAGCTGCTGATGAGAGAAACAGAAAGCCTGGAGGTGGCTGGAGGCTTTTGATAACAGCACAGCTTTCATCCCATTTAATGTTAAATTCATACATTGTATTTGTACATATTTCCCATGACATTTGTTGTGTTTTTGTATTTAGCCCATTGAACTAGTAATGTGTCAAACACTGCACTGTTCAGTGTGTGTGCCAAGCCTGCAGGCAGACACCTGTGCGTGCACTTTTGTCCATGTAGCTGATGAACTCCTTGAGACGTGTTTCTTCTTTACGCTCACCATGCGAGTTCATAGGTCAGATTCATACCTCTTTTTTTGCTTGTGTGACTCTGGTGTCACATTCCCCTGAAACAGATATAGCTGTCACAAAAGATGGACTTACTTTCTCGCCACGATTCTGCCACAGCTGCAGAGGTTCACAAATAGCAGTCCCATTCTAAGCTGACACGCTGGCGCCCAAGTGAAAACCACTGACTCGCTGAGAAACTGCTCCTGAAAAGCACAAATTCTTCAAATCACAAGGGAAGTTTACAAATGTACAAATATTTAAAAGCTGCAATCACACAAAGGTTGGAGCAGTTATTTGAATGAAAATCAGGTTAGTGATAGAGCAGAATTTTAAAGCTCCATATCCCATCTAAATATTTTAATATTAATATTTAGTTGTAGCTTAGTTGTAGTTTAGCCTGTATGTTTTAGTTGTAGGTTGTCTCCTGTTGTGTCTTCTGTTGTAGCACCAGAGGCTCGGGATGAACGTTGTTACATTATTTATGCTGTGCATATTATTGGAATGACAATAAATCCTACTTGACTTGATTTGACTTGACTTGAATACCCTCAGAAAGTATGCATATCGCTCAAGAGACCAAGAGCCTTTAACTTACTGTTACTGTTTGCTGATTTATTCTTTTTGTCTTCAGTTTTCAAGGAAGCCATGTACATTAACCAACAGTGCAGCAAGAGTCTGCCCACTATCCTGTTACACTGAGCAACACAATAATGACTTTGAGCATATCTGTAAATCTGTGGAGGCAGATGCACAGCCGTGCTGTCTCTGACACAGAGCAGGATGTATGTGCGCGCCTGTACAGTCTCCCTGTAATCAGCGTCCTGGCTGCTGGAGATAAGGCACAGTGGCTGCAGTGTGAGGCTGCTGCTGACTTTCTGCCAGCAGACTTCGGGGCAAAACTTCCACAGTAACACCATTATGGATGCTTCTAACAGTGAAGATAGACACCCCCCTATTGTAGTACTCAGCTATCATTATGCAACACATTTTATCACTCCAAGACCTCAAACATGGTTCACACAAGCATGCGGATGCAAATTACAACTCACGCATGTCCCCGATGAACATACTCGGTGTGCGCTCTTACGGACCTGTGAAGGTGATTGAGCTTCAACAACAAAGTGATACCTGATAAAGGCTACTGAACGCGCAAAGCATTTCCATGAACACACTAGTAAATGGCATCTGTGGAGGAATGGGCGCTGCTGCCAACAACTGCTACTGCTTATAGCAAATGAACACTTTTAAAACCAACCCTGTCTCCTAAAAATGACATTCCTATACAACTAAACTGCAACTGTGACGACGTTTGTGTAGCAAAGTTGTATAGAAACGTAATCTTTAGGAGACTGGGTTGTTTGAAACATGTGCTAGTCAAAGGTTAGGCTACTTCAGTTCAACTGAACTGTGTTTGCAGTCAGTGAGTAAAACGTGTTTTTGTTTGCCCTATTTCCTTCAGAAGTTTTTTATTTTCGTGTGGGTGCACACACGTTAAGCTGAGTTTCCTGTCAATCATCTGACAGCCTCAGGAAGAGAAGGAAATCCCTGCTAGAAAATAATCCCTCAAAAACAAGTCACCTCAGAGACCTTTGTCTGATTATTTAGGTCAGTTAAATTTCAGCTAGGAGGATCAACAGTTAGCATTTTTAAAAGCAACCAAAGGTGGGTAAACGTTATGATGATGAAAAATGCTTCCATGGGACATGCAGATGCACATACTCTGATCTATATCAGAAGTAGAACAAAAACCTTTTAAAGGACGAGTGGCTCAGTAAAGAACAATTTAGCACCTAAACATTCATCTTTCCACTTATCTTAGACCATTATTTATTTACAATAACATATATTATCTGTGAAGGTTCTCAGTCATCCAGGTCATGGTTATTTAAAAAAAAAAGGTTTTTCAGTGGCAACTGGACTTGTTTTAGTTCCTTGAAGACGTTTCATCCTCCATTCCAGAGGACTCTCTCAATTCTGAACTAAAACAAGTCCAGTTGCCACTGAAAGACCTTTTTTTTAGATTAACCTCCATTCTTCTCTGATTGCTGTTCGATTATTAACTGGTGGAAAACAAAGCCATACTCCTCACTGTTGTTGAAATTTGCTCCCAGAACCCTTAGTCAGGGAAAATACACTCCATGTGGAAGTTGTACTATGTTGCATCAGCCAAGAGAGTGGAGAGAGAAAAAAAAATGTTTTTAACGTGCAAAGAGCTCTCTGTGTGGCTGTGGGAGCCAGGGGCAGCTCTTCAGCCAGAGCTCCATTTTTACGAGCCCACAGACACAATCACACTGGAACATGTGGTTTTGATCGCCTCACGTGCAAATACCGAGGCCAGTTAAAGCACCAGTGCATGATGATCGCTCACTACACTGCAGCAATGAGAACCACATGCCGGTTTTAAATCCAAACGCCCTGATCTCAGTCTCTGTTTTCAGTCATGTCTGTCCTCTGGGAGCTCTGTTCCCAAGCTTGCAAACAATGGCTCTGTATTCATTCAACTTCTTCAAGCGGTTGTGAGGCTACAGTTTGGAGCCCCTCCACAGCATGTTGATGGCTGATGTGTTAAATAGTTTGGGTGTAAAGGAATTTTTAAACATGTCTGCCGTTGGTTCACAATGTTTTTTCATTTCATCACACCTTGGATGAACACGAAGATGATACACAAGGTTGCATCAGTGTGTCTGCACACAAACACCTCCTATGCCTTGAAGCAAAACTTTCATTCCATAGTTAGAGAAAAACAGCTGCACCGTGTTTGTAAAATGCAAAATCAGACGTGTTGAATCCACATCTGACAGGCTCAACAATGATGAATGCATTTCACCACCACACACAAACACAGACGACGTGGCGTGATGAGTGCTGAACGAGTCCTGAAACACTGATACTTCTGACTCCAATGTTTCCTGTTCTATGGTGAATTCTCATACTAAAAGAAGAATACATAAACTCAGTAATTTGGGTTTTATGTGTATTTTATCATCAACAGTCTAACTACGCTGTCTAAATAATACCTGGTTTGTACTAATACTCCTTCTGCCTGTCAAAGTCATGAGATGACAGGTTGCACTCTGCTACGTGACCAATGGCAGGCATCAAAACTCTGAATTTGCTCATATTTACAAAACGCAATTAGGTTGATAAGTGAAAACACTTTGGACAAATAAATAAAGGTTTGAGAAAACTGCCAAATCACAGATTTGAGTTTTTGGGAAGTACTTGTAAATTTCGCCATTTGCCCCCCGTCAGGCCTGTGACGTCTGTGAGTTGGCAACAGTGTGTCATCTGTGTCACTCTGGTGACTGGTGTCATTACACTACGTTCACTGACAGTGAGCACATAGTTAACAGAGCACTCTCCTGAACTCAACTGGAAGACAAAAAAACAACTTTGCAAACCCAACAGCTGGCCGGTCCCACAGAAGGCCCACGCTGGACACCCTGGCTGAGGTTCATGAGATACATTTCTGCTGTGTAGCAGAAAGTGGACAGGTCATAACCCTGAACTGGTGTCTGTGTGGGAAGACTGGCGACGACTAAGCATGTGTCTTTATCTCCCTGAGTGTCTCTCTCATGCTGTTGCCACTGCATTCCTGCTCTGACCCTGGCAGACATTCACGGCTCACTTGTGCTCCACAACACACATTCACTTCTGAAGAGCAGGTGACTACCGCGAATACTTTCACTCTGTTGACAGGATCCATACCACTGTGAGAAGAGAATATAGTGATGACAGGACACATTTAAACCACCTAGTCAGTGCTGCCTAGTCATTTGATTATTTGGACTACGTTTCGTACCAGTTCCCACCTTTAGGAAAATTAAGGCATTTTGCAGTTTTACTCAGAGATAGTGTTTCAGGTATAAGGGAGAGTTGAATGCAGGTGTTCTGAAAAAACAGGAAGTTAATAATTGTAGTTTGGTTTACGTACAGAGGCAGTTTCAGTAGGCCACTTTAAAACACTCAGCTCCTGATTTCAGCAATTTCTGTCATAAATCTGAGTCAAATGTAAACACACAGACATGAAACAGGACGTTTAGATTCAGTGCAACTCACGCTTGGCAGGGATGTCATTATGATGTATGTCTGAAATTAATTTACTGCTATTTGTCATCCAATGGTGCACTGCAAAGAGGAACAGCTATGATCTAATTTGGCGTACTGAAATACCATCAAAAATATTTTGTAGAGAAAGAAACATAAAAATTTGGGTTCCTTTTACTATCACTGGTGCTCTGGTTGACCTGCTTGTCTGTCAAATCTGGCAACACTGCACTTAGGAGAAAGAAGATACTAGAGATAGCTAACTCCCTACAGCATCCAATGAGGTCATCCAGTCACACTCTAAGGATATTATTCTTTTCATAGGGCAGTGGGATCTGTCGCTTGAGGGCTGAAGACCATGTATGCCCCAGCTAGTCCAGGCTTTTATTCAAACGTTCTACATTGTCTCGCATGACCTCTCACTGTTATTCCTGTCCATTCTCTCAAGCGCCACCATAGATAATGCGTAATGCACGACTTCATTGTTCCTCCAGAGATATTGTGTTAGGGACCCCACTCTAACATACTGAGACCCAGGCCGGGCTGAATGGGCTGCTGGGAGTGGGACTAAACCAACAGGCCTGTGGTGTCTCTCCAGGACACCACTGGGAGAACCCGAGTGTAGAAGCCATCAAGGCTCCAGCAACTGATATGTTCTGACAGTGTTGTGGTAAATCTGCTCTGCCGTAAGAGCTGCATAGGAAACACGGTGTGGTTCACATGCGGAGCTCTTTTTCCATCCACGGCTTGGCCTCAGTGGGGTACATCACCTACAGTATGTGTGTGTGCCTGTGTGTGTGGCCACATTTCCGCATTTCAGCCACAGAAAATCCCCTCTCTCAGCTCTCACAATATTTTCCCACTCCCACTCTGGCCTCGTCACATTTTTTTACCCAAGTACTGCACATCGAGTACTGCACTCTGTTTCCATTTCATGCTCATTATGTTAGTGTGCACTTCTTCTTCACCACTAAATTCCAGAGGATACTTGTTGTCTGTTCTTTTTCCGCATAAAGATTTTACATTAAAAACACAAACAGAAACTATACAACCACACAGTGTTAAATTAGACAAACCGTTCAGCCATTTTTGTCGTGGGTCATCTTACAAAAAGGTGGGTTAGTCACATTTTAGTGGAGGTAAGTAACAAAGCACAAGCATATTAATTTTCACTTTTCACAATCCTGCATTTTCTCTTTTTTTGTGAAAAAGATCTCCACACAAAGAGCAACATAAGCAGGAATAGCCTTAATCCCTCATTCTTTAAGCAAGAACTTATGTATTTGTATAGCTTTTTTATCCACCACTGGTCACATTTCAGCTGTTGCAAATGGGTGCATTTACTAAATAACTGGTCCAAAGTAACTGTTCACTAACCCTGAGACCCCCGTGGACTAAACTACTGAACTGTAGGCCTGTACAAAATGTTTTGCAACGTAAGTGCACTACAGACGTTCTCAGTTTGAGTCAGTGTTGGCTGGTTTGCACCTTGAGAATCTGAACGTTCATTTGTGAAAATATTGCATTGTATTTGATCTAATTCAAATTCAAAATCAAATAATGTTACATTTATATCTCAGTTAAAAATATTATTATAGATATTTTTCCAAGCTTGTTTTTGTGGACATGAGTTTTGAAGCCTAATTTAGTTTCTAGGTACATATCCTTAATATTTTCAGTGAATAGCTTAAATATCCTCATTGTTTCTGTTTTTAGTTTCTAGTTTCTCCCGTGCAGAGCTCATTGAATTCCAGTTTGTTGTGATCTAACGTGTTTCCTTAGAGCTTGAGTGTCAAGGTACCTCACATGGGAAACTCTTGCATTCCTCACCCACTTGTTGACCTCCCTGACCCTCACTGTGTCGATTCCTCAGCGTTACCTTCGCTGTGAGGAAAGGATGACTGCTGCATTCACAAAGAGGAGGAACATATGTACAGGGAACCTCTTCCGCTCAGAGAAAATAAACTGATGACACATTTGTGTGGGTGTCATCTGTTTTCATGAATTTATTCACATCAGTGAAACTGTGCTGGAGTACTTCACAAGGAAGTCAGGTCTTCCTCGATCATTACTGACATTTATGAGACACTTAATGCGGCATCATCTTAATTTTTTTAAGCCTAATGGCCTGTGCTTGCATATAAATTAGCAGTGTCAAGTGCTGTGTGTCAAAAGCTATTTGAATCCCACTCAAATCTCTCCACTTACCACAAAGTCTGGATGAAAGCAAACCCACACAACAGGAAAATGAAGTTTAGCAGCTGCTCACACAGTGACAAAAACGTGACTCTTATCTAAAGTTTTATCAGTAAACACCAGCTCTCTGTTTAAAGACTCATACTTCTGTCCTGAGTCACTTTGAAACCAAGTGGCAGTCCTCTCCAAGAAATGCCCAGCTTTCAGTGAAGATTAGGGTCGCACAGTTTGTACAAACCTCTCAGTGGTCACATTTTGAACACACACATCTTAAACACAGCAAAGATCAATTCATGTCAAACAGCAGTATCACAACAGGTAGTAACTTCCAAGCGACGTCTATAGATTGAAGAGGTGATAATAAAATGTAGTTTTGTGGATTGTGGGAAAGTGGGGTGTTTGACTGAAGCAGGAGGAGTCACCACAGGCTTAACTGACTTGTGATGCTTTGTGGATTTTAAAAGAGAACATGAGCGGGGTTTCAGACTGTGGGGAAACTAGTTACTTTTTACTCATGTTGCAATACACAGTTTTGGTAGAGGGAGGTAAGGAAGCTACCAAGTCAGACGTCATGGGTTTCATTTCATTCACTGAACTAGGGTAGAGTACATGCTATTTCTTTATTCCGACTTATTCCCACTGGGATAAAACTGACCCAGTGTTGGGTCAATATACCACATACACAAAACTGGGTTAAACATCATATTTCTCTCATAAATTCCCATATTTTTTCCTCACCATTAGTTTGTAATGCAGGCTAACATGATGTTACAAATGTATTTTCAAAATAAGAACCTGACATAATGACCAGGATAATGATCAATGTAAAGACTTTGGACAGAGAGAAGTCATTATACAATTGTTCACTGATAGTATTACACTCACTGCCAAGTTAACTGAATGTTGTCTTTAAAATTTGTGGAATGCAGCTTTACAGAGCTTTCAGTGGTCTGTGCAGCACTGGGGACAGCTTGTCTTCGTCTCAGTCTCGTGAAAAAGATCTCTGAGAAGTGCCTTCAGGAAATGTCTTCACATTTCAGTCCAGTCCCTTCGGACTCAAGGATGAACAGGTTAGAGTTTGGTCAAAGGTCAAAAGTCAAGGTCACTGTGACCTCACTTCTGTTGCATTTAAACCCACACCATTATATCAGGCACCTCTGGAGGGGATTTCATTACATCTGGCACAAATGTTCACTTGGACTCATGAATGTATTGATTAAAACATGAATATGGACAGACATGCATATACAATGTTTGTCAAGTAGAAAACTAGTTATTATTATTTTTATTATTATTATTTTTGTAAGTTACAGTATGTTTTGAAAAAACAGTGTTGAAATGATTTTGTATGTATGTAGAGTTATGTTTAATTATTAGGTGACTCTGCCATATGACCACAGCAAAGCAAGAAGTCAGGTGATAAAGCGATGGATAGAGAGCGTGCACAAAGAGGAGGTTGGGTGACTTGAAGGTTGACAAGACACAGGACTTTGACACATCTAGCTACCAATCAAATGCATCCATTTAAAGACTGGTTACACAGTTATTGCCGATGCAGCAGTAATAAAATGACCCTTACTCACAAAGCCCAATTTGTCCAGTATAAGAAACCACACACTGACTGTAGTTTGGATATTGACGTTATCCTCCTCATGTTGTCTTTTGTCCAGATTTATTTAAGAGCCTGTGCCCATTTTACCTCTTTGCTCTTTTAAAGAGGCTTAATCTTGTTTCAGAACATTTCCATGACAGGAGCAGTTTAACTCTTTTTTTCCTTAGCCTTTAAGGCGTGTGCCAGATGCCCTCTTTTCTTCAGCAGGGCCCTCATATTCAAATCACAGCAGCTGGGAGGTGCTTTAGTAAGAGGAGTGGGCTGAGACTGGGGGAGTATTTAATGATGTAATGGGGTGGGGGTGTGCATTTGTTTGGCCGGTGTATAATC
This sequence comes from Ctenopoma kingsleyae, assembly GCA_032353495.1. NCBI lineage: Eukaryota > Metazoa > Chordata > Actinopteri > Anabantiformes > Anabantidae > Ctenopoma > Ctenopoma kingsleyae. The sequence goes on along the minus strand of JAUBNQ010000005.1, from coordinate 22,253,434 downwards.
TGGCACACGTCTATGACAAAGAAACCCCAAAGCTCTCAGTGTTTAATCCACATGAGCACTGTGAGACCTGCACACTGGGAGTTTGCCTCAGCTTTTCAGAGTTTTTATACTATGTGTTTAAAGGCAGTGGTGGCGGAGAGAGAGAGGAGGAGGAGACAATTTGCAGGCAGGGGTGGCATGTGGCTGGAGAGACAGCAGGTTGTCTGCCCACAGGCACTGATGCTGCAGGAGGGGCCGTCATAGGGGAGCACACATCACTTTGCGAGGCTGACATTATTTTCTTTGTTAGCCCATGTGGTTAATGGATTCTTCCCTCATTCACTGCCAACATGTGATTTTATACAGTAAGCTACCACATATGCTGACCCTGGCATTTCAGATTGGCTTTAACTTTTGTTTTATTAAAGTCATTAAAATGCTGCGGTGCCGTCTCTGTTAGCTATTTCAGACAACAACAGTTTTTTAACCTTGTGGCAAAAGCTGAGTGAACATTGTTTCTCATTCAAATATGACCTGTGCACATAAGTTCATAAAGAATTTGTTTTCTTCAGAGAGTTTTCCATGGATGAACTTAACTGGCAGGCCCAAAGCCATGATCTCTGACCCATCCAGCACCTTTTGATGAACCACTTACAGAGACAAGGATTATGACCAACCTCACTAGTTATCATGTGTAGACCAGAAACAAATAGTTGATTAATCAACAGAAAACGTCTTCTTCAAGCAAAAAATCCAAATGTTTCCTGCATTCACTTTGTCAAACTTTACTTTACTTTTCTCTGTTTTGTATTATTCTGATTGAGAAAATACAGTGTACAGCTGGTATACTGCAGTTCTTGTACCTTACACGCTGTGGATACTAACCTAGGCACTACATTCCCACACAATTAATTTGGTTTGTGTGTACATGCACACTGCACCTTATGTACAGAAGGACTGTGTTATACATACAGTAACTGCACCTTGCATTTTCCTCTCTTTAGCTCATTCTTATGTTGTCTGTCAGCAGTCTGTCTGTATAGTGTTGAATTTATTTTGTCCTGTCTTTGAGAACAACATTTATTGCACTGTATGTGTTTGCATATTATACTACAATAAAGACGATTTTCTGTTTTCTTATAAACTGAATTTATTTTTGTGTTAGTAAGAGACCTCTGAAGACCTCTGAAGACTGGTTTGGGATATTACGCTGTGCATTTTTCAGTATTTTTTGGCAAAATTTTTAATCAAGACAATAATCAGGATTCATCAAAACCATAATGAATTGTTGGTAGTAGCCCTACTCATGTGGCTGAATGAAAGCAAATCACAAACAGTGGAGAATACTATAGAAGCACGTTAATGCCCGGTGTTTCAGAAAGAGATGTTGGACAATCTTCATTTCTGTAAGTGTTAGGTTTACTGTAAGTGTCCCTATATCTTTGGCCAAGTACATCCTGCAAGAGAAAATGTTTTTTATTATAAATAAACAGTGAAGGTGGTGCTTGATTTAAAGAATACACTCTTCTTTACTCTGCAAACCATCACACACAGAAGATAAATAGATCACTGTGCTCTCACAGGGTTGTTAGACAAACTCTGTTCTGGCGATAAGCTGGATATTCCACTGAGAGGAAAAGTACAACTGTCCCCTTATTGTGAACAGTCTGTGGGGAGACTGTTTTGTCTTTGCTGACTGAGTCGCTCCCCGGAGGTCTAAGGCGACCCCAGAGGGTCAGGAGACGGGATAGAGGGTACGCTGCAACTGAACGCACTTGTCACTGTGAATCGTCCTCACAGAGAGAAATCTCATTGTGCAGATTGGTAGTTGCACTAATAGGCCCCAATTCTGTGCATAGAGCTCTTACTTTTAACCAAAAGTGGTACATTACTAATTTCTGGCATCATGTATTATGAAGTATACATGCATCTAATTTTGGTTTTTATGTATGTATATCAGTAAGTATGTAGATTCTTATTTATAGTAGATCCGCCTCTGGTCTGAGTAGATCAGAGAGTCTTGATTTTGAGTCTTATGTTAACCCCTGGCTTAAGTTGCATATAGCAGCTTTAGAATTAGCATTACCATGGAGCAAGCACTTGTCATGTGAGATGCAACTTTTTTCAGCCAGCTGCTGCTGACTACTGAAACAAAGGGTTAAATCACTCAAATCACAATAAGCGTTCTCACTCACTTCCAGTGGGTTCTTGGCAAGCAGAGTTACAGTTTTATGTACTACCAAGGGGTGTCCTTGATTAGCAGGATTTGTATTTGATTCAGGGACTAAATTAAAGGGAAATGTGAGGAGTCATAGATATTTAGTGCATTGATTAATGAGCTGTTTTTAAGCCTAGCTGATATAGGGCTGGGAAACAGCTATGGAGGGGTGTAGTGTAGGACAGTTCAATACTGATCATCTGTCTTTCTAGTATTCAGCCTATTGCATACTGTCCTACAGAAGGCTCAAGTCAGGTGGTGCTCTGTGCTGTGAGGAAGACAAAGACTTGCAGGGCTTTCTGTTTTCATTAGGAATGTGGTGCAAGATCTACACCATGTGGTAGGATGAAGAATAACTATAGGCACGTTTGTTCTCGCAACATGATGGAAATAATAAAGTTCATACACTTTAAAGGCTATTTTATTTTTTTCTCTAAATATGACAAAATATAGGAGATTTTACAACCAAACAGTGGTTCCCAAACCCAGTCCTCAGGCTCCCATGTCCTGCTGGTTTTCTGAGTGTTCAGACAATCAGAAGCTGGAGTATACACCTGATCCAGGTAATCAGCAGTGGTTAGGTCAGAGAAAGCTGGAAAACAAGCAGGACAGGGAGCCTGAGGGCCGAGTTTGGGAACCACTGACTTACAGCAGCCTGAATAAAACTGTTATAGCATTTACTGTATACAAATACATATATATATAAATATTAGTAAAGTACTTTATTAGTTAATTACTGTGAAGTTGATTATTTGATCAACTTCACAATAATTTACTTGTGTAATCAATTGTGTTTCATGTAATATAATCGTGCGGCCTATTGTATTTACTTTAAATTACTGGGTAAATTACTGAGTCTCTTGCGTATACAACAAAAACAAGACTACTAAGCCTACTAGTAAATGTTTACAGCTTCATTAACACATTAATTTAATGAAGATAAGTGGTGGAAAATACCGTAAATTTGCAAAGTCTGGAGCCCAACACGTACCTATCGACCGACCTGAGCTCGACTAGCTTTGTCTTTCTAATCAGGTTTACGTGCAACCTCTGAAAAATAGATTGATCCAAAACATCCATTCTGGCATTAGCATCGTGGAAACATTATCATATGGACCGTTTAGCGTCTTTTGGAAGTAAGTCTTAATAAAATAAAACACACATAAATGCAGCCATTACAGTTTGTGTAATCCTTTTTTGTTATTTGTGAACAGTCACGGTATCGTCACTCTAGTTAGCTCTGCTTTGCTAACGTTAATGCTAGCTACCTTAGCGATACCCGGGTGCTATCAAAGCAAACTGTTAGCCAGCATTTCGACATAACGTGTTATTGAAAACAGTCTATTGTGTAATTTTACTGTGAATATTTTTAATGTTTAGCTAAAGTCTGATATAAGCTTCAGACAGCTAACGCAGCGTTAGCTTCCAGCAGCTAGCTTTCAGGTAGCCGTTCTGTGGTTTGTTTACAGGCGAATAGAGGATTTGCTATTAGACTTGTTTTAACTTTGCTGTGACTTGGGGCTGCTTTAAAGTTTTGTTTATGTATTAGTGATTTCTGATTTACGTGTGTGTTAGCTCATTTCATCATACAGTATATGCAGTGAGATTCCCAGCGGTACTAGTTGTTTGGATCAGTGCCACCTGAATATGTGAAAGTGGTTCAATATTTTTGATCAGTAGCTGATAAAGTTGGGGGCCTAGTATTACCTTATACATAAAAAATAAAAATAAAATCATACCCATATACATCACCTTACACAATTTACTGGTTATGTTCTGTATTATTAATTTCAGTCTGCAAAGTAATTAGTAGTTAGTAGCTAAAGTTATCTAATAAATGTGGTGAGGTAACAATCAGTATTTACCTCCATATTGTAGTGAACTAGCTGTAAAAGGGAATATGTCTTAGTAAATGTACTTAATGCTGTTCATAATGAATACATCTATAAATAAACTATAAAGTTAAAATTTAGAGGTACTGGCATCAAAATACTCCTAAAGCACTAAAAGAAATACTAACTGCTGAATTGTCTGTTACAGATTAATATCCTGTTTTAAAAATGATATCTACCAGTGCATTCATGAATAAGCATGATTTTTATGTTGCAGTTGGTAAAGTTGAACTAATTATATACACAGCATTTATATTACAGTACTCATATAGAAATACAATATCAATTAGTTTTTATATTTTGCTTCAATAGTCTAACTATGTTTTCAAATAATGTAGTGGTGTTAAATTATAATATTTATCTCTAAAGTGTAGTGGAGTACAAAGTAGCAACAACTTAAATTACTTAGTTCCTTAGTTCAAGTGCTTTGGTATATGTAGAGTACATTTTAACCATGAGTTGTGTCCATTTTAGATGATCCTTTTGATAAACCACCATGCAGAGGTTGTTCATCTTATCTAACTGAGCCTTACATCAAGTGTGCAGAATGCGGGCCTTCACCTTTTCTACTCTGCCTCCAGGTCAGTATCTGTAAGGAAACCAAAGTCTTTTGTTTGTTTCTAAACCCCAGAGTCTGACTGAACTTTAACTAAGTGTTTCATTTCAGTGCTTTACCAGAGGCTTTGAATACAAGAAGCACCAGAGTGATCACAGATATGAAATCATGGTAAGTATTTTCTAAAATATTTGTATGTCATCTCTTTTGCCCACACACAGACACACAGTATTTCAACAGATATCCTTACGTTTTGTCTCTTGGCACAGACATCAGACTTCCCTGTACTGGAACCTGGCTGGACAGCACAGGAAGAGATGGCCCTGCTGGAGGCAGTCATGGACTGCGGCTTTGGAAACTGGTTGGTGGTTTAATCATCTTTCAGAATTCAGTGCATGTTCTCCATCCTCTGATTTTCACAACCATGAGGTTGAAACTTGAAAGTTTGTAGCTGTGTTCATTAACTAATTCTGTTTTTCTTGGAACATGCATATTATAGAATATAAAAATGGAGTGACAGGTTAACAAAACCTTATGAGTTTATTGACTCTTTTCTTCATGAAATTGATCTTTGAAGCAGTTGAGCAAGTGCTGTTGGTGTTGTGATCATAATAACAAGGATTTAAACCACTGAATTCCACTGGAAACAGGGCAAGGCGTTTCTGGATGTCTGTGCCAATACTAATACACATATACAGTACTGTGCAAAAGTCTTAGGCCACTATTGGATTAGTTTTTCAGCAATGCTTTGATGTCCATATATAT
>JAUBNQ010000005.1:22217972-22228347 GCA_032353495.1 Ctenopoma kingsleyae | reverse complement strand
TTTTTTATCGTTACTCATGAGTTGCTTCCATGTGTTGTGTGCTCATGTGTAATTATTGTGTATGGATTTGGTGTCACAGCATTTCTCAGTGAGCGTCTGCAGCGCACTTCACCATGCTGACTTCTGCTGTAGTGCTTTTACCACTTAGTGACAAATGAATGAGGACAATTTGTCATCAAGTGTTTTTTTTTTTTAATATCTGCCTGTAGCTTGTGTCTTTTATGATTAGTTACTCAGCTATTTGTATCACTGTGTCTGTCTGGCAGAGACAGAGCACGTGTGACAGCCTTCACTCACTCACTCACCTTTCTGTGTGACCAGCTTCTGATCTGATCTGATCTGATCTGATGTGGTCCCACGGCAGGTTTTACAAACTAGATCTGAGTCATAACATAGATCATAGAACTGCATCACACTTCATGTTAATAGTAGCACAAAGTATCTTCCCTAAGCTTTTCTATGTCCAGTCCAGGACTGTTAGACTGTGGTAATATTATATATATATATATATTATCCAGGCTGGTTGGTGCTTGGCTGATTGAATCCTCCAATAGAAAAGCCTGGAGCTCTAAGCCATCTTGCTCCTCCTGCCTCCTGCTCGGTGTGGCACTGATCACTCGTCATACGCACAGCTCATCCAGGCGGATGCTCTGACGATGGCTCGTATTTCTGTTGACTTTCGCGTGATGTCGTTGCGTGTCGCGGGCTGTTTCCCACCACCTGGCCTCTCGCCATCCTCCTGACCGTGTGTATGATCGGACTGAGTGAGGGTGAATGTCCGGGGTGTGAAAGCGGCGGATCCGTGCCCGCTGGTCTGGTGCAGGCGGTGTAAACCTCCATCTCTGCCCGAGTGAGAGTCGACTGGTAAGTTGAGTTTTACATCTGACTGAGGCAGTTCATCGGAAGCATTCTGGCCTGGTATTTGATGGTTTTTAAATAAAACCATACAAATCATAGAATCACATCTAAATGTGCTTTATATGAATTTATCTGTAGCTTTGATTCTGATCAGTTTTATTATGTAAGATGATGTGAAAGTGAGGAAACGAGCGCACCTGGCACAATAGTGCGATTCCTCTTAAGAAGACGTGTGATGTGCAAATACACTAAGAGTGAGCAGTTTGATTTTATTACACTTAAAATACTATGATCAGCGTGAGACAGTGGATCTGTCCCCATTCACAGCTCACTCATACATTTTTAAACTTGTGGAGTCATTCAGATGAAGCTCCACATTTTCTTCCACTGCGGCCCTGAAGGACACAGGAGCTCTTACACTTCCTGTGCGTGATCTTAGAGCTGGACGACTCCAAAATAATCACATTTGTTTTCCTAATGAAGATCTATATTTAAAGACTTAGGGAGTGTAAACAAATTATTAGTGGGGACCTTTGTGTAGGTTTGCTTTTTGCTGGAGGGAGGATAATCAGACGTGTTTAGAGAGCAGAGAAATGTCTTTTCTACTGTTAAAAACCCTAAATGTATATTTCAGCATCCTCCTGGGGGAATACAATTTTAAAAAGGGAGTTAAATAGCATCATACAATGGTTCTCATGTGCTCAACAGGTCCTAAAGTCGCTCTGACAAGTTGTGTCCTTGCATCCCGTCACAGCAAATGTTTCTCCTATCAAAAGTCATTTTCACCTTCACTTTCTTCCTTTTCCCTATTGATGAAATGTTTAAATTCAGATTCAGCATCTTCTGTTATTTCTGCATTACATTTTGAAATAGCTCGTTCCACTTTAAATTTAGCTTTGGTGGCTACTGTCAAATTGTTATTCTATAAATATTTTAAGGTTTATTTTACATCACCACCTCACCTTGTTCATACTCTACTTTTGTTGTTGTTGTCGTCATTAATAATTGTCATTATTAATGACAGTGTCATGCAATTAAAAAAAAGTGAAAGATTTAACCATACCAGTAATTTTCACACAGTCCCTTAGTGAAATAGACATTTAACCTGAAGCTTAATCATCACATTATACTCACTTACTGCTTTTGATATTAGGGCTCCAACCACAACATAAAACTTCACAATTTGTCATTTAAAAAACCTTTTTTTTCTGGTTTATCATAATCAGTTTCTCTTGAGAAAAGCAGCAACATTTGTCTTTTGAGTGTCATGTAAAGTGGAAGTGATGACTCATTTTACAGTATATGTAAATATGTATATTTATGGTTTATGTCTCTTGTGTCCACTGTCAGCCACAGTGTTTCCTATGTTTTGCAGCACTCATCTCTCCCTGCATGACATGTGGCCTTGTCTCACGCTCCCTCATTTTGTCTGTTTGTGTGAGTTTACACGTGTCTGCGACATGGCGAGGTGTCATTTTGTGGAGTAACTGAGCGGCACCCAGTCATTGCTTTTGCAGGAAGGTGCCAAAGCCCATCCCTCACGCCCTTATTTGGAATTTTCCCATCTGTTTCTAAAATCTTGTTGACTCTGTATTTAACATGAAAGTGTTTTTTGTGTGCATCGTCTTTATGTGTGGCTTGTGAAGCTGCATCCAGTTGTGTTTGAGTCCTACCTGAAAAAGACCATCCTCATCAGACTCGTTTCAGGCTCTCCGATGATTATTATCTGGACTGATTTCAGTCAGACTGAATTGGATGGATTGCCTTTGATTCAGAGATAGTTCTGAGAGGAGCTCGTTTGCTTGCATCTTTTCCAGCTATTTCACTGTTTTCATTCATGTGGCGTGAGGGAGTGTCCGTCAGGGATTCGATGGTAACAAAATCGAGTTCAGCACAGATCCAGTGTCTATGAGGTTTTACTGTTTGGGTTGCTGCTCTAGTTTTTCTGCAGGTGGATCACATTTCCAATTTATGTTAGCTGAGGTGGAACTGAAGCCCTGAGGAATCTCCCCCTCAGACAGGGTAACGGAGATATGTGTAAGAGGATTTGTGGGGGGGGGGGCACCTGTTGACAGATCCATCCTGTATAATGCTGATTCTGTAAAGTCCAGACATCTAGGTACAAGTTTGCTTAAGTAATACTCCACAGTTCTACAGTGATAGGTGGTTCGGTCACTGCCCTCTGGATGCCCCCGACCCTCCTTAGACTTTATATTTGCAGAATGATTCCTCACAGTAAATTTGATTGACAGTGAGCTGCAGAATCTCCAGTATCGCCAACATACAGTAATTTTCTGCGGCGACAGCCTCTGCATAATTCTCCCTCCTCCGCTCTCTGCAACCTCACTCCTGCCCAGCCTGGGGTATAAATAACCATGTGGATGAAGCAAATCTCAGCAAAGCCCAGTGTGTGGTACAGCGCACCGATACTTTGGAGAGGACCAGGGAATATTTGGCTCTCTCATTATTCTCATCTCTGATACCCCCCAGCTACCACTGTCTTATACTGTTGGTCAGTAGGTTGCCGCAGCAACAGAGTTGGTGCTTGCCTCAGGTGATGGTACATACTGTATGTTAGCTATCTCCATGAATGAATGCACCAAGGCTGCATGTCAGAGACTAAACATAAGATGTCTGTTTGCATGATACAGTATGACTCCATAATTTAGTGGTTGACTTGTGAATCACTGCCCACATACTAGACTTATTTCACCAAGTAAAATCTGATGCTGATGCAGTTCTCTGTCAGACTGTGTTTTCCCCTGTTGGACAAATAGCTGAGGTAGTCAGCATAATGTAAGCAAGATAAGGTAAACCAGCAAAAACTAAATTGTATACATTCGCTAAACCAGACATTGCACATTTACAGTATACAGTGAAATTTTATTAATATGGATCATCTGGGAAATTCCAGAAATGTAATTGCCAACCACTATGTACTGCACTTTTGGTGGTAACGCTGTGGGGTTTAATGTTGTAAGCAGCCTGGTGAGGTTTGCTGATGGGCAAATGGGACAGGCAGCCATTTGGTGCACCTCTGGGTAATAAGTTGATTGACACTCATTGTTGGTGAACAGTAAAAAGATTCCTACCTTAAAATGAAAGATCTACTGCACACTGAAGAAGGCAAAGTTGAAACTTGTGCATGTTGAGTTGAGCTGGTGACTTGGTCCTTCTAAAACCTTCCTATGTTGGCAGTGTGTTTGGGATCATTGTCTTGCTGCACGATGATGCTCCGCCCAATTTATTTTGATGCATTTCGGTGTGTTATCATCAGTAAAGACCAGTGAACCTGTTCCAGACGCAAGCTGCACTTTGATAGAGGTTAATATCAGTCTCATTGGTTTTGTGTCTCATCTCTATTGTTCCTGCAAATTCCAGCCTTTTTGCATTCCAGTCTTGCTGACGAGAGGTTTGGCACCTTCGTGCATCCTGACGTCTTCTTTGAATGGTAAATTGTCATACCCTCAGCCCTGCTCTGCAGAGGCCTGGTGATGTCTAACACTGTTGTTTTTGGTGTTTTCTTCACAGCTCACACAATGTTTCTGTCATCAGATGTTTTCTTTGGCTGACCTGTGCAGTGTATTTTGCTCAGTACACCAGTGATTTCTTTCTTTTATAGTACAATTTATGTCTAATGTGTGTTCAATGCCTTTGATTAATTTTTTCCCAATTTCTCCAATTTAAAAATTGCTTGAGCCCTTCTTCAGCTAACATTTAAAGCAGTTAAAATCAATGAGACCCCTCAATGCCAGTTTTGAATATCTGAATCAAACTCAGATTTATCTCAGACCTCTTGTGTGGGTCCCGACCCTGAGGTTAGAACTCAGTAATCAGTCATTTGTGTGATCACAAACCTGCCATCACGGTTGGTTTTATTGTATTTTGTTTGTCCTAACAATCGTCTTTGCATGTGATCAGATGGCCTTTTTTCCCCTACAGGTTTCATACCAGTTTAATGCATCTCACCCATGTGTCTTGTTAGCCAGACTGTAGTTGAAAATGAAAAATACGGCCAGACTGGTGCACAAGGTGCGGATGATGCATGTCAAATGCAACAGTGTGTGAAGTAGCGCCTGGGGCTGTACGCTGTCTGTAGATGACTGAAGTCGCAACACGGGAGGACGTAAGGACTAACACACACACACACACACACACACTATACAGTGTAGTCAGAAATGTCACACTGGAGTTTCTCTGATGTTTTCACCATCATGATCTGTGTTGTGTGACTTTCATGCTACGCGGGAAAAGAAAATGGAATTAGAATCATAAACTTAAGTCAAATTTGGTGGTTAAATGAAATGTATCATCGGCGCCCTTTTAGATGGCATATTAATACTTTTCACTCTGCCGTTTGGTACGATCCAAAATGACATTAAGAGCAGCAATAGCCGTACAGACGCGGGATGTAATCTGTATGTGGGGACTGTGGGTGGATGAACACGAGATGAGGTGAGTGAATGCCTCCGGGGGGTGTGCGCTCACATGGCAGACGGAGCCACGTCTCCGTGTGCAGCACAGAGGCCATTAAACCTGAAAGTAGAGACATGCAAACATGCAGGCATAGACTGGTGCTATTGATGAGAATAAAAAACATTTGTGAGGAGTCAGGAGCCTTTTTGATTTAACTGTAAAGACTGTGGATCAGTGGGTCACAGCTGCACAGCAGCAAGTTTTTAAATGAGTCAGCTACTGTACCTCTAACAGTTTTCTCTGTCTGGTTTTGTAAATTTTAAAGACAGACTCAGACTGAAGATAATATTTTCTGGAAACAACTGCATCGGCGCTGTGCCACCCGGGGAAAAAAAAAAGGACTGTAATGCTCTTGTTTTGAAGTCTTTGCAAGCAGCAGTGATGTTCCTCGTCCTTGTGAAGTGTTAGTATGTTTGTCGCCCTGAGTGCTCAGCCTCCACTGAAATAGAAAAGTGTTTAATTTAGACTGAAAGTGAAATCTGTTTGTGTGTTACAGGACCTGTCTGGCTGCTTCCAGTGCACTACTATGAGTCGGAGCTGCTGAAGATTTTGCTTTAAAAATAAAAAGAAAGAAAAAAAATTCAGCATCCACTGACTCTGAGCTGATTCCTCGATGGCTTCCCGCAGCCAAGGTTTCTTCCAAAACCACCACCACCACCACCATCGTAGCTCTGTGGTTCCCACTGCGGTGCCGAGGCTGCTGCCTGAGAACGGCAGTCTGCTGGGGGGCATCGCACAGATAACCCCCAACCTCTTCCTAAGCAGAGGGAACGTGGCATCAAACCGCAGCCTGCTGCTGTCTAAGGGCATCACCTGTGTCGTCAACGCCACCATCGAGCTCCCCAATTTCAACTGGCCTCACATGGAGTATGTAAAGGTCCCGTTGGCGGATATGCCCCACTCCCCCATCTCCTTGTATTTTGACAGCGTGGCTGATAAGATTCACAGCGTGGGGCGTAAACGAGGGGCAGTGCTTGTGCACTGTGCAGCCGGCGTGAGCCGCTCAGCCTCTCTGTGTCTGGCATACCTCATGAAGTATCACCGTGTGTCTCTGGCTGAGGCCTACGCCTGGGTCAAAGCCCGCCGCCCTGTCATCAGGCCCAATGGTGGCTTCTGGCGCCAGCTCATTGAGTACGAGAGGAAGCTCTTTGGTAGAAACTCTGTTAAGATGGTTCAGACACCCTATGGGGTCATACCTGATGTTTATGAGAGGGACCGCAGGAGCCTGGCTCCATACTGGGGGCTGTAAGAGAGAGGGGGGGAGGCTGTGCCAACCGCCCACAGTGAGGGATCGAGGAAGAGAGTGAAGACAAGTGCTCACAGGTTTGTGTCTGTTCTGGACAGAAGAAGTGAGAAGTGTGTGACTGTACATCTATGTGAAGCTTTTTAATTGGATTCAGGTTCACTTGGACAGAGGGAGTGGTTGCTGATGGTGCTGCTGCTGCTGATTCAACCAGTCGCCCACATTTAGTCTCTGAGCAAGAGCAAGGCCACTTCAAGCCCAGAATCCTTCGGACCATAGGATCGATTGTGACCACAATGATATCAGACACCGAAACAAGATGAATTGCTCTGAATGTGGAAGTCAGTCCTGTCTGTCTTCTGGTCTGGTTTTCCAGCTCCCGTGATGGACGATCACCCTGTGAAGGTGTTAGCTATGCTCGCGACTCTGCAGCTCTGACAGTGATGTGACTGAAGTCCTTTTCCTGACGTGGTGTCATGTGGTGGTATTGTGCCAGTTTTGCAGTAACCTTTAGTGTGAAGGGCAGCAGCATGCTCTCAATTTATGGTAGCATTTAAGATAAGTGTACAGAAAAAAAAAACAAATCTATATAGACAAATTATTTTACTGGACTGTACTGATTGTGAGGAAAAAATGGTTATGGTGCACTTTACCTGAACATTTACAGATGTTATTATATCGACCTATTTTAAGGTGAAAATCTAAAAGATGAAAGTCAAGTCAAAGGTTTAGGGATAGCTCCTGTGTACCACAGGGTTGACTGCTCGGTCCTGTGGCCACACTATGTTATTGTAGTGCTATTTGATGCTGTATTAAAAAATATATGCCACCTCAAAGGAAATGGTAGCTTTCTATCCCACTGTTTCTACCTTGTGTCCATATTTGGGTATGGATCCAAAAAGATCAGTGCAGTACAGAAAGCGTGTTGTTGTTTTTTTGTTTATATTCTGGCCTAATTTCATGGTTCAGCGCACTCCTGAGGAGCGATGGCAGGCCAGCTAGAAAATTCCACTTCTGCTGTAGTCTAGTGGTTGAAATTTTCTGTCCACACTCTAGAAGTACTGCTTGGCTCTAAAGAGTTGTAATGGTGAGACACACATCTGACACAGCAGCGAATTATCTCATGATAGAAAAATACAATTTATGTATTCCTACATGTTGAAAATAACTTCTTTAATAGTCTTTAAAAAAAGTTATATTTAGTGTTGTTCTCCATTTTCTTCCTCTTAAAACATTGCGCTGGTTGCATTCTAAATCATGCATTTAAGTAAACGTGCCGCCAGTCTTTTCCCAACTTTTGGAAATGTAACATGGCGTAAAAGAGATCTAATTTAACATTCAACATTATTTACGTCCATGTTTATGTTCTAGTGGTCTTCTTCATACATGTCACCTGTGCATTTGTGTGCGTCCTTGTGCAGCACTAGTGATCAAAAAGTCACCCAAGTTACCTTGATAACAACTAATCAAGCAAAAAGCAGCAAATGATATGTGTCACACCTGCACCCATTGTTTTATATATGCAGTAAAAGTACACATCAGTAGCATATTGATGCGCATCCTTGCTTGCTGACACATTTCAGTGAATGGGGATGCACCACTGTTTTTATTTCACAGCGCTTATTCACGTTAACAGTGAACATGTAATTTTAGCACATCTATCTGCTACATGTCCTGAGGTGGTGTTAATGTTGTTGTGGCTGATCTGTGTATGCACAGTGATATAAAGCAGGAAAAACAGCAAATACTCACATTTTAGAAGCTGGATTATCACAATTGTTGTAGTGGGCAGTGAACGTTGTGTTAGTTCAGTATTGTGATTTACCACCTTGACTCTCGCCCCTATGCTGTATGCATTTTAACACCACTGTTGGGAATGTTCATACACACAGCAGTGATGTTGCTTATACACAGAGGGGAGTATACTATAAAAATAATAAATAAAAATAATAACATGATGTTCAAAGGAGAAAGATGGTCTTGTCTAGAGCGCAATCTGCAATTTGACTTTTCAGATTCTTACTATGTGAGCTAATGCTGGAATTAGGAGATTGTGAATGAGCCATAGGGACGTCTAAAGCCCATATTGATTGACGGCTGTGAGCTCCCAGCCCTGACATTGGCCTTCTCTGATTGGTTGGAAGAGTGAGCTTCCGTTGTAGAAGGGAATATCTCTGCAGTGCTATAAGGCTGCTCAGTGAGTTGGGCTCATAGAAGCCTTTGACAGCACATCTCCACACTTAGGATATTTCTACAAAAAAGAAAAAAAAGAAAAAAGTATACATGGAGAGAGATGGTTTCACATTAACAGGCTGCAGCATTCCCTCATCCAAAGGTCTCTTGATGTTCATTCTGCACAACTATTTTCCCCCAGGGGTCTCTTGAAATGTCAAAGAAACGGTTTGTCATTCATTTTCATTTGCTGTGGCTACAGAGCAGCAAGAAGATATTGATGAGCACTATTTGTCTTGCGCCCACACTTCTAAAGGACCTCTGGAGTGGTCTCCACAATGAATTCCATTACCCACAGAGACGAGGCCCGTCTGATGGCAGGCCGTCCACCACAGAGATGCACAAGTGATGGGTCCAAATTATACACTGCCACACACTATTTTCCCCCAATAAAAACGAAATCTTTCTCTTTTCCTACCCGTCCTCATATTCTGGCTGTGTTAATGCGAGTACATGCACGTGGGTGTCAGGGCTCTAAAAGTAAACACATCCTTCACCAGCAGCAGGATATTATCTTCTATCATTAAAGCAGTAAGAGGAGCCATTTGCATCATACTGAGCATCGGTGCAGGCCAGGCTCCAGCGGTTCAGGCCATGCAGAACGAACAGCGCTGATGAAGTTTGAGGAGATGACATTCAGACGACAGGAACTCAACAGGAGGCGTCTGACACTGGGGAGCTGTTCATTAGTGGGTTTTTTAATATTGTGTTTCTAAAACCTCATAAATTAGTGAAAAATGCCCGTCGCTGTTCAATGTGGATTTTAATTTGTCAAAGATACTACACTAAACTAGTTCATTTCATGTTCAACAACCTTATTTCAGAGTAATAACCAACGTTTATTTCTCTTATTCGCAGACTGATCCTTTAGTTCGGGGTGGCCAGCCCTGGACCTTGAGGGCCACTGCTCTGCTTGTTTTCACTTGCAGCAGGCCCTCGAAGACGAGGGTTGGCCACCTATGCGTCGAGTAATTACACATTATACTGATCATATACTGTGACCTTATCCTCAGCATTTCTAAGATTACATTTCAGCCACAGAAAGCTAACGTGAACATCTGCTGTAGCTGCAGTCAGTTACTGAATTACGGCTCCTCTGGGCTTCAAATTATACAGTCTCTAATAAGCATGAGCTACAGCACTACTCCATTATCAGTAGCTGTAAATCCTGCATTTCCATTTTAACAAGGCCATATGCACAATGCCAGTTATTAATATAAACCCGCTGCCTTCACTGCTGCTTCAATTTCAGCAGCTCGCCACCCTCATTATTGTTATAATTCGACAGCCTGATTTAGTGACACAGCAACTTATGCTTCACAACTTGTTGGATGCTTTTGGAAGTATGTATTTCTTTACTCTCTGGAGAGCTGCAAATGTAACGCGAACAAGCACATGAAGAAATGGCTGCCAACAACATGTACTTCACGTTAAGGTAATAAAATGTAGAATTAAAGCTGTAATATACTGTAATAAATCCATAACTGACAGTGACTCAGTACATTCACTCGTGTATTGTTCCTAATGACAGATTTGAGGTGCTGTGCACACTTTTTCCACTGCTGA
>JAUBNQ010000005.1:22185719-22200784 GCA_032353495.1 Ctenopoma kingsleyae | reverse complement strand
GAGTGGAGAGAGGAGGCGAGGGAGCGCTGACGTGGACGTTACCTGATTATTACGGAAACTGACTGGATTCCCTTTTAAACAAACGACCCAGCGCGGACAGGTTTTAGGTAAACTTTTAACTCCACTTTCATGGACATGAGGTAGGGGAAGAAAAAGCTGACACAGTTATAAAAAAATAATAACAATAATAATTTGACAGACGAGACACAGAAGCACGCACTCATTCAAACACTCTGCTCTGAAAATCGTATTGCATCCAGCCATGTGCTTAATGTCTTAGCTGCATTTCTGACACAAAATATTATTGTCACTCTCTTTTAAAATAGCTTCTTCCCTGTTGTTAAATGCAACACTTTCCATAGACTGTAACATTTCATTTTCAGCTAATTAAAATTACATAGTCTGATGTGCAGCACAGACTAAATGTCAACAATTAAAAAGGTGAATGATGGCTTACAGATGACACCTTTGGTAAACTGCAGCCTATTGTGCGAAACCAGTGATTAGAATAAACAACGAGGCTCCTCATAAGGTTCTCCTGTCGTTAGTTGTCAATTAAGTCTCTCTCTTAGCGTTGCACAACACATGAACAACACACACACTCTCACAGAGACGCAAGGTACACTGAACGAAGGTGTGCTGTCGTGCCCACAACAGGGAGCTTATCTGTATCACACAGACAACCGCAAGGGACCTTGTCTTTGAGCTACGATTGCCAACACATGGAAACCAGGCACTGATCACGTAATTAAATGGAGATATGGGCCAGGACCTTTCTATCATTAAGATAATAATATGTGCGAACATGGAAATAAATTAAAAAGGAGCTAGGGATTCAAATAAATAAATAAATAAATAAATAAATAAATATGGTAAGATGAATAATGAAATGTAGAATGAAAAGATTTGACGTGTAATATGAACTTTGCTCTTTGACCCCTTGTTTGATGGTCACAAGTGGGCACTGAGGAGGGGAGGCCGCCACCGGCCCTGGAATAAATACTGTGTGTGGCCAGGCAGGAGCCTCACCAGAGCAAACGCACTAGTTCCTCACCTGTAGCGGGGGGCTGGTGGGCCGAGAGACCTGGCAAATCCAGAGAGCTGTCCGACATCACGTGTTTCAGGTCTCCGCCCATGTCCGACAGCTTCATGTCCAGCTGCACTGAGAGCGCATCCTCCGAGTCGTCCTTTCCCACACTGCTTCCACCAATGGAAGGGAGGTCGAGGGACTTGACTGAGGCAGAGTCCTCCTTGGCCTGTTTGAAAGCGGCCACCTTGTCCACTAGAGTCTTTTCTGAAGCGCCGAGTGCTGTGCAGAACTTTGAGGACTGGAAGTCAGCAAAGTCGTCCGTGTCGCTCTTGAGGGAAGAGAAGGAGCCGCCGCCACTCTCTTTGTTGTCGTCAAAAGCGAGACCTCCCTCCAGCGACAGCTGTTTGAATACATCGTACTTGTCTGAGCTCTGCTGAGGCCGCAGCTGTGCGGAGGTCTCCCCCTCAACCCGCACACTGCTCTCGCCTTTAGATTCTCCGCCAGAACTGCCGAACGCCATGAAATCTGCAAAGTCGTCCTGAGGCGCTGCTGCGGCTCCGCCCGCTGTTGAAGCTTGAACAGCATCAGAGGAGGAGCCAAACAGGGCAAAGTCACCAAAGTCATCTGTCCCTCCCACTGGAGGTTTGGCTCCACCTGGTAGGAGCACTAGAGAGGGGGGCACAGACACTGAGGGAAACATGCTGGGTTTTGTCTCAGGGGGGGCAGGAACAGAGGGAGCTATAGAAGAGAAAAGGTCCAGCTCGGCCATGTTGAGAGGGTTTTTGGGCTGTGAAAGAGAAGCTGCTGGCTGCTGCTGTGGTAGCTGTTGTAGAGACTGAGAGTTTGGAAAAGCCGAAGGAAAGGATGGCTGGAAGATCTTGGCCTGTTCTGAAGCTTCTAGTGGAGAGACGCTGTCGGCGGTTTTAAAGTCTGTGAAGCCATCATCAGCACTGACAGACTTGAAGTCTGCAAATCCTTCCCCTGCGAACCAAAGAGAACAATTTATGATCACTAAAAACATTTAACATGGAAGACTACTATTACGGAACATCAAATGAAAAAAGCCTCAGCTGTCACAGCCACGATTCTGTTCTTTCACAGGTCTACAAGAAAGGAAACAGGTGGATTCAGTTTGAAACTGCTGCATTGTGAATGCTCATGGTCAACTTCCAGCCTCCTGCTGAACTGTGGGTTGCAGTGTGTCTAAAGAAAGAAGCAAAAATCACTGCACAAAAAACGACGACATCCAAGGACACACACATCCCCACTACCATGCATGGAACTGTTCAAACATGAACAAAATGTGATAAAGTCATTGTGCACAAAAAAGCCCATCTTAACAAGTTATTATTTCTAGTGTATCTTCAAGTAAAGCAGAATGAGAAAGGTGCACTTAATAGTTACACTGCAGTAGTGATATTCTGTTTTAATTGTGTGTATTCCAGCAATTAATGTCATTGCAAATTGCAAAAAAGGTGTTGTTTTCTTCAAGGATAGTTCTAATACAGTACAGCAGAACACCATTTATTTATGTTCAGTAAAGTACTGCATGATTAATCTAACAACAGCGTTGCCAGTTTAGCTCCTGTGTCACCAGATTTATGAAATTTTCAGACCCCTTTAGTAACTTGTTCTCAAAAAAGCAACTAGTGATACATCTAGTGACTCTTTGTTAGACATTAAATACTTTTCTTGAGTTGAGTTGCTAAAATTTGTCAGTGAATGTTCTCTCCTATATTAACTTTTAAACCACTGTATTGATTTGTAATTAATAGTTTATATGCACAGATTTGTGGCAGATGTTTAAATGTTGTATAGAACAAAATGTTTTATGCATATAGTGGTGTGTTCATTATTCTATCAAAGTTTTCATTAAAGAAATATATGAATATACTGAATCATAACCCTATATCATGATATGTGTCGTGTAATATAATAAGCAGTTTTAACTGTGGGCTACAGCTAATGCACTTAATTCTCTTTTTCTTTCTATCTTGATCTTTCAAGAAGATTCAAGAAGTAACTTAGTAACTGAAGTTACAAGTTAAGATGGGTACTTTTTGGAATGAGAAAACAACATATATGCTGTAACAACTCCAGCAGCAATAATATTTTTACTACAAAGTGTTTTTGATCTAAGGCAGTGAAGCACCAATAGAAACCACACGGGAAAGAAATCTGAATCCAATTTTGAGTTTCAGTGGGTGTGTTAATGCTCTGTGATCCAATATTATGCATGAACTAGATACAAGAGAATCTGTTCACTCTGCTGCTGTGGACGTTGGAAAAGAGAGATAACTAATGGGCTCATTAAGGAGATGGAGCCTGACAATGCCAAGGAAAGGTCACCGCAAAGCATGACTTACTGGAGTTGTAAGAGCTGTCGCCATCGGAAACTGTTCTAATGAAACAGGAACGGAAACACACTGGTATCAACACTAGCGACTAGCAAAACAAGACACTGTGTAAACATGGAACAATGGTAATGTGGTATTACAGCAACCTGACAGCTTTATCCAAGGAATAATACGTTTAATTAGAGAGAGTCTAACACTAGCCCCACTGTCTTCACTAGCATTTCCAACTAAAATACAAATCAGATTTGTTTTCTGAGGAGCATGTGATATTGCTTCTCAAGGTCTCTCCTGCAAGGAGCTTGTACAGAAACATCTCAGAGCCCAGTGTGTCTTTCAGTGTCAGTGTTTGGTGAAGAGGCCAGAGGGCTTTGACTCAGGAATACCCTCAAATGTATTTAGAATAAATAATAGGTTTGTACAAAAGTGCAAGAGTGTTGTTGTTGTTGTTGTGTAAGTGAGGGCGGCCGGGTTTCTTACCGACTGGTTTCTTGTCAGCAGGTTTCTCAAGCTGTCGGAAAACACTGTACTTGTCTCCAATATCTGGATCAGAAGAAGAATAGGTAACATATGAACAGAGACAGAGAAGGAGACAAAACTGTGTGTAGAAAAAAACATTTCCATAAGAGATGAATGTTTGAATGAAGTCATAAAGATTCTGAAGAATCTTTGCCAGTTATATAGCTGTGAAGCAGCCATTTTGTCTGTTTCTAACATGCCTGGGAATCCTATATGAGGTGTAGCGGTTACCTGAGGCAGAGGCTGTAGACTCTGCAGACTGATCCACAGACAGCTGCTTGAAGACGGCGTACTTATCAGAGGATGTGACGGATGTGGATGAGGAACCAGACACTGGAGTCAGCATGGCAGGCGTGCTGCAGGGACACAACAGCTACAGTCAGATATCAAGGAGAGTGAGATGCAGTAGCAGAGTTCACTTCCCATGATCTGTCTGAGCTGATTAACCATTTGCTCTAAAAGTTTGAAGACTGACAGAGGTTTTTTTGTCAAAGCATTTTTTTAATGCTCTGTAATCCTGCCCATTATGGTGAATATGAAGCTGATGTAAGCTGATCTTTGCTTTCATTGCTTTATACAGAAAAGATGACAAACATCATACTTTTAAGTAACCAAATTTAGGTAACTTAATGCATTTAGAAGCTCTGCTACAGAAGAGGCAGGCCGAGATCTTCCAGCCTCTCTCTTTCCCCCTTTCATCCCTTTGTTTAACCATTAAGCATGGTGATCGTGTCCCTGAAACATTTTTACATAATGTTGTTTACCTTTCTATACTGCAAATGTAAATATTTGCGTTTTGAGTTTTTGTCCAGTTTGTCAATGTTTGTTTTTTCAACTTCATATGGTTCTACTTATATATGAATGTTATTAAACTTATTTTTTCTTTCATATACAGTCACAGTTGTGCTCTCCATTATCCTGTACATGGGATATGTTAATAAATTGGGAATTAATTTTTCCCTCCACAATGGCAAGCTATCCAGATTCTTGCCACTGTATTAGAGTTGGTAATGATCTTCCCATAAGTCCCCAGCAGAATCCAAATAAGCATATTCCCAAAGTGGCAACTAATTCTTTAAAGCTAATGTTTCAATGCACCACAAGTAAATAAAATATTATGATGATCACTTCTGTTACATTTATAAAACTCTTACTTTATATTGCAATAGTAGCAAGAGGTATTCGTTAAGCTCACTTTTCAGTTTTACTTTCCTCAAAGCTCCTTTTCTACAAGACATCTGACAGTAAGTTATGCCTGCTACTTCAGCCTGGCAACGCAACACAAGGTTTTCAGCCTCTCATTAAATTAAACAACGATCTCAGACTGTGGAGAATTCTTGTAACATTGCAGAAACAGCTGGGAGTATATGTTTTCGGGGCAGAAAATTACTGTGCCCCTTAGATGTGAGATACTTTAGTTCTGCTTTGTCTTTCAGTGAATAATTGCCTTTTAGCTTCCGCTCGGTAAAAGAACAGTTTCACCATATGGTTTTGGAACGTAACATAAAGAAACATGCTTATCTGCTGCCCACAGAAATTCATTAAGAAAATAAACAGGTTGTATCTGGTGAGGTTGTTATAAGATATTAAAGTGTGTCTCACTGTAAAGTCTCCATGATAGACAATGCAAGACACAAATGTTATGCAGAATATGTCTGGTATAAATAACTGTTCATGTCTCGATTTGAGCTGTTCATCACTGCATACGTTCACATCAGTTGCCCGAAAAGTACAAACAGCAGCAGTTCAAAAGGAGATAGAGATAATGAGGAAGACTAAAGATACATTTCTTGTAATGTAAATTCAGCAACTTAAAAGTTCACCTTTATAAGACATTGGTAATAATGTAGGCTGAAATTTAAACAGAATGCTGAAAGGTTTAAGTCATTTTTTAAAAATACAGACGTTCATCGGTTAGGCCTACTCAGTATCTATGTTGCACTCACACCATTTACCTGTTTTGGTGCTGAGGGGCAATGGTGGTGGGGAAACTTCCACCTGACTCCCCCTGGAACTCAGTGAAGGCTTGATCTCCTGCTCCTGCCTTTGGTGCCTCCTGGAAGTCCTGGAAGTCGTCGTCATCAGTTTTGGTAGCCTGCATCAACAGTGTGTTAGTGAATAAGATGTGTTACAACTGTGAGGAAACAAGTGTCCAGGAAGTGGCTGAACTGTGAACAAGTTTGCATTACCTGAGCAGGAGGGAAGCTGGCAATGAAGTTAGTGTTAGTGGGTGGTTGAGCCAGTGCTGCAGGCACCATAGCCATGACTGGTGGCGCCGGTGTGGGCATGGCCATAGAGACTGGGGGCTGGGTCATCATGGGCTGCTGGTGCTGGGGCATGACGGGGGCCATGGCCATAGCCAGGGCAGGCAGGTTGGGCACAGGTGGAGAGGGGAACTGACTGAGGATTTCCACATTTAGTGCTGGGAGGCCACTCTGAAACAACGACAACAGGTGGTGAAATTTTATGTTTTTCTTATTGCAGACAAATCAAAGCTGGATGGAAAATGTAATGAGGAATAAAAAAAAGCATCAACGTGATAATGATAAATCACTAAACTAATGCATTAAGAGGTAGTTTTAACATTTAATAATTTAATTTATAAGAGTATAAATCCATGTTTTGTGTCTCTTGTTAAATTAAGATATGAGCTGTTAGACATTATTTGAGAATGACAAAGATCGTGAGAGATGTCATAGTAGCTAGTGGTTAGTGATACTCACTAAACTATGAAAGATGTATGAAGTTGTTTTATGTATTATTATAATGTATTATTCAACACAGTCATGCTCCTTTGAAGAGATGTCAGTCAGAGTGAAACTTCCCCTAGCCACAGAATGCACCTTGTTGTGCTTGTGTTTTAAGACTCTTGAAGATTTGCATCACCAAAGGTGTCTTATTATTCCTCGCATGGAAGCAGTGGCATGCAGCACTTCGTGCACTGCCTGCAGATTTGCATGCTCCCAGGGGTGGTGGTGACAGGCCCGGGCTGACGATGATAAGAAGCCTCCTGCCAAAATTGGCTGATGGGCCGTGTATTCGGCTTACAATGCTTCACAAACCCTGGATTGACTCACAGAACTGTCTCTCCCTGTTTCTAGCTATGCCCGTCTAATTTCAGTGTGCAGTTTATGGCGCGGATCTGTGGAAGCCACAGGGGATGATTAGTGAAATTGTTCTAAGTGGATAATTTGTCTTGACTCCAGTGTTTACCTGCGCCACACCAATTAGTGCAAGTACAGTGTAGAGCTCCTCCTTGGTCAGCATGCCAGGTGTTGTGCGGTTGGCTGATGCCCAGATTTGCCCCAGTGCTTCCCTGGGAAGACCTGATGACATTAATATTGGATAGAGCTTGGCTGTATCTATCCCAGCCGGAGTCATGGTGAATTCAAGAACCTTCTTGAACATTTCTAAAGACAGAAAAGAGAAATTCACTTAGAGATAAACTTAAACAGTTAAATTAAACTGGAAAGTTAATAAACTGAAAATCTGTATGGTGTGGTACACTGGACGTTTCTGTGTGTTAATGTACCTGGGACAAGGCTGTCATTGTAAACCCAGGCTGGCAGCATGGGCTGAATGTGCTCTTGTTGTGGGTACACGCCAACACCTGCTGTTGCAATTGGACACACGCGTGCAAATGCAAATACACACACACATACACACACACAGAAACACAAACAGTTAGTTGTTATAGTGAAAACCTTGTCCAGGAATACGATTTACCAAGCCTCTTGGCAGCTGATCCCTGCTTGTTTCAAACTCGACAAAAGAAAAAATTTTTTACAGCTGATGTCTGGAAGGCTGGGTTTAAATGTAACGCTCCCCTGCACTAAATCACATGAGACATCTATAAATCACTCCGTGAGCAATATCCAGGTTCTGCTCTTCTCCTTGGAGCAGGGAGAAAGGACACTCCCTCTAAATACACATTTTCCTTGTGAAAATACAATAAAACATTTTGGAAAAATGCTATAGCTCATATTGAGTGCAGAGAGGCATCTGTTTACTCACACAGCCACACTGCACATATTATTCCCATCAGTCAGACAATTAAAAGAATCTTATTACACATCTATTCAGTCTCAATTATGAGCTACTATATTCCCCATGATGGCACAGAGGACACAAACAACAAACAACAGCACAAAGGAATAGCAAAGTAGCATGCACAATCAGCCTTGGATTATATGTGGGCCCCAGTGGCACCTGCCAATCCATTCGCATCCCTGTTAAACCAAAGCAGTCAGCATGCACCAGAGGTCGTTCTCTGAGAGAGTGTTACACAGAGAGGGAACAGACAGCGGCTTATTGAGTCAGAAGGTATTACCCCAGGACCATGACAGACACAGTCCAGTTCCACAGTGTGTGCAGAGTGTGCCAGCATGAGAAGGCCCTCTAATGAGATTTGGCCTGAAGTAACAGGAGTATAAAGCAGGCACAAATAGGAGCGGAGACTTGGCTTGGGAAAAGATGTAAAGACACCAGGGAGGCTACCGCAAAGGCACCACCAACAAATAATGATCTCAGAGTTGAAGGAACTGTCACTGTATCTTCATTTAGGTCATAAAAGTATGACAATGCAGAATCAATTATGACCCAAAGACATAAAACAGATTCAGTTGCTGAAAAAAGTACACAATTATTTAGCCAAGGTTAGAAAGAGTGACATTATTTCCCCAGGACAGAAAATAAAATCAATGCCTTGATTGTGTGTTAATGCTTCAGCAAAGCCAGGAACAGAATAAGTCTAATAAACAGGCACTTCTCTCACCACTGCTGTGACTGGTCTGAGGGGACGAGTCAGCGTCTGATGGAGAGACGCTGGGCACTGGCCCGGGGACCTCGGGTACCTTTTCCACAGTGAAGACAGAACTCAAGTTCTCAGGGACCGCTGCCCAGTTCCTTGCTTTAGTACTGGATTGAAACTGAGCTGAAACTTTAGCTCTAGGCCCCATTTCAGCCAAACTCTGCTTGGACTTAAAGTTAACCTGGGCCGTCTTATCAGCAGTGAGATCGCATGACGAGAACAGCTTCTCTTCCAAGGATGGGCCTAAAGGATAAATCAGGAACAAGCTTCTTTATAACCAATACAACTTCCTTATTTCTTTATATTATTTATTTTGTATTTATATATTTCTTATTTATTTTTATTTATTTATAAGTAAACTACATGTACACTAGGTGATATGTTATAACCACAGCGTAGTTAAACTGCAATGCAGCAGCACCAAAAACTGTGTCTATTTTTAATAAGTAGGGTCAGTGGTTCAATGCTGTAAAAAGCAGCTCAGCAACAGATCTTATTCAGCATTCTTATGAAAATCAGCAGCAGGGTACACTGATGCCTCTAGTCTTAGAAATACAAACACAAATGTAATGATGCAAACTCTTATGCCCCTGATGCTATTTCCCACAGGCTTGGTGATTACGACCTTTAGTCAAGTCAGTGCACTTTGTCAAATGCCAAACCTGAACTTCTCATTTTGTTTTATCTGAACAATTAAAATGACTTCATTTCCCACATTATAGATCCAACAGAGCCAAGTGAACATGACACCATCTAAACATCTCTCCACATCCTAAACTAGGTCACAAATGTCTAAGAAGATTGGGAATGACACTCCACAGAGGGCTAGATGCTGCATTTCTCTGGACAGAAGGTGATGTCTCTGTCATGTCACTCATAGTCTAGAGACCAAGTGCTGTCACAGAGCAGCTGCTCATCTGAGAGATCAGAAAGCAGATGACACATAAGTATGACCGTCTTCTATCAGTGCTTAAGCTATAAACTGATTCAGTATCAGTGGTGTATTCAGCTTCTACACAGTTAAAACATTTACTCTGCTGTAATGATGAAACAAATTAGGTTTCTTATTTAATATAAATGCTTGTTTGCCTGGTAGCTTTTAAAGTTTAGGTAATGAAGCCATCTGCTGTTCTGGCTGCAGCTCTCACACTGTAACACAACAAGGACCAAGCTAAAGTCTTGAGTTACCAAAAATATCAAAATATCAAGCAATCCAAGCAGCACTACACATGTAAATACATTCTCCGGACTCATTTAAAGTGTGAATTAGTAGTATAACTTATGGGGATGGTAGGGGACGTGGCAACAAAGCAAAAGAAGAATTACCTTGAAATGTAGATTGGGAGCTGGTGTTGACAGCAGAGTGTTGGATGGCAGTGGGAATGGACACAGAGGCAGGGAGGGACTGAGAGAGGGACTGTGAGGAAGGAAATGAAGGCTGGACTTGGGCTTGGACTTGAGAGGAGGAGGAGTGGAGGTTGGAGGAAGGGAAAGCATTTACAGGACCCTGAACAAAGTCGCTAAACTCATCATCATCCTCTGGGAAACCTGTCTTGGAGGCAGGGGATGAAGACTGGATGTGGGCCTGAGAGGAGAGGCTGAAGGTGGTGGAAGAGGACGGAGGGAAGGAGGAGGGGGCGTCTAAAGGCCCCTGAAAGTCACTAAACTCGCCATTGTCCTCGGACAAAGCTGGGGGGAGGGAGTGAGTGGTGACAGACGGGTGTGATGGCGATGAGTCTGCAAAAATGAAGAAATAATCATGATGGCACAGCACAGGACAGACACTACAATGGAGAATGAAAATAAGAGCTGAACGCTGCAAGAGGGAGATAACTACAGACCAGAAAGTGTGAGACTACAAACCTAACTAAAATCCGAACATTTAGTGTTATTTATTTAGTGCATTTTAATTTTAAGCATTTAGATTTTAAAAATGCTTTTTAACTCAAAGGGCCCTATTTTTCTGGAACAGGGTGCAGTCCAGATGTAAGTCTAAACTCTTTGGGTGGAGACATTATGGGCCTGTCCAACGATGTTTGTGCAACTTTCATAACCAGCGTTGTTGGCAAACACAATGCTTAGCCAGGCACAATGTGGAGGACATGATTTCTTTCTTTGTGTAATTAATTTATATATTAATTTTAATATATATTAAATAACTTTTTGATGAAAGAGTAAAGAAAATGCATAGAGGCCACACTTGACGTAGCTGGAAAGTGTGCATTTTGGGAGCGGTTCGTGTGTGTGTGCATGCTGTCACCAAGGAATGCGACAAAAATTGCAGTGAGCATCAAAATCGCATTGTGCTGCCTAATCAGCATATGCACAGCCCAAGCTGCGCCGCTCCCCCGCACACTGGCGCAAACAACTTCACTTGTGGCCAGGAAATTTGCAAAAACATCCACAACCTTAAAAAACCTCACAGACTTGTGAGGTGGAAAATAGCACAAAAACAAAAAAAAGCATTTGGATGAACACTGGCATTGCACCTGCAGGAAAATAGAGCCCATCAGTTTTCAAAACTGCATTTGTATAAATCATAAATAATCACCATAATATGGACTGTGAGGGACCCAACCAGACCTCGAATCACTAAATGTGAGGGGACAATTTTCACTTGGCTGGACACTTACAACTCTCTACAAATTAAAAATCATGAATGAGGCAAATACATTTTCACAGCACTGTAAACAACTTAAGTGAGGTTCATCTCCACGTATAAGACACTGGAAAGAGTTCAGAACATGAACACCAAGAGAAAAATGTTAAACAAAAAGATGAGATGTAACACATCTGACCATACTTAACAATGAGCATAAAGCAGTTGCAGAGACAAACATAATGTGATAAAAGAAATGTGTTGCGTATTATATACTCGACAGAAAATCCCATATTTGGCTCATCTGGCTGCCAGCTGGGCAGCCATCATGATGACCTCTAATCCAGTTATTATTCAGGCAGTGTTTCAGTAGGGCAGATCTGCTGGTGGAGAGGAACAACAGGAAAAATCCTAGAGGTTATACTGCAACTTTAAAGTGACACTACCTGGCTTCTTGGTCTGTGATGATGGAGTGGGGTGCATCTTTGCATCTCTGCTGAAGCCGTCCAGGTTGCCTTTGATGGCCTCTAAAGCATCATCACGACTTTTCTCCCCTGTCTGAATAGAACACAACAGAGAATCGAGTCAAGAAGCGTTACAAAGACGGGCAGTGGACGTGAAAGAAAAACAGTAAGATGAATAGACTGTAGGGAGAGACTCACCTTGAGTTTGACACTGCTGAGCAGCCGCAGCTTCTGTTTCTGCTCCTCAAATTGTCTTCTTTTCCTGTCCTCCTCCAGCATCTTCTGCTGGTGCTCCAGACGTTTTCTGAAGGGAAAGAAGAGTAAGCACATTATACAGAGCGAAAGACAATAATAATAATAATAATAATCATCGAGCATCTGTGGTACACCTCTCTGCTGGCTCACATCCTACCTATCTGGGTGAACCTTAAAGGTATCTTGGCAGGGCCAAGTAACCAACTCTCACTGCCTCTCCACAGGTGCGCTGCAGGGCTTGGTTTATGACCTTTCTCCATCTACACTATGTCCCTAGGCTCCATCATCCACTCACACAGCTTTTCCTATCACTGCTAAGCCAGTGACATACAGCTCTTCCTATCTTTTCCACCAGATAACTCTACTGTCTTGTCAAGTATTTTTGCCTGTCTGACATCTCTGCTTGGACAAGAGAAAGACATATTCAGCTTAATCACTGCAAGACAGAAAAGTTGGTCTTCCTATCTAGACCTTCTATACAGTACAGCATCTACATTAACTCTGAACTCTAAATATCCTCCCCCACTCCTGGGGTAGCGTAGAAAGCCTTACTGACAAGCCTACCAACATGGACAATTAAGTCTCTTCAAATGGCCCAAAATGCAGCAGCACAAAACATTTTAATCAAACAAGAAAGTCACACCAGTGATCATAATGCTGCATTGACTTCCAGGGGCTGCCTGCATCAAAGTCACAGCTCTGACACTCACGTACAGAGTGGTCAACACAACAGCACCTTCCTACCTGAGCAGCCTAATCCTGGCCTACAACCCCTCTAACCCACTGTGCTGTGCCAACAAACAAACAAACGGCAGACTTTCTCCATTATCTGCCTCTTATATCTAACAAAACAAACATTTCTTCTCAAAGCACTCTGCTTCAAATGTCTTCTCCCTGTCTGCTTTGTACATCACTTGTAAATTGCTTTGGATACAAGTATCTGCCAAATGACTAAACGTAACAAAAATGTATAAACCCAGTATCTAGAATAACATCTAAACATTTTTTTCTTGTATTTATTAATATTTTTGACCTGCAGCGAGAAGTAGGTGAGTATCTTTGCAGTTACCCTGTAAGGGTGTTGAACCCCTAGGCTACCAGCATGCTCACATAAGTGATTCAGTGTCTTAGTGAAGTTGTGTTCTGGAAAATCAATTCAGGATATGTGAATTCATGCTCAAATTAAGCAGACCCAAATAAGAACAACAATATTAGTGTGAACATGTCTTACTGGTGTTCCTCAGCCATTTGTTTCTGCAGGTCAGCAGTGTACTGGGGTCCAGCAGGTCTCATACCCATAAACTGTGGCTGACCCAAGAACTGCATCCCGGGAGTCTGCATTCCAATCGCCATTCCAGCCTGTAAGACCCCCCCAAAGAAGAAAACATGTGTGAAATATCATTAGCATTCTTGCTGTCACACTCCTTTCACTTGGTCTTTAATGCTCCTACCAAGAGAAAGCAGTGTAATTCATAATTAAATTCATGGGCTGAAGCCTGAAATCACCAGCCTGCGATCAATTCCTGTTAATGTGTTGATGTCTAAAACAGTTTGTGACGGGATTCATCTGGAAGCAAACACTGTTAAAAGGAGCCCCCACTTGAGGGACATCAGTTAAATCAATACAGCAGTGTTTCAGTATTATGTATGCATCAATGGAAGCTTGTTAAAATAACAAATGCAGATGTCAAACTCCTAAGGACATTTTTACCTTAACAAACTAACACAGTCCAACGGCAAGAACAATATAGATACACACCTGCAAAGGCATGGCTCCAGGGGGCATTTGTCCCCCGAAGTTCATCCCCATCATGCCCTGCATGTTTGGTTGCATTACTGGAACCATAGGGAAGCCCTGCTGTTGTTGCTGCTGCTGCTGCTGCTGCTGTTGCTGCATGGATACCATGCCTGAGAAACACACACAGACACTCTTATAATGATGTACTGTAGACATGGCAGAGAACAGAATATTCAGTTACCATGTGAAGCATAGCAGTGAACCCACACTGAGCAAAAGTTAATACAAATCTCATCTCTGGGGGGAAAAAAGCTCCAGAGAGTGGACATTATTCTGTATCCAAATCAATTTTCTGGACAGCTAGAAAAATCAACAAGCTCAGCAACAACCAAGTCTGTTTGTCTGGTGTCTATTGTGACAGCCTGGAGCTCAATAAGAGGAGGGAAGGATAAAAACATGGAAAAGTGTGTCATGTGTGCTTTCACAGATGCTGTGTAAGCTGACAGCCAGAGTTGAGCAGCCAGCTCCTACTGGAGCCTCCGGATGACTCACCACGTTAGAGCTCAACGGGGCCTAATAAATGGCTTGTTTAGGAGGCTACAGAAGTTCTAATGTGTCTTGCTAATATGACATTGCTAACGGGAGCATGTAATGACCCCTGAGAGACGTTTGTCACAGTGGTGTGTGAATAGTTTACCGGGAGCGTTACTCCAAAGTCAACATCCCAAATATGACAAAGACGCACAGCTAAATAATAGTACATCTGAGGGCATGGTTAACAAATGTCTGAGCTCCACTGTGCAAATCGTCAGTATCTATTCTTAGTCTTTAATGAATGAGCACAGTACGAGTTGTCTGATATTATGATATCTGACACCTTAACATTTTTGCATTTTGCAGGAGAGCTTGTTTGGACATTAGTTTTTCAACACCACATCTCTTAGATTTTACAATTTTTATTTGGTCGGCTTCTGTCAAACATATATCTTTAAAATGATTTATCAGAACTAACGTGTCCAATGTGTACTGCACAATGACTCACCCTGTGGTGGTCCCAAGCCCCCTCCAACCGGATACATAAAGCTAAATCGGGAGAAAAAAAAAGAATACAATTTGTGAGATCCAAACCAAAGCAAAAATTATGTGAGAACTTGATAACACATTAGAACAGTGACCTTTCAATCTGAACTGATGATGCAAGGTAAAAGAAACAGAACAGAAACTATTCTCTCTAAAACCTTCAAAGTAAAAGCCATTACGGTGTCACTAGCATTTCCATACCTCCTGAAGGTGAAA
>JAUBNQ010000005.1:22127805-22140767 GCA_032353495.1 Ctenopoma kingsleyae | reverse complement strand
TATCTATCTATCTATCTATCTATCTATCTATCTATCTATCTATCTATCTATCTATCTATCTATCTATCTATCTCCGTGGCAGAATGTCCCACTTGCCTGAAGATTTTAAATCTGAAAACAAGTTACTCTTTTTGCCAAAGAGGCAGCGCAGGAGCCCCCTGCAGCCATAGAGCCAGTCAATGAAGCTGCAGTTTCACAGTCCCTCTCATAAACAGTTGCCCTGCTTTATGGCCCTATTGCCCAAGATCACATGCCTTCGCTGCTGGGATATGATCTGAGATAAGGCAAGACAGTACCGAAACAAGTCCTTCTCTCCTGCTTCTTTTAGGATGCTTATTCAGGTTTATGAACAGAATGGTGAACACCTTGTAGTTTGGTTCTCAAATTGTGAGCAAATACAAAGTCTGCTAAATAAAAGAAAGTCTTGCATAAGCATGTGTCATTATTTCTTCATATAAGGTTTTGATGAGAGAAACCGAGGTGACTTCTCTGGAAGATATCAAAGAAAGCCCAAATCACTGAGGTGCCCTTATTGCATACAAGTTTTATAAATCATGTCTTTATGATAAGCTGATTACCTTAGCCTTGACAGCAGCGCACACCAAGGGCAGTAAAGGCGCAGGATTACGAGATGATGGTCCATAAAGGGTTTGGCTCAGATAAGATGGTTTGTGGGAGGGAGAGACGGGACTGGTCGGGACTTCTCAAGAGAAACTAGACTTTCTTACTGACAAGCAGACAAACATCGGCTACATATTACTGCAAAGCACCTGAATGCGTGGCAACATTTTTTATTTTTTTTTTAATTTATGGATCAATTATGAAGTTCAGTTTTACCTGGAGCAAATTTGTGTTTATATGTTTCCATTAGTCTGTGAGCAGACAAGGTCATAAAAATATTGCGGCCAATGAAAGGTAACCTTTAAACTGCTCCTCGTTTAGTCATGCAGGATGTTTGCTGTGATGTGGAACAACTTTGAAATTCAGTGTTATGTACGTACGTTTGCATAACTATGCTGTTTTTAACAGCAGAAATACACTGGGGCAGTGTGAACCTGTGACATCTGTACCAGAGATCATTCCTCTCCGATGCCATTTTATTCAGCCTGATTAACTTTATGTCGGCATTGTTCTGCCAACAATCACAACGAAATTCCTCCCTGCTGAGTTCCACCTTTCTATTCTTCAGAATGACTCTATTAATGAGCCTAATGGCATATGAGCGAAACCACACCTGAGTGAAACTGCATGGGGTGACTGCTCCAGCAACTTCCCGCATTGCAATGCAAACCTTCATGGCTGCAGTCCATTCAGAGGAAACCATTAGAACAAACTGCTCTCGGGTGCAGCAAAGCAGACCGGGCACAATCATTTATGAACCAAATCACCTCTGGGTGTCCTGCACAAGGACAAAGCACAGAGTGTCCACATGCAAACTCTCATACTCTTCACCCACAGAGCAGTACTCATGTTCTGAAGACACGGGAAACAGAAATGTCTTTTTTTTGTTTTAATGTTCCATTTAATCAGTAACTATTAGAAGGATGTTGTAGCAGATGTCTCTGTTTCCCTTTAGTCATGGGAAATTCCACTTTTTCTGCAAAACTTCCTGTTGTTATTCATAATTAGCTAATAATATATAAAGAACTTATGGACATACAAAAAAGTAATGTAAGCTCAGTGTGCATGCTAACACATCTACAGCAGTGAGCTGTGCAAACAATTAGCTTGGTTCAACGTCTTATCATTAAAGCTGATTTCCTGCAATGTTGATGGCACACATGGAATATGCCAACTTACTTCAAGTAAAATTATTTTATTCCACATCAGTTCTCATTCTTTTGATCAGCTCATTGAACACACATTTATGCTCACATGCTAACTTAAGAAAAGATCTTAGGGATGCAACATAAACCCATGTAACGAAATTAAACCTAATCTGAATGCTCAACATGTTAATGTTCTGTGAATAAAACAGTTGCACAGCACACAGCTGAGTTTCTGCAACTAAACATAGTGATTATTAGTTTTACACTAGGGTTATATTACAGAAAAAAAAGAGACTGGAAGCACAAAGAGATCTGTCATAAAGACAAAGGTTTCCCTCTTGTGGTCAAAACAGGGAAGTGCATAAAAGTGAATCAACGACACAATAGTATCTATGTATTCTTCTGGCTTTTAATGTAAACTCAGTGTTACCTGTGTCAGTCTGTATGTGTGAACAGTTACATAATATTTTTCATTGTTATAATGCAATAGTATATATTATATAAGAAGTAAAAACATGTTACGCATATGCTTAGGTGTAGCTTTACATTTTAGATTTGTTTCATTACAGCATCTTTTTAAGATTTGATTTTTACAAAAGTCTTTAACCACTAGACAAAACATCATCAGCTGATACTGTCATATTTGTGCAATACCTTAGTGTTCAGAGGTGTTAGGTAACTAAGTACATTTATTCAAGTACTGTACTTAATTTAAAAATTCAGGTACTTGTACTTTACTGGAGTATTTTCCATTTTAGGTTACTTTTACTTTTACTCCACTATGCTCATTTTAACATCATTAGTTACTAGTGACTTTTTTCCAAGATTAGATTTTTATTAACCTCCTGTCACTTTATGAGGTGGTTTAAAAATCAGCTCCATCTTTATCGACTGCTGCTATTGTTCCACTGTCTGTAGGTAACAACACACACTTTTTGTACACGCTCATGTATTACAGATCAGAAACTGGAAGCTTTCATTTACAAATGCATTCACCCCCTTCATTCAGTTCTGTGTAGAACCCCGTTTGGCAGCGATTACAACTTTGAGTCTTGGTCTGTACAAGCTTTTCACACCTGGACTTGTGCGGTTTATCCCAGCCTTCCTGACAGATCCTCTCAAGCTCCATCAGGTTCAGTGGAAAGTGTCTATGAACTGTGATCTTCAGGTTTCTCTGCAGACTGTGGCTGGACTTTGTTTGGGCCACTCAAGAACAATCAGACTCCAGAATCCTCGTGCTCGAACAGACGGTGGCTTCTGTTCAGACACTCTACATAAAGGCCTGATTGACGGAGTGCGTGTCATATCTAACAATATCCATGTGGAGGAAACATTCATGTGTTTTAAATCTCTGTTATTTTAGGAGCTTCATGCGAGCACATTTCTACAGCTGTGCATTGTTCACACTCTGTGCCTTAGCTCTGCCTCTGATGGACATCAGGATACAAAGGAGATACAAGGCACAAGCAAGGAGGAGTATTTAACTGCTGTGTAGAGGAAGACATTTTCATTTACAAGGATTTTCATACAGTGACACAGTCAGAGTTGATCTCCCGAGATATTAACACCATGTGCTTCAACCCCTCACACTGTTCATGTTAATGTACCATTTTTTTCCCCCCTCTTCTGCATCAACACCCCTGATCTTCGCGTCTGAGTCATTTTCCTCCTTGTTATGTCAGTGTTAAGTCCGCCCACTGGTCATCTCACAGTCTATGAGGCATCTGCAGAGCACATTCGCCGCATCAATGAGACCTACGCTCCAAACAAAATAGAAGGGTATTTTCGGCCTGAGCCAAAACAACAGCCCGTTTTTATGCAATTCAGGTTACTGAATTGTTTTTCAGGTTGTACTTGAGAGGAGCTGAGAAGAGCCATTTGAGAGCATGTGGATAAAAATATGTCGCAGCAAATGCTTCTTTTTAGGTTCATTCAGCGAACTGGATTTAATGTTTAATGGCTCAGGCTGATGGAAACAGTGTGAGGTGCACTAAAAGGGAAAATTATCAGTTAGACAGAGGTTCAACACACAATATAATTTCCACTCAAACAAACCATACAGAGAAAGACAATCTGATTCATGCATCTATTTATTTTAAGGGCCACAGCTCATAATCTGTATCGCTGCTCTGGTCTAAGGATGTATATGTAAGTTATGTTGCATTTTAAAGCATTAAAGGTTAGTTTCTTCATCCAGTCAATTATCTGCATGATCTAAATGTGAATTGCAGCTGTGTGTGGGAAGGTGGATGAAGGCAGCCAGAGGCTATGAACGAGAAAACAGGCAGGTATGTGGGGAGGAGGAGAAGCTGAAAAAAAAACAAAAAAAAAACAGGAGTGTAAAAACATCAGTGAAGGTTTGGTTAACATCCAGACAAGCTTCTGACGCACTCGCCCTTAAAGTGTGAGTGAACACACGTGAGAACATTATGATACATCTCTATCTCTCCCTTTGTTTTTTACATTATTCATGAGGTCTGCAAAAAAGTCGATTCATGATGTTCCTCGCCGAGGGGAGCTGCAAGTAAAACCCAACACATTAAAGGGTGTAAATGAATGAGTGAAGAAATGAGAACTGTCCAAAAGGTTTTTTCATATCTTGTGTTCTACTTAACTCCAAAGTGGATCTTATTTCAGCCCCTTTGACCTCAGTCTGTCTCTAGAAATTATTAATCAGTCACTTGTCCTTTAATTTGCCTCAGCTCTACTGACTCTGCACGCTCCTGTTTCGACAGAGTTCCATTTACAGACATCATGTAACTGCTGCACGTTACATAAGCGACACTTTATTCGTGCCGCAACTGACATTGAAACAGCACCAAAATATCTCCAGTGTCATATTATAAGTAGCACTGCAATTATGATTCAAAAGGAAACCATGGAATCAGACATTTTAATCTATATTGCAGAGTAATGAATATCATTACATCAGCCCTGATCCTGACACATAATCTCTGATTTGAAGCTGAGGTACAGCTTCTGTTGCTGTTCACCATCAGCACCCGTGAGCCACACAGCACCAGCTCTGCTCGCTCTAGCTGCAGGTATGATAATCAGGGAATGATTATGTAATATTTAAACATGTCTCTAAATGGTACGTCGAGGGGCACACGTTTGTGCAGCATTCATGACAAAACATCATACAACTGTACAAAGACTAGTAATTATATTCATCAGTGTAGTTTGTAATAGTTTTATTTCTGTGATGTGGTATTTGACTCACTGAACTTAAAGAATCATCAGAAATGATGCAGCACAGGACAAGATATCTCCTGGATCCTGCATTTCTTATAATACAAATTGATGGCTTCCTTTCACTACGCTGGAAAATACAGGGACCGTAAGATGAAATCAGACATGGCCAGTTTGTCTTTACGTAGCTTACTAATAACGTATTTCCACAGTGAATGTGACAGGATTTGAATGCAGCATCATGATGATGTGTCTTGGCAGCAACACAAGTGAAGGTCTCACACTTGTTGCTATGGAACGTTTGTCCCATCACAGGTCACTTAAGCCTCAGTTATTCAGAGAGTAGATAGAGAAACACGGTGTGACATACAGATTTAATGCACAAATACCAAAGCCTTCTTTAAGTCCACGTCATTCTTCCAATAGCTTGTTTCACTTCTTAAATGTCTTTAGCCACATTATGTAACTTTTGACAAAAGAAGTAGCATCATCTCCTTTTGAGCTAACTAGCAATAAAAAACCCTCTCTTGCTAGGTTCAATACACTGAACTGTTTCAGCAGCTTGTTGTGTGTAACATTAGCTAGAGTTGTCAAATATCAAATAGATATTACCATCTACTTGATATTACAGAAACAGTTTCTGCCTCTTTATGCTACTGTTATGCTATGAATTAGCATAATTGTTGTTCAAGGGCAGTGCCTGCTATTTAGAAAGGTTAGCCTCCCTTAAACTAAATGATTTGACATTTTGGTATATATGCGTATTCTCTTTCTTGCCGAGATGAAACTGCTGCAAACACATGCAGCAAGGTGTAATGTTTTAATTATTAACTCTTTATTACCTATGAACAGAACCAGCAATGCTCTTTCCCAATGTCCGGCTAAGCTAAATTAGCCAGCTGCTAGCACCAGTGTCACAAATGGACACATTTGGACAAATATGAGAAATAGCCAGCCTGTTAGCTTAGCTTAAAGACAGCAAACAATACGTTCTTCCCAAGGTTTAAACAATCTGCCTACAAACACCTCTAAAGCTTAACATGTCCTGTATACTCATGCCAAAAAAACGGCATTTTAAAAGAAGACGTGGTCTTTTATGCTAAACAGCTAATCAGCTAGCAGTGTCTACCTAACGTGGACATAAGAGTAAAATGAGTATTTTCTTTTAACTTGTGGTTAGAAAGTGACAGGGCGCATTTCCCAAAGTGTTTCTTAAAGTAAATAATTATCTAAAATGTTGTAGATCAACCTTGTCTTGAAAATATTAACAACTTATCTGTAAAAGCAAATATGTTTTGTAAGTAGTGTGAAAGTGTGGGAACCACAATGTTATCTGTGAACATAAGAAATGATAAATTCTATTTTTGTCAAGTTGCAAATACGCTGTAAGAGAATTTGATCTGGACTATCTTGGGGTTCTTGACATTTCACCTCTTAAGTAAAGAACTTGACTGACTAATGTGGAGATCCAGTGAGGGCCGCTGAGGTCACATGTGAGTCGAGTCACCTGGCCATCACATGAAAACCACCATATGGACAAATGAGAATCTCCACAGATACTGAAACTAAAAGTGCTTTTGCTTTCCCTCAAGATCCTGATTGTGCAGTAAAGTGTCCACCTGTAGTCATCATTAAAAAAACTTGTTTATGTGTATGTAGGTAAGGAAAAACCAAAGACTAAGTAAACCAAAAGTTTTTGTTACCCTGTACCATGGATGGGCATGAAATAGGGAGATGACAAGATAAAAGGCCACAGTGTAATAAGTCAACAATTAATTTTTATTTTATCGAGTTTATATGATTTTGGTTCTGTAGCAACCTACTGGATAATTCTAATGAAGTGCAATTGTACTCAAGCCAGTTACAGTTGAGAGCAATGACAGGCACACGTTTTGTGTAAATTTAACAGCATTAGAACGGCTCCTACATATACACAGCAAAAGTACATGCCAGAGAAAAACAATATTAAAATTAGTTCACATTGACAATAGTTAGGAAGACATCCCTCAGTAATAATCTAAGCTAACACTTGAGAGATACACATTTCACCCATAGCTGGAATATGGGACAGAACAACTGAGCAAACATTCAGCCTTTACACACAGCG
This sequence comes from Ctenopoma kingsleyae, assembly GCA_032353495.1. Classification (NCBI taxonomy): domain Eukaryota; kingdom Metazoa; phylum Chordata; class Actinopteri; order Anabantiformes; family Anabantidae; genus Ctenopoma; species Ctenopoma kingsleyae. The sequence goes on along the minus strand of JAUBNQ010000005.1, from coordinate 22,133,699 downwards.
CGGGATGTGCGGTGTTATCCAACTCTAGGACTAAATCTCTCAAATCTGCCCTCAAACAACATGTTTGGTCAGAATCCAGACATTGTGCACTGCCATTTCAAACTAATTATATTGACACAACAAAATGAAAACCCAAAACCCAGTGTGCTCGACAAAAGATACACCTGTTTAAGATTGCTGCTCGAAGTTCCAGCTCCAAATGTTTTGTCTTTCCTGCACGTCTGGCAGGAAATGTTGGGAGATAATGCAACAAGCCACATATAACAACAAAACCATTTTAAACACAGGATCGCTAGTAGCCTTGGTGGAATTGACTGCAGATGTGTTGGGTTTTTTATGTGGCTTTATAATAATCACTGTTACAAGAGACATATCTACGAACTGAAAAGTTAAAGTCAAATAATACAGCTCTTAACTTTTGTGTGTCTGATGATGAGTCATAGTTGGTATGGTTATTATCCTCCAAACATGCAGAAACACAAGACTATAAAAGTTGGGAGATTTTGGTAACTAGTCTGTAGTGGTAATACTCGGACATTACAGGCTAAGGTCTGTGTATGTGAGCTTGAATTGCTCTGTCGATCTTCACAGTGAAAATTTAAGCGCTGACAAACTAAACGTCCCTTGGAAATTCTTGCACTGACTTGTGTTGGTTTTAAATGTCAAGTGTGTTGGATGACATGACCGGTCTGAAAGCAAATGCCAAAGTTTCACTTCTGACTGAAACTAATGATGTTGTATATACATATTTCCAGACAACATAGTTACTTTAAATTAGTAAGACAGGAGTAATAAACTAAACTCATGCTGTCAGGTTACAGTATGTTCTTTCTGTGTGGAAACTCATCGTGTACAAAGAGCCTGACAGTTTAGCCCGCTTAACCAACCTCTTTTCATGATCACCTTTTAAAATCTTGATAATGAATTGTAAAATTGGTGCGCGCGGTATGATTTCACCATCTAAACTGACAGATGAATCTCATAACAGGGTCTGGCAACACCACGTGTGACGGAAAGCAGATGCACCACTACATTCTACAGCTTTCCTTTATTATACAATCAAGGGCCACGTTGAAATCTTTTACAACCTATTATTTAACAGCATCAACGAAAATTACTTGAGTTGCATTCAAATGGCAACTATCAAAAAGTAAACTTACTTTAACATACATATTAAATAGTGTATAGTCCATGCAATTGCGCACGGCCGGTTTTGCATCGTTATGGTATGTCGTTATTAGTGTATGGGAGTCGTCAGCCACCAGTGCATTTTCCAATATAGCTTCAGGGAGAACTACTTCTCAACACCCATCAGAAACGTTTCAGCCAGACTTGAAGAGCAAGATAGCCACTTGGCCCAAGTAGAAGTAAATGAAATGCTTTGTCTCGTGGGTGACGTAGCTGCCGAAGTTCCTACCGACAATGCAGTGCCAGGTGGGGTTATACTTCTTGTCAAACTCCTGAAGAAAAAAAAGTTATAAGAGAAAAACCAATTAAAATCCAGAAGCAGTGGCCATAATCTACAACATAACAAATCATTAACCAAGGCTATAGCTACCTTTAATGATAGTGAGGTAATATCTGCAACACAACATTTAGTGTTATTACTGAATAATCTGCCAGGTATTTTCTCAAAAATGTGTAAAAATGTCAGAAAATAATGGAAAATGCATGTTCCAATGTCCCAGAGGAATGGGACATTGCAAAATCTGAAACCAGCAGAGGTTGTATTTGCTTGGGAAATGACTGATGACACTGGTCAAACACATTTTGTTACTTAAAACAAAACTGAGAATTCATCTATCACGTAAGTAGTATTGTATTGTACACCCTGCATAGACTGGTTCACGTGTCAATGTAATGCAAAAAAAACCAACAGGAAGCTGGTTGATACAGCCTCCATTCCTATTGGTGGAGTATATTGATAGAGATCAACACCAACCAACCTACTCTACAAGTACAGAAAACTACATCATTTTCATTCAAGCTGTATGTACAAAATGGATGTCATTGTTATGATCAGCAGGTCAAATATCAGAATTTCACACAGATAGCAAATATAATTTAGATCAGTGTTATCAGTGTATGTTTTCCAGTGTAAGCAAATCACATTGGAAAATCATTTCAGTTACATTTAGAATTTACTTACATGATTTTTTCATAACTTCTTTTGTTTGTACTGTTTTGTCTCCGGATTGTCACTTATAAAACACCATCAATAGCATTAAACCCTACCTGCATTAAAGGTTTTATTAAAATACACTGACTTGATAGACTGATCTTCAAGATGGGAAATGACTGTACGTAAAATTTGATTCAAATTCAAAACTGAAATACTTAAAAAAAAAGACTACTTTCTGGTGTGTGGTCAAAGTGTCTATAAACACAATGAAGTGAGAGGGGGACCTTTGGACCAATGACCTCAGTAATAAAAAAATCTCGTCCACGGCCCTGGTCACAGGAGCTTTCTCTGCACACTGACCAAAAATAGATCAGAGAATCAAAAGAAAGCTGTGAATGCGCAGCTCGTGTGCCACTGATGAAAGCTCACAGGAGCTGCGCTTGGATCCATCCGTCCTGTCTCACCTTCTTGATGTAGGCTGCGATGTCCTTCTCTATGTTGTACTTCTCCATAGCCTGGGTGGCACAGTCCACGGCGTCCTGCTGCATGTCCTCGGACATGTCTGCATTCTTGATCACAGCTTTCCTGTCAGTCATGGCTGAAGACGATGCCGATGGTTCCCTGCTGAAGGAGTAAAGTGCACGTTCACTCAGACGTACCGCACTGAAAATGAACACCGCACGTGGTGATGGGGATGGGGATGGGGATGGTTTAGGCCAGCAGGATCACTGCAAGACATCGATCACATGCAGAAAATTAGCCATCTGGCACCACGCTTTCCATCATTTACACTGACTCCTAATGAGAACTTCTGCTTGTGTCTGTTCTTAACGAGACGACGACTGGAGCGTTGCATAGATTGGCTGCGAAACTTGATACAGGTGGAGTTAAATTACTTGGCAAAATCACTTTACGATAAAAAAGCAGCTTCAGCGCGAGGAGACTGAAAGTGTCCAAATGTCTCTGATCAAGTATGTGCACAGGAAAGACACGCCTGCTGTTGTCGGTGCCAGCGCGGTGTCTAAATGTCTAAGCAGGAAAAAAAAACCCCATCATCATAAGAAAAACTCGCATCAGAAATATGTCAATACATGCAAGTCAATCTCTCCCACATGATGAAATCCACAACTCACCTTTCCTTGAACCGTCTCAAAACACTTCTCTGCAAAAATTAAATATGTATTTCACCCAGCCACGGGGTAGGCGGGAGGTTTCGATGATGCTGCGGCTAATTGCTTTTTAAAGATTTACACAATAAGCATGTAGGCAGCCTGGCTCGCTCCGCTGTGCTCTCTCCAGCAGCTCCCCGCCCTCTGCTGCATGCTACATCCTGCCATTGGCTGGGCCGCAGCCTCCCCGCGTGTTGCAAGCGTTTTTCTCCAGCTCCTGTCTGCCGGCATCTTATTTCATCCCACAATGCATCATTCGCAGCACACGCTGACTGTGTGGCCTGAGACGGAAACGAAGACCTCGGCAGCAGGTAGGCATCACTTGACTGCGCCTGCACAGCTTTTCCATCAGTCACACACAAACACACAAACACAACATGCAGCACACCTGCTTTCTTGTATCTGTGTCGTTTCTACAGGTGCAACGTGCAGCTCATGTGTGTGTGTGTGGCTGTAGCTTTAAATTGTGAGTTTAGCTGGTAAAATGACAAGCACTTTATCTTTGGTTTCATGGTTGAAATAAAAACAAACTAAGTGTCCTTGTTTGAAAGTGTTTTATTGAAAATGTTAAAGAGAAAAAGTAAGATTAAGCAAAATAAAAACATACAAACTACACCCAAATAACCCCCTCCCACCTCCCCAATTTTTAATTCCTTCATACCAGGCATCTACGATTCCATCCTTTGATCCAACTTCCTGGTCCTCTGTTTCGTTTTCGTGTAAGATAAAAGCCATTATCACTGAAAGACTTTAGGCAGGGGAGGGCCTACTATTAAAAAGAAAAAAAAAGTTGCGCTAGGACTCCCCGTTAATTAGTTCTGAAATCAACTCATCTGAATCCTGGAAAAACTGATCCCGTTCCGAGCTTCCATCCTTGCCTATCCCTTTCCTAATCGATCCACTCATCCAGCTCCAAGGATTGGGATCCACTGAGCCACTCCTCCAATCAAAACCTTGAAATACCAGGAAGAAAATCAGAGGCAGACCGTTAGAATAAAATGTCAAAATTTTGGGGCCTAACTTTTTTCTTTTCCATTTTGAGCACTCATGTCAGATCAAGAAAAAAAAATGCCCGAGCACAACTATCACTCCCTGAAGTTAGAACACTTGAGGACTTTTAAAAATTAGAAGTGGGACGCTTTTGCAGTGAAGTAGTAATTCAGTTTTTTTTTTTACATTTGACAGCAAAGATGATACACTTACATCACAACACTTCTAGGACTGCTTAATCTGTGACAAGCCACAGTAGCATGTTAAAAATTGTATACGTAACAAAGTACAGCACATATGGCTTTGTTAAATATAACATGCATGATATGGCAACCTATCAAAATTTTCAACTTATGGAATATGAAGCGTACCATTGCCAAGACCTGATTGCTCCTCAATTAGATGTCCTATCCTGACCATACAAATGAAATGTGCTCCACAACGGTTTTAATCCAAATCACTTTAATCCTTCTCTTCAGATGTCTAAAGGAAGACACAAGGGTAAAATACAGTTAAGCATTGGGCTCCCCGTCCAAACAGCCCACCCCACATACCCAATGAGAAACGCTATAAAAAAATGAAAAAAAAAGAAGACAAAACTCAATACTTGCAAAAACATTGAGCGCAGCTTGTTACTCCTCAACATTTTTGAAGTTAACACAGCACAATTTCTAATGTTGCAAAATTTGAGAGGACAGAGAGAAGGAGAGAGGGGGACAAAAACAAAAGGACAAAGCAGCTGGAAGAGGGTGGGGGGGGAGTGGGGGTACATCTACATACCAAGATCATCCACAAGGACATCAGGACATGAAATGCAAAAATTAAAAATCAATAGCTGACATCTGGAGAAACTCATAAGAGGTAAAATCAGGAGGGTAATACATCAAAATGGGCAAAACATTGGTGGTAGGAAGGTTTAGGAACGGGAACGAGAGCGGCTGTGACGAGGCGAGTAGCGTGGCGATCCTCTGCCACGGCCACGGGAATTGCTTCGGCTGCGACTGCGGCTGGCGCTGCGACTGCGGCTCCTGCTCCGGCTGCCACGGCTACGGGAGCGTGATCTTCCATAACTTGGGCTGCGCGGACCGTCTAATTTCACACGAATGTAAGCAGTCTCTCCCTGGCAGACACAAGAGAACTTGACATTGAAAAGACAACATTTCCGTCTATGATGGCAAAACCACAGATGAGGGCTCAGGTCCGCTTTCAAACATGTACTCACCTCGGCACAGCAAACAAAATCTATCCATGACAGTTAAATCAGTACACATACCTCATGTGAGCGGAATTTGGTGTTGTCCAGCTTTCGAACGGCATAGGTCATGTCTTCTTTGCGCACAAACTCTACAACCCCGGTTCCATCTCTGTAAACATCAGCATAGCAGACGTCGCCTGCCTCACGCATGTGGTCCTTCAGGTCCTGCCAGCTGCCACTCTGAGGAAGCCCTAAAAGATAGGATGAAAATTCTTAGTTGATACAGTTGAATTTTTTTCAGCTTTGTCTACGTGAAGCGTTTGTCATTTCAACATTTACTACAACTTTGCGACTAATTAGTCACCACAAGATATTTTAATGTATATTATTGCAGAGCCAGCTGTCATCAACATGATTC
>JAUBNQ010000005.1:22079329-22095753 GCA_032353495.1 Ctenopoma kingsleyae | reverse complement strand
CAGGGTTCGATTAAGCTTCCTTGGTGATCGCGGTTGGAGTCGATGTTTCTGCTATCGATTGGTTAAAACATAGTTTGAATGAGTGAAAGCAGAAACAGAAACAGAAAATAGCAGGTTTTAATAACTGCAAATGCATTCCCTTCATATTATAGCGCTTGTTAAAATATTATTCAATAATTTATAAAGCGCAGCGACTTTAAACAAAATTAAAAGGAATAAAATGATATCATATTCATATTCGTTGGTGTTAATGGTATCACCCACTGTATCACCCGCCGAATGGTATCTACCAGTTTGTCCTATCGCGTCTTCTCGCGAGGTTACAGTTTAACAGCAACTTTACGCCTTAACTTAAGGTTAACGCAAAGAAGAATAAACACGAAAAGCTGTGCTTATTAAAGCTATTTTGGTAAACTCTGGCACAACACGTCAATATGCAGTGAATTATCAACGTTACCCAAAAACGTAGATTAATTTTAGACGTCTACTTGTAATATCGTCAACAGTACAGTAGGGGGCGGTAATCAGGTTTGGTTGCGTTGGGAAACAAACCTGTAGAACAAGAGAATAAGAAACGAGGCAACAAAAAAAAAAATGGCAGCGTACATGAGAGGCGTGATGTATTTTGTTTCCATAGAACGAAACGCTTTTCTAATAAGAAGAAGTTGTATTATTGGGGAATCAAAACGGTATTTACGCGGACTACGGAGGAAACCTGTCAGGGTGTTGTTTCCCGAAAGCGACACGGGCGAAGTCCTCAAGACGACGCCACCGTCTCCACCAGCAGCCCGAAATGTAAAGAGAGAGAAGAAGGTGGAAAAAGTCGCCTTCACAGCAGAGCAGCTTAAAGAAAGTGGCTTTGTCAAGGCGAAGAGTAACCAGCAGCCAGCGACCAAACGAGCCGCTGTTATGAAGGATGAGATTGATGTACTGCACTTTGAGAGGGCTTTTCCTGGAGATAAGAGACTGGCGTAAGTGCGTGGAGGCTGCGGGGGATTATTGCCATGATTGGCACAGGTCACAACACTGGAATTCAAAGATGAAAATTAATATTTAGGACGTTTCTGTGAAATGGAAATGTTTTCCTCATTGCAAAATTAAGTACATTTTGCTGGTTTGCTTGAGTGGAGTTTTGAATTGAGGTGTTTGTACTTTTCTTTCAGTTTGAGTTGTGGGTTATAATAGCTTCATGTAATTCACTATTCTCAAAATAGCAATCACAGTTCATGTTCACCCTGCCTTTAATGCGTGTGCTACTTCTCCCCTCATCTGTTCTGCAGAAGGTTAGTGAGTGTGGCTCGTTCCAGGACGTTTCGGGAGCACCAGGGTAAGATCCTCCTGGAGGGCAGGCGTTTGATCTGTGATGCCCTGGATGCTGGTGCCAGCCCGCAGACGGTGTTCTTCAGCACCACCGATCGGCTCCGAGAGCTGCCCTTAGACAAGCTGAAAAGGGCCACTCTAGTCAAAGTAAAGTTTGAAGACATCAAGATCTGGTCTGACCTTGTGGCTCCACAGGGGGTAATAGGTAAGGGTAACATATTTTGTTTCGGTTCATTACAAAGCATTGAATGCCAACAATGTCACTGACTTCTGCTTCTTCCTCTGCAGCCATATTTGGTCGTCCGGACCCGTCACGGTTGAACTTCCGAAATAGAGATCATACAATGCCGTTGTCGCTGATATGTGATAATATCCGAGACCCTGGAAACCTTGGGACCATGTTGCGATGTGCTGCTGCTGCTGGGTGCCACAAAGTCCTGCTTACCAAGGGTATGCTTGAGTTATCAGTTAAAAGTGAAGTGAAATGAGCTTGAGCCCTTGAAAATAGTTTTTCTTCTTTGCTTGTGGTTTTTAAAATCATTTTTTCCTTTTCACCCTCAACAGGTTGCGTTGATGCCTGGGAACCTAAAGTTTTGCGTGCAGCAATGGGCGCCCATTTCCGCCTTCCCATCTATCCCAGCCTGGAATGGGGTGACATCGAGAATCATCTCCAGAAAGCCGTGACTGTCCACGTGGCTGACAGCAGCTGTGGCACACACAGTCCAGAAGCAGAAGATTCACATGTTAATGTGTTCCAAAAACCCTCCAAACCAGGAGAATATGGCTGGATTAGCACAAGGCGTAATCGCACTAACATGCACTGCAAGGACTATGGGTTGGACTCAGAGGATGAGGGACTGTTACTCCCAACAGTGGACTCCAAGCTGTACCATGAGAGCTGGGCTCAGAGTCTTACTGCTCTTGTGATTGGTGGAGAGACACACGGACTGAGTCTAGAAGCCATTCAGCTGGCTGAGAAAACTGCAGGTAACAGGCTCTTTATTCCTGTGGTTCCTGGTGTGGACAGCTTGAATTCAGCCATGGCAGCCAGCATCCTTTTGTTTGAGGGCAGGAAGCAACTGTTGAAACTCATGCAGACATCTGGGGGGAAATTGAAAGCTGAGAGGCAGACTTCATGATGTTCCATCTAAATATCACAACAACTTAAGGTGTACATGAATGGGATAACCTATTAGCCATATAATTTAATATCCAACATGTTCTGCTCATAATGAAACACAGAATTTCATCAGGGATTTGTGATGAGTTGTCAAGTGAATTTATTCCTTGAGTGTACTGTCAGGTGTTAAACAGAACCATTTTCTCCCAGGGCCTGACCAAGCTATACAATAGAATAGACAGTGGTGTATTGTGATGAATGTGCTGCTATTTAATAATGTCCACAAACTGGACTAATGTTTAAATACTACAGATAGAACAAAGGCACAAGGCAATGTTAGTCTATGTTAGTTTGTGTGCACCATTAAAAGCAGCGAATTCATCAGTCAATCATCTTCTAAGTATATACACACACACAAACACAGGAACAGTGATTATATATATATCTATATATAGATATAGATATAGATATATCTATATCTATATATAATTTTTTTTAGAACCTCTTCAGTTTAGCTGCACCACAAGTTAAACAGGTTTTATAAACTGATCTGAGAAATCTCAATAGCTTAAAATTGGCTTTCTAAAAGTGTGTATTATACAGAATTTTGCCATGCATAAAAGATCATTCAGAAAGTTGTAGTTTACTAGAATCACTTTCAAAACTGGCATAAGACATATTTCTATCTCTGTGTATTTGACCTTGTGCTGCTGCAGATTTTACATTAATAATATTGACTTGTGCGAAGTTAAGTGATATAGAAATATTAATGTGTATTTAACTTTTTAAGCACATAAATCTGCACAGTTCTCTGCCTGCTAGTCTCTAAAAGCCTTAAATGGCTGACTCCACTTGAAGCACATTCGCTCCAGAAAGGATGAAACTCACGGTGTCAGTGTTATGTGCACACTTTACTCCATATCTGCAGCACAGTTCCTATGCAAATATGCACAACCATGCAGGAAAGTGCAAGGTCAAGTTTTCAGCCTAACTAGAGTTTGCATATTAACAAAATGAGTTCATCTGCATATAGACTCCCATAATAAATGCAAAGTTTTCATTCTTATTCTTTGACCCAGTGAGTGTTATTGAAAGTAATTGAATTCTACCTAAAAATGTACATCATTTGTATTTTACATATCCAATAGATAACGTTATTGATAAAACGTAACAGGAACAAAACTTTGTGCTTGCCAGTGAATTTTTTAATGGGTGTGAGAAGTCATGACTGAAGTAACAGAATATGGGGATTTACTAGTATACATTCAACACTTTATCCAATGCCATTTTTGTGCCTTCAGAAATAACCTCGCCTTTTCATCAGGGGACCTTCACAGAAAATCCCCATAATGACATTGAGATGAGAACCACCATTAACAACTGGCTAGAGATGACTTTCACTCACATCATAACACACACACAGGCACAACAAGACACAGGGGTTTTGAAACATCAGTCATCAGTCTGTTACAAGCAAGTACAATGTGATCTTTGCTGTATGTGCACCTGTCACTGTAGTTTTTTTTCTTTAAATAGTGCCATAAGGCATATACAGCTACATCTAACCGAGATTCAGCACATTTCTAAGTGTAAATGTCAGTTACAGCTGTAAAAATGCATTTTTCATTTTCAACATTGTTCAGAATCCAAAGGTAATGAGGATCCTGTAAAAAAAGCAAACAATCAGCTGAATAAGTAGGTCCACTGGGTAGTTCTCTGGTTTTCTCTACAATTCAGAAATGAAATTGAAAAAAATTCAAATAACTTTTCTGGAGGCCAAAAAGCAAAACAAAAAACAGAATCTCCATATATATTAGTGTAGGGACTATAGTCAATGCAAGGCACCACAGGAGAGAGAGAGAGAGAGAGAGGACTCCGTGAACAGAGAAACATGTCTAAAAAAAAATGTTAAAATGTCAGTAAAAAGTGGGACATCTCGCTAACAGTCAGAGGGGAGTGAGAGAGATAGTGGGAGGCAGGGAGGGGTGAGGGGCATCAAGTTGGGGTTGGATGATTTGGAGTGAGTCCCATATGGTGTGTCCAATTTCAATTTGGACTTCCTCTTTAGATGGGGTCTGGCTTGAGCTTTTCAGCCAGGAAGTCGCTGACGAATTTCTCCACTACAGCTGGCGTGATCTCCTCGACATCGCGAACGTACTTGGCACGGGCTGACATGTCCAGGATAGTGAGCAGAGGTGCTGCTTCTGGGAGGTTAGTGTAGTCTCGCAGGGAGTCGCTCATGTCATCCTATGAGAATGTAAAAAAAATAAAGTGATCAGTATGATCTTACAGGGTCTGGTCAAGAGCTTAGCAGCAGCATCCTGGAACACTCGTAAACGACCAACAGATCTTTTGCTAAGATAAGTCAAAGGGGAAATAAAATAGTTGAGTTGATGAACTGAAATAAAAGCATGAATAATCATCTCCATGTCAGGCTGGGTTTAGTGAAATTCCTGTAGCTGGGGAAAAACAGGAATTAGGCAAACACTTTACATGCTGCTCCAGATTCTTTATGTACCCAAGGGGAGTATGTACAAAGCAAATAACAGAGGACCCAGAACAGAACCTTGTGGCACATCATATGGCTGAGGAGACATGAAACCAAAAAGGTCCTATCAGGGAGGTAGGAGAAAAAAAACCCATTAGGTTATCCAGAGATACCCACCTACTGCCTAAGCCCGTCAAAAGCTGCACTGACATCAGCATTCACACCTATCTGCAATTTAGCATCACCAATTAGTCAATTAGCATGTCTCTTAATTGTGGGAGGAAACTGAAGTACTGAAGGAATACCATGCTAGCAGAGGGAGAACATGTAAACTCCACATGTTAACTACTCTGCCACAGTGCTGCCCCACAGTGCCATTTTCAGAAGTCAGACTGGCTACTTGTTCCACAATTTTGGGGGCAGGGAGGGAAACAACAACACATTTATCTTTCTCAGAAAAGACTGTATATGAGCAGACAAACACAAATCTCTTAGTTTGACTTGTTGAACAAACTACTGAACTGTACTAATTTCACTGTAATTCCCTGAAAATGTCAATGCTGGGAGCGGGCTTTTATATTCATACATCTTATGTGTTCACATGACACATGAATTATCTTGACAAACATGCAAGTTAAGCACTGGATACGTTCCAGCAGAGAATACACAAATTACACATCTCTCTGCTGTTCATTAGTTCAGACTTGTTTATGACAGCACTCTTTACTCGAGTTATTTCACATTAAGATTACCCCATAAAGTGCAGAACTGCCTGGTACAATCTTCATTAAAGCACACTACATGAAAGAGGATAGGATATGTTCTCCTTTCTGGCGTCTTCCTGCAGGGCAGCCTGCCCAGAGAGACCAGAGAGATGGTGCCTTGTCACACATCCTGCTGTGTGGAGAGTCAGGAAGGAACCAGGTGGGGGTCCAACGACATCCCAGCTTTTTCAGAAAGCTCACTCGCTTCACATGTAAGTCTCGTCACGGAGCAGATTTGAATAAGAGGAAGGGAAGGAGCTGTGCATCAACTTGTGAAAGGGTTTTAGTGGGAATTCCAATTTTGTGTATTTGAGGGCTTCACCCATGTTTTGCCTGAGGCTTGATGTTACCTTTCACCCTTTAACATGTCAGTATTATAACTCCTGTGTCCATATATAGCAGAAATGAATCACTACCAGGGCAGAGATTCAGCTGCTTTCAAACAAGCTTGAAAGGGTAATTAATTATTGAGACTGAATATGAAATCGTTTCGTAATTCTGCTTCACTTACAGCTGGGAGTACTTGTGGAACTGGCATTCCTGCCTCGACAGAGATCCATTATTCTTGTCACATATTTTCTCTAAGTCAAATGGATTTCATGTGTTGTGTTTTGTAAGGTCGAACAGTTCATTTATTACATGCGTACGGCTACAATAATTTTCTCTTCCTCATGACGGTGTGACCCGATTTCCCCTCAGCGTAGGTTTTTTTTTTTGCTGGCTCCAAGAAAGCCTTGCGAAGATTAAAGATCAGTTTCATATGGAAAAGATTATGTTGCTAAGACAGAACTAACAAGTAACAGCCAGAGGGTGGCACTGCAACAAAGAGATGGACCTCTCATTGGTGCAGTGACTCTGCTGTTACTGACACAGTTACCGATTTGTGCCAGTGTGAGCTTTGACAAAACTAAATCAAAGATATACAGCGACTTTAGAAGGATTTCCTGGTTCATATATAACGCTCAAGCATTCCCGCCTTTTGGCCTGTTTGTTGTGTCTTCCCTGTTATCAGAAAATCCACAACTATTCCTTTAAATGGATCAAACCACACAATTAGCTCTCAGACTTTTCATTGAATAGCTGGGCTGCACTGCTACCTAAAAAGGATAAGTATGCCAAGATGTAGTCTGTGACCTCTACTTTGCAAAACTGCTAACAGATGGAACAGATGAGCTGCAGTGTAGGACTTTATTGTAGGCAGCTAACTTCCTCTGTATGAAGTGTGTTTTATTATACTGCAAATCAAAATACAGTGACCACTTAATACTCACACATGTAAGCTGTCACTACAGACAATGGTTTTACAAGTGAAATACTGCTTGATTCTCCTACTAGAAATAAAATTATTTCCTTTGCATGCTCTCTCACAGCTATACTGTGCGTAGATTATATATCATTTAGGCGTACAGAGTAAATAATCCACAAAAAGTGAAATTCCACAAATCTGTCACCGTGGCATTTCCAGCCTCTCAGATATGAGAAGATGCAATCTCTGTGTAGGAAGTCATGCATCTTCTTTTGTGTGGCTCTGCTTGTGTAAACTGCTTCTTGTGAGGTGCAGCGATTCCAGAGCCCCTCTAACCCCCCACCCCACCGCCTTACCCTCTGCAGCTCAGCTCCGAACAAAAAAAAAGAAAAAAAAAAAGACAAAGGGCCTCTCTGCTGTAGCCCGCACGCACAGCTGTGGTAAGGGTCAGCGTGTTTACTGTGTGGAACCTGCTGATCCACGTCAGGCTTATTCTGATTATTGATGCACTGTGGCATTTCACAGATGATGACCATATGATAAAGTCTGAGCTGATAATGATAACAAACCTCCCCACTGGCCCTCTGTCCATCTCACTCACCAGCTTTGATGTCTTAAGGAAAACCCAGTATTGTGAAATTCTGGAAATTCTGATGTGTAAACAGTTTATAATTCTGAAAATGAAATCCTTTTTTTTTGGCATGAGCAAATGAGAGATAAACAGCCAACAGATTTAGATATCTGAAGGAGGTCTCCAGTTATAAGGTATAAAACATACAGCCACAGATAAAAATGAAGTGATAAAAGCACAAATCCTTTATACTACCCTATATAAAAACAATGAGCTGCATTCCTCGTGATCTAAACACTTATTTTAAAATAAATATAATATATATATATATAAAATCACAAGGCCAGAACAGCCAATGTATTATGTTTTTTGAGCAATATAAGAAGTTTGTGTGTTTTTAATTAACAATGTCCAAAGAGCATTGTGTGCAAGCAACTCCGTGCTAAATGCTAATATTAGCATGCTAACATACTAAAAATAACAATGCTACCATGCTATTGTTTAGTATATTTATAATAGTATAGTATAGTATAATATTCACAATGAGCACTCTTGTGCTCAAGTTTAGCATGTTAGCATTTTGAGTCATGCTAGTTAGCGATAAGCATTACAGTGAAGGGAATATCATTAGTTTTGCAAGTATTTGGTCGTTCAAGAAAGAACTGCACAAAGTAATTAATGAAATTAGAAAAACTTCATTTTTGCTAGCCAGTACATCATAAATCAGCTATTTGTACTAGCATAAGAGGTTAAGAGTGGACTAGGGATATCATAATGTTATATTGATTATTTGTGTATTGCTGTTAATAATTTAATCTATTCAAATATATTTGAACAGATCATGCCAAAGACAAGGCTGTGCTGTTTTACTGTCAGAAAATGTAATGCACTGTACCCTGATGTAGTAGCTGGTTCAGCCACACGCCCTCTCACTTACATCTTATCTCTTATCTTAATGAGGTGGAGTTTGGTGTCTGCTGACCGCCCCGTACAACACCTATACAAATTATAAAATGCACCTGCCTTCCATGAGAGTAAGAAAACAGTAGCAGCCTGGCTTTATGTGGCACTGTGGGAGTCATGTTGTGTATTTCTTTAATTGTGAACAATTATTGATGGTTAACATGACAATCCATTATGAAATAGCTCAAAATTAGCATCTCTAGACTAGGTAAAAGAGAATCTGACACTGCCATCCTGTGAGCCAAGTATAATATTTATGATGTATGATTTTTATTGAACTTAGTACAAGTTCAATAAAACTTAAGTAACTGATAAGGTGAGGTTATCATTGCCAATTTTGACCTTTTTAGGAAATACAGAGAATAACTTTCATTGTGTTTGGACTGAAATATTTGCTAAAGACGCAGTCCTGGTGTGTTTATGCAACCCATTGTTATCCAAAGTCAAATCCATTATTCTGTCCCATAAATCAGGAATGAAAGAACAAAGCTTTGAAGAGTATAATCACAGGCAACAGTCACCACTGCTTGCCACAAAAAATCTGGCAAATTCTTATGTGACTGGATAATACCACCAAAGTTCACTTTGCTTGAAACAGCCACTACGCAACAGAAATGAAAGAATAAAACATCTTCAACAAAATCTTTGTGGTGTGTTTGCAAACCAGTGTACTACTCTGTGGCGTATGGTTTTCTCTGTAGGGTAAGAAGATCCTGTGTCATTTAGCTCAGCCTGGCCTCCCCCCTGAGAGACTGCCAGCATACTGCTGTCTCATGGACACAGAAAACCCAGCAGCTGGCCTGGCATGGAGCGTGCGACTACCAGAGCTAACCCAGGCCAAGATGCTGGAGTCTGAGCCTAAAGCCTGAAAAGGGAAGTGATATCTGACTGTGAACCCAATCTGGAAATGAAAGCTGATGATTTTATAGCCAGTTGAGCTACAGTCAGGAAATTATACCTGCGCTACAAGAATGTAAAAATATCTGGCTTAGCATGTGAGCCAGACGGGAGACAAAGCAAACCTAGTCTGCAGCTAAAACACCAGAAACTTCAGAATCACTTAAAGCTGCAGTAGAACAGTGTTTCTCTGTGTTAGGTCAAGTAAATATTGGCATGCAGACAATGAACATGAAACGATATCTGTTCTTGTTCTGTGTGCCTTATGTATATCAGAGTCATTTCAAGGCTCACATCAGGGTGGAGCGGCCTTGAACGGACACACACACACACACACACACACAGTCAGACAGTTAAGCACATGTGCAAGCCCCATGGCTGAAACCTAAGCCCAGCCTTTGAGTGACACGAGAAACCAGCACTGTCCTCCCAGACCGGCGGGCAGTTCGGGGGGGAACTGGGAGGAAGGGGAGCTAGAGGGCAGAGAGTAGGGGAAACTGAGGAGAAGTAGCTAATCTGGTAATTATGTCTGCTGCTGCTGCTGTTAACTCCACCAGTTCTGGAAAGGTCGAAACACAGCCCCCATGAGGTGACAGGAGTTATGCAAACTCCACGGTTCCATGGCACACCAGGAAGAGAACAGAGTGGGAGGTGGAATGATCAGTTTGAGGCAGTGTGAGGGAGTAAAACAAGTCTGCTGGAGCGTCCTGTGTCTACCCATCATGATTATGTGTTGTACCAATCTCATATCAAGCTTGGAGCATTATGTTATTTTCTTTTATTCATGGAATTATACGTCACATTAGTGTCCCTACTTAGTACATATCTTAGTCCCACCAAGGAGTTGCTGTCAGGCATCCTAATCAGAAATATGTCTGTGACAAAATCATCAGGTTCATATTGATTTTGGCTTTGGCCTGAGAAACGTATTAGCAGGCTATGTACTGTATGTAATAAGAAAAGCACACACTCAGAGACAACTTGCTGTATGACACACATGAACAGACCCTAACTTAAGCTATGCAGGTTAGTGTGAAATGGCATTTTACTCTTCTGAGTGGCTTATCTCACCTCTCCAGCCACAAAGAACAGCAGCGGCGTCTCCTCCTCCTTGGCTTTGTACTTAGCCATGAGCTTCTCTGCTATTGGCTGAATCAGTTCCTTGGCTGGCTCCAGCTCCCCCTCCTCCTCGGCATCTGAATAAACCAGAAAAGACGTTAAGAATATGAAGAAAAAAAAGTCAACTGGGAAAAGAAAAACGCACTGATGAGTGAAACTAGAAGCAGGGAAAGAGAGACAGATGAGTGAGTATGTAGCTTTGGTTTTAGCCAGAAAAAAAAGAAAACGACACCACAGACATCTCATATTTTTGGGTCCTAACTATGCATCCACTTTTCTCACAGTGTGCCGTTTTATAATGTCCAACTGTGACATTTAGTTTCTCTCCATCCTCACAACTGCCCTGCATTCATGTGGAAATCATTTTTCGATGTTATTCACAAGCCTCCTGCATTTTGCCTTTTTGCATCTTTCTGTATTAGCATATAAATAGATTCCATTTCCTACAGACCTATTGACACTGGATGAATTTTCCAGAGTCTAACATTCAATATGCTCCATATAAATGCCACTTACTGTAATTCACGCACAAGCAGCACTAGTCAGAGCCCCATGTGGAGCTTGCAGGGGCCCTGTCATAATTGCCAGTCAACTCACCCACAAACAGGACAAGGCAGGGCCCCTCATGGAGCTGCACGGCGTTGGACTCGCTGAGCTCGAGCACGGGCCGGGGGTGCCAGGGGAAGAGCCGGCACTCCGGGTCGTTCAGCACCTCCACGCGGCCCTGTCTCGTGATCATGTGACCCTCGGTGTCCAACAGAATCAGCGTGGGTATACCTGTGAAGAAGAGGAGAAAAAGGAAGAGAGGAAATGGGCAACAGCTTTGGGAGGTGGTTTGTTTCATTTCTGTTGCTTTGTGACGCAGACTATGCCATCTCCCACTGAGAGACCTTTGGTTGAGATGAGGTTTCAGGCATTTCCTAACATTTCATTCCTAACGTAATCACTTCTGCTCACTTTTTTCAATTTTCCATCAGCCTCATCAAAAACAGACAACATCTGCCGGCAAACAGTGAGTAAGACAGGAATACACAGACGTGGGGGCCATTGTGAACTGCAGGAGAGGGGCAGTGTTGACTCGTCCACCGTGCATTCCTCACATTCTTTTGCAGGAAAGATCCACAGCCCTCTGCACGCACGCACGCACACACACACACACACATGGAAGACGGACTCAGAAGGAAAAGTGAGAGGCACGGAGGGAGAGGCGCAGAACTTCCGCAGTGAACAAGACAGTAAACATGATAACCAGCCCACATTCCTCAGGCTGCAGGGCAGTCTGTGTTGCTGTTTGCCAGCCTAACACCGAGAGCTGGCAGCCACTGTGTTTGTGTGTGACATAACCAAGCTCAGTAGAAAAGAAGCAACAACCCTACAATCTCTCCTGTCAGCCATCACATCTGAAGCCTATTAGAAGGTGGCTGTAAAATACCTTGTATTCCATAAAGTCTGTTAAGTCGTGATCGCCGAGCCTCGTCTGAGTATGGCACTGCCAACCACGGCATCTCACTGAAGTACTGCTTGAAGGACTCCTCTGACCTGGAAGGGGTTGGAGAACACCAAACAGCAACACAGCAGATCATTGTGTGGTTTCAACTGACAGCTGATCAGACAGGACGGCATATTTGTGTTCTTTAACGGACACAGACACAAGCTGTCCATCAATAAATATGAGCATGTCTGTGCCCTAACGTGGTGACTCACCTATCAGCGCTGACGAACACGATCTCAAACTTCTGACCCGACTCTTTGACAATTCGATACGATTCCACCAAGACCCGGGTCAAACTGCGGCATGGTGGGCACTAACACAGACAGAGAGAGAAAGAGAGAGTAAAAGGAAGTGACTGGCTATACAATAATTAAAAA
Organism: Ctenopoma kingsleyae; assembly: GCA_032353495.1. Lineage (NCBI taxonomy): Eukaryota > Metazoa > Chordata > Actinopteri > Anabantiformes > Anabantidae > Ctenopoma > Ctenopoma kingsleyae. Next base: position 22,083,396 of record JAUBNQ010000005.1, on the reverse strand, counting down.
TGGCAGGTTGCTGCAGCAGTTTGGGTACTTTCCCGCTCTCTCCTACTGTCACCACACACCTTTCCACAAACTAGTAATTCTCTCTTGTTTCGTTCAAACATAGACCCTAATCCTGCTGTAATACACCAGCTTGAGAAAGCATTTGTTCTTCTGTCTGTAAGTCTTTGGAGAGCCCACACTATCCAAGAAGGGGGGGGTGGGGCACTGGTATGGCTGGCATTAAGATGACATCAGAGTACCATGGCAGCAAAAAGATAAACAGACCAGCAACCTCTTTCTCATGTCCTTTGTGTTCGCTCTGCCAGCAGCTGTATTTATTTATTTATTGCTTTCTTACTAGTGAATATGTTTTACAGTACAAACATTAATATTAACTTCACAGAAGAGAAAACAGTTTATGCAACTGATGTTTTGGTGGCTTAACTGTTTAATCTCCTGATACTGTACAAGTTTGACTTCAGCAACTTTGACAGAATAACGCTTGGTATTAAATAGGTATCATGTGAATTGTTTGGCCAGAGATATTAATTTTATTCGTGTTGTGAAGTCCTAAAATGTTAATAGTGCGTGTAACAGTGCGCTTCTATGTTAGTAGGTTATTAAAGCTGCAAAGACAATTTTTTTGGCCACCTGGGGGCAGCAGATAGAGGCTGTAACATAACAATGACATATTAACACTGTAAAGTTCATGTTTCTGGTGAATGTAGGTCCAGCATTAATTACCTTTTATGACAGATAGTGTTTTGTTGTTGTTGTTGCAGAAAGTGGTGCTTAACAATGAGCTGAACGTCACTAAAAAGCACCCGAGAGGTGAGAAGAGGTGCATTGTGGGTTCATAACTTTGAGGGACTCCTTTGACTTTAAATATGTCAGTTGTTTGCAGGACAATATCAGTCCAGAGGACTAGGCATATGTGCATATTTTATATAAGATTCTCTCTTTTACCAGTGAGCTCTACAGCGAAGCATTCAGCTGCATAGAAGAATGAAAATACAATTAACTTTATGAATATTAAAAATTGTTTGGGCACACAATATCTAAATTCGTCAGTGTCTACCTATTTATTATTAACACTGTACAAGACATTCAGCACGCACTTCTCATTTTAAGCCAGAGCCTATCTCTGTATTTACTGGTTGAAATGACAAAATGACAACAACCTGCAGTCAGTTATACGGCTGTTCGTGAGACGAGATGCTCTACTCAACTGTTGTGTTTCTGTATACAACCTACAGTTTATGTAGTTCAGTGATACAGCTTCATTCTAGAGGACCCCATCATGTCACTGTCAGAAGATGAATTTGTTATTATGATGCTACTGAAAAAGTAAGGTGTGTCAGATTAAGCTGTTATAGCAATGTATCATACGCAAAATTTTACTGTAAGTAAATGAGCATCTTGGTATCTGTAGACATCTGATATTAGAGGACTCAAATCCAATGAGGGTCAAAAAGACTTGAGCACATCTCTAATGTCAAAGCTAAGGCATCACATGTTATCAGGGCCTTTGTTTGCTCATGTTTGTAACTGACTTGGGTTTATTCTAAAAGAAACATTCCCCTCTCGCTGCAAAGGAAAAAAAAAAAAAAAGCAAACGCCCAGTGAATATAGGTCATGTTCCTCCTGCCACAGGCCATTTCAGGTCTCCAGAATATTAGGAGAAAAACCTAAACTATACGTCTGTGTAAGTGGTTGCCAAACCCAAGTGCTGGCATTTCATGTTTGTAAAATGTGTTTAATAGCACATAGATTTACACCAGTAACCAGGGGGAATGTGGTGTAAAAAAAACACTGCAAATAAGCTCCTGTAATGGCTTTTGTGACTTGTCCTTTTCAGTTTTGTATGGGTCTGGGGTTTGAGCCAGCCTTCAGGCGTCACCATTCTGAAGAGCTGGTCTCTGAGGCTGTGGCTCTGGCAGCTGCTGCACTGACCGGCCTGTGCTGCACCTCATTAAGAAGAGTCCACCGATGATATAACGCCTTTCACGCGCCACGGGGTCATGACCGTCACGACTATCAGAGACAATAGCTATGATGTCAGTGGGGCGTTTTGACCGATGCCAACTTAAAAAAGGTTCAGAGGTGGTGGTGAAAGGATGACCGCTGTTAATGTAAAAACACAGACACAATGGAGTTGCCTCCACCCGCCTGCTCCTCTCTCTTATCTGTCTCTACTAACCGCTCTGCCTTTTCCTGCTCAGCTCTGCTGCCCTGTCTTCTTGCTGATGTCCCCGTTTTGACAGCGATACAGGGCCTTAAAAGTTCCAAAAAAAAGCAGGGACCTCTTAAGCCTCTTTGTCTGCACTCACCCAGTGAGCTGAGAAATACACTCCCACGTAGTGTCCCTCCAGAGAGCTGCTGTCTGTTGTCTGCCTGTTGTTCCTGAGCAGAGGCCCTGCCACCACCTCTGCAAATGGCTTTGGCCCCCAGGGGAACTCCAGGCCTGGGTAGAAAAGTGGAGGGGGTGGTCAAAAGGGAAAGGTGGGAAGAAAAGAAACGAAAAACAAATCAAGGAAGAGAGACAAGAAAACAAATGTCTTCAGCCATGCTGACAACGCAGCTTGACAGCTTCAAGCTAAATGCTAATGCAACAATGCTAACATGCTCATAACAATATCATTTTTAGCAGATATAATGAAGGTTAGCACGCTCACATTTAGTTAGGTGTAAAACAAAGTACACCTGAGGCTGATGGGAGTGTTATTTGTTTAGCAGGTATTTGGTCATTAACGCAAATATTGGTAAGTTTACATTTTGTTGACAGCAAAAGCATCAATTTAAAGTGAGGGGACCAGGGCAGTGACTAAATTTGATTCAAACTAATTTACATTCTTATCATAAGATTAAGACTAAATGGAGAACCAGGGACTAAAATGAACACCGGTTCTGTGTGATATGTGCTTTTGGTGCGACATAAGGTTGTAAAGATCCATACCTCTCAAGAACATGAAGGCTGCTCTCATTCACACTTTTCATTTTCTTTTCAAGGTGTCTTCATTGTTACTGTCAAAGCTCTAGAGGTGCATTTGGTGGAGCCAAATTAAAAAAAGAGGGGTAATCATAAATAAAGCCCTGTATGGGTGGTTTATAATGGTCTCTTTATGTGAGTGTGGTTCTCCGGGGCTTCATTAGGCAGGAGTGACACGTCTGCTCTGCGTTGGTGCGGCCTTTTATTATTGTCCTGGTTGTAAAAGTGCACTCCATCTTTACGCTGCAGGCTAATCTGCTGCCGCTCAGGTCAGGCCTTTCATCGAGAGTGAAAGGCACAGGGTCCTGAATCGTTCACTCGCTTCTCCCTGCATCGATGCACTGCAAACTTTTACTGCCCTTTCCCTCTCCTAACCGTAGCTGCTGTAAGCTGAACTGACTTCTCACGACAAGAACTCCTAACACAGCAAAAATGAGAGATATATACATTAAAAAAAAGCCTTTTTTTCCCCAAAGTGATGTAGCATTGTTAGAAAATCCTGTCTCATCAAATATTCATACCCGTTTTTTTTTCTAGCCACATCTAGTTCGGAAGAGCAGTTAATGAATCATGGAAATAATATTGCAGGCACTGACTGGCTTTCATTAACCAGACACCAAAATATGTCACAGTCCTCATGCAGAATCCATTCTGCTTCACTGCTAGTGCCACTGTCGCCCCTCCTCACATGACTAATAGTAATGCTGTTTTTTTCAAGCTGACCAAACAGGGTTATGAAGAGGCAGCGTTTTGAAATATTGAGATCTTCTCAGCCACAGAGGACGTCCTCCGCACAGGGAAGGAATGCAAGGCCTCTCTTGTTAATTCCACTTCAAAGTGCAGAAATTACAGGGTTTCTACACGAGGGAGTGAGACATGGACACGCTATAATATTCATCCAGCACCATAATTACAGCAGCATCAACACAAACGAGAGGGGAAAAAGTTATTGCAAAATGTTTTAACCGAATGCTGAATATGAATGCACTGCAATAGCTCGAAAGAGAACTCGATGCAGGCATGTGGTAAACAAGCGTCATGTCTAAACAGATGCACCTTAGTACCTGCACTTACTGCACACACACACACACACACACAC
>JAUBNQ010000005.1:21985611-21998684 GCA_032353495.1 Ctenopoma kingsleyae | reverse complement strand
TCCCGCGGCGACACAGCTGACCAATAAGCGGAGAGAAAGTTCTCGCATGATTTGAAGTGACGCATTTTGAGGAAGAGGAAAATGATACAAGTTTATAAAGTCACCAACTGATTCGGACCAAAACCAACGAACTAAGGAGTGAAAACGCCCTAAGTTATGACAGGGCACCATCAGTGTTCTAATCTGTCCAAATGGCAGCAGTTGTGGAAAATATTCGGTTAAATATTCGGTCTACACTGAAATATCATCTTCTAAAAAGCCTGATGATGAACCAGTTTAGGCTCAAAATGTTGCATGTCTATAGGGAACAGATGCTTTGCTTCTCTGGGTCAGCCAGTCGCGCAGCACTTTCATTTTGTATGTGATGTTCATTTTTAAACACTATGTACACTGCTAAACCAATCTCACCTAATATGTTTGGCAAAACAATCCAATTAAGCCACTACTGCTTTCCAATAGACTGTTTAGTGAAACAACCATGAGCCTTGTTCTTTCATAAATATCTATCTCCCTCAGTCTGAATCAACATGCCAACTTGCTGTGATTGTCTGGTATTGAAACCCCTCTCATGAAAATGACTTGCCAGTATAATATCAGCACAGTCTTTTCTGGCTCCCAGGTACATGCAGGATGGTTACTCAGATTCGCACTCCTGCTGGTTTTGTGATAATAATCTGCAGTTCTTTCAAGCATTCACTCAGTATCTGTGGGGATACAGTGTACAGTAAATGCCCTGCAGGGAGCTGCAGCAATCACTTCCATTACCCAGTGGGGAAGACATCACTTGTTGATAGGCACAGTGTGGTGAGGCTTCAGCCATACAAGCAATTGGTTAGATTTCCTAAACTTTATCAGGTGTTTAGAGTCCATGTAAAGCTCCAGGAGTAAACTGAATGCATGAGCATCTATTAAATAAAAACAGATCAGTCTGAAGGCCTCGTTTATAAAAAAAATCAAATCCCATGACGGAGAGAACTGTTTGACAGCTGTTTAGACCGACAGCTGACTTGAGATGGCTAGATAAGGAGTTTTTATAGTTCAGTTTCAGTGTTTTAAGTTTCCATTGCTCCTGCTGCGCACCCTCATTCAGCTTCTCTTCACACTCTGCGTGTGTTTTCAGTGCCCACAGGAGCTCGCAGCACTGTGGCACACATGAACGCCTCTGCCTATACACACGTGTCTTTCTGATGGCTTTTTCAGAAGCTCAGACAGTCAAGTAGAGAGCGTGCTGGAGGGCGACGGGGCACATTTTTGGTGGTGAGCACCAAATAGACACACCTGAAAATGTGTGAGCTGACTTTGTCATTTCTTAGAAACAAGAAATCTGCGATCAAGTGGTTAATCTGCCACCATTTGCACTGTAAAGTGTGCAAAACCAGACAGGCACAGCAACAGAAACTAAGTATATATAGTGAACATTCTATTTATTTTCCTTAAAATTAGACACAAAGCACCAATGGACCAACACTAGACATAGAAGCAAATAACCAAATACCGTTGCACACAGTGAAGAGATTACTGAGGTTCTGGAGATTCTCTTCCATCCCATTTCAGACTTCGTGCTGTGTGTATATTAATGTCTGTGCTGTCAGGGAGGCAGCCTGACGCAGCACGAAACATAAATGAGCAACTGGGCAAATACCACAAGCAGGCATGCCAACTATCTATTGTTTGATAGCTCTCTAAACACTGCTGACACACCGCAAGAGTTTCCAGCTGCAACGTGCAGTTGCAGAGTTGTGTTCTCTGGTTGGGAGATAGCTGAGGATTTTGGATGTATTTGAAACGATTTTGTGACGCAAAGACAGGGTTTTAGTGTTGTGCAGTAAGTGAGCTTTGTCTATGTCTTCTTCGAGCAAATAAACTGTATAATTTGGTGAGACTGTTGAAGGAAAGTGTGTAGCACAAGCAGGACTTATGCAGCATTTATGATATACACTTTCTAATGATGCATAATCTCTTAATTATGGAGATGACAAATGAGACTAAGTGATAAATCTCTGGCTTTCTCTGTGCTAGGCAACTGCATATATTTGCCACGGGCCACCCTGCTCTTTTGAGATTCTTAATGGTTTCCTGACCATAATGTGAAATGTTTTTAAAGGCTTTTTACATCTCCTCCCTCAATTTTGCAAGGCACTAAAGTGCTGACACTTTAGCACTATGTAAGACATCTACAAACACGGGCAATAACGTGCTGTATTATTAGTTAAGTAGTGTTTCTATTACAGCACCACTGTAGATTACTGGGGAGAGAGAACACACACATTTCCTGCAAATCCCCTAGGGACATATTTCTCAGCAAGACCATTTTGACAGCTCAGCTCAAGTGTATACAGTGTGGACAGTGATAGGTTTAGTTTTCCAGGAGGTCCAATCCCCTCAAGGACAGAGTAAATAATGATATTATACATTATATGCATATATTATGGAAAACATAAGTGAAACAGTTTTTAATAACTGGTAACTGGTCATTAAATATCGCCTTATCCCCATGAATGATATGACAGAAGGTGTAGTGCTGGAATTTCTATCACATTCCTTGGTCTTGGGTGAATGCTGTCATAGTGAAACATTTGCTGAAGTAGCATCTTGCGTGGCCACATTTTGCTGTTGTTGTGATATCAGGAAGAATTCAGTGAACTATGGCTATGGGAAAAGGAAAATGCAGGATTTGGCCCAGGGTCAGGAGGGGAACATGTGCGTATGGGAGGAAGCTTATCGAGGTCAGTCTCCCATAGGGAAAGGAGAGAAGTGGACACAGCCTGACATGGTTCAGTTGAAAACAAGCTACCAGTGTAATTAATCTTATTTTTTATATAAGGTATTATTGAATTATTACCAATCTTTGTAGAACAGACTTTGTTTTCTTTGCATTACAATGACTCTCTGCCTCTGTGATTTCTAAGAAATCATTTGGCACTCTCTGTTGTTTGAAGGGTTTTATATCTGGGTACTTGAGAGAGTGAATATTCTCAACAAATGGAAACTGCTCCAAATCCTTTTTCATCCATGCTCTTGTATCAGAAGGTCATAAATAACACTACGTGGCTTCCCTGCTGAGACACTCGTGCGCTGTAACACTGCTCAGAGGAAAGTCTATTTGAGTTTTTTCACCAGCTATGACACTCCAAAGGTCATCTATCCCCACCTCGGGCATTAGTGCTTTGCTTTGTCTATATCCTTGAGTTCTGTGATTATTGGCACGATCCTGTAGACATTCTTGTCTTTTTTTTCCCTCACCTACAGGTTCATCACGAAAGCATAGCGCCACTCATTGGTGTCTGCAAAATATCGCACAAGAGTCAGTGGACAGCTCTGATGAGGAGTTCTTTGATGCCAGAGGTTAGTATTACATTTTATTTCCTCGTTTTATCCTGCTGTCACCTCATAACTTTTCTGTCCGACTGTAATAGTCTCAGAGATGATCTGAACTGCTTTATGAACACAGCAATTTCCATCAAGGATGCATATGTGCTGGTGACTCTCGCTGTATAGACCTTTTCCCTTTCAGGAATTGAATGATATTGAACAAAGTCATTTTACAGATTCTGCTCAGGACATGTGAAACAGACACACATGACAGAACATGACAGTATATAACCTTTTTTTTTCATAACGTGAACAGTGCAAAGATTTTCCCTTTTCAGGGTTTTGGAGCGAGGCTCACTCTTGTAAACAAACAGACAATGCCCGTTATTTGGGCTTGCTCGATTCACAGAGGTAGGACGTTGTAACTTTAATGTGGTCTTTATTGTTTTTATTAATCATTTGCTCTGTATAATGGCAGAAAATAGTGAAAATGTCAGATACAGGTTCTTAGAGTCTTTAAAGTGTCTTGTATTGCCCATCAATAGACTTATTGTTTTACTAGTAGTAAAAAGTCTTTTACTAAAGACGTAAAAGACTCTTAGAAGTTCAGATTGTGGAAATCCCTTGGTTATGGGTTGTTAAATTTCTGTAGTGGAAAAAAGCCTTTTGTTTTATATAGCTGAAAACGTGTAACTGTAACAGAAGAATAATGAGATCCAGGGGATATTTTTTGGCAGTTACTGTGTATTCTGATGTGCATCTGTGATTTTTGTTGTTATGACCAAACTGAGTGAAATCTGAATACAGAAGAGTGGCTGAATGGGTGGCAAATGGACCATGTATTAACTTAAATTGTCTTCAACCAATTTCTCCTGTCCTGTTTTTACCGATGAGGAAAACTACTCAGCACATCTGGCACATCAGAAATAGACACACTTGAGAACATGGCTGACTACTAGCCTTTTCACAGTCCCAGAAGGAGTTCATCAGCGAATAAGTGGAATACTTATCCCACCAATTATCCACTCAAGGGCTTATCCCTCAAGAGACTGATGGTAGAGATACTAATCAATTATGTGTTATTATTATTCTATTCTCATGTCAGATTAAAGTGAACAGCCAATAGCCAGAGGTGTTTTTAGAGTTTCTGGTGTCCAACATTCCTTCATCTAACATAAAAACCAGCTGCAAAATAGGCTCCGTGAGTAAGAGATTAGAGGCCGTCTGGAACATGCTCCGCTCCATTTCCCTTAATTTTGATTTCCCTTCTCTCCCTTTCCTTGCATATTCTGTTTGCTAAAAAAGGCACGTTTGCTGCTCTCAGTCCTAGAAAACATGAAATATTTATCCTTATCACAGCTGTCGTGGAGCAGAGCTGTGCATGGCCTGAACTGCATTTTGTGAGACTGGTGTCAAGGTGGCTACAGTGTCTGGAATGAAGGAATCACATGTGGGATAAGATAACATGTGCATATGTCACATGTGAACAGACGTACCTCGTCACTGTCATGCTATTTGCGAGACAAGAGTCGGCGATGAAATATCTCACTGAGGAGTGAGGAGAAAGAGATGCAGCTTTATCTCTCTTAAATAAACAGCATGGGGACATATAATGTCTTATTAGTCAAACAGAAGCAAGAAAAAAACTTGTGATTTATTTGTCATGGTAATTTGTTCAGGAAAAGAGAAAAGTTTTCACATTGCAGCACATACTGTACACTTATTAGTATTTGCTTTCTTACTAAGAGAATAATATTCATTCTATTCATATTTTGGTTTAAGACCTTACCGCATATATCTATATATAGAAATAGTGAAGACCCAACAGTCCTACTTGAGCAAACACTAGGCAGCAGTGGAGAGGAAAAACTCCCTTTAATGGAAGAAACCTCCAGCAGAACCAGGCTCAGGGTGGGTGGCCATCTGCCTCAACCGCTTGTGGTGAGTGGACAGAGGAGAGAGAAAAGAACAACAGGCAACAAGCAGCAGGTTGGTAGATCCAGTAACTGCAAACTGGAAACATACAGCTCCAAGGCCGGAGATACCTGCAGAAAGGTACAAAAAGAGAGAGAGACAGAGAGGACAAAGTGAAACTACAGGAGAGAAAAGACAAAAAGTTAATGACATGAAATAGTGAGACACTGTATGAGTGGACAGAGAAGAGGAGAGGAGCTCAGTGTATCATGGGAGGTCCCCCCAGCATAACTAAGAGATGGTTCAGAGCTACCTGAGCCAGCTTCCTCTATAAACTTTATCAAAGGTCTTAAAAGTAGAGAGGGTGTCTGCCTCCCAAACCCTAACTGGGAGCTGGTTCCACAGCAGCAACAGCAGCAGCTTTGGTCGCCTGTGGTGTTTGGGTCCAATACAAAGTGTAGGTCACCTGCGTTTTGGAAGCAGCCATTACTGTTATTACACACATAATGTAAAATGCCAACATCAAAAACATGGCTGGCACATTTGTGCATAGATACTGTGTGAGTTTTATTTATTAGCTGTTGCTTGTACAAGATACAGTGATATAGTCATGAGCTTAAGAGGTGCTGGTGTGTTTTTGACAAAGCCAGGCTTGCTGGGGTTTTTTTGTTGTTTTTTTTGTTCTTTTTTGCTGCTCCCAGTATTTATACTAAGCAAAACTAACCAGCTGCTGGCTATAGTTTCAAATTTAACAAACACAAATGAACCACTATGACTAGATCTAATTAGAATATTTTTCTCATAAGCAACATGATGGCTACTGCAATGGGGAGTCTAAATGTTTTGTGATACCATCCCGGGAGACCTGCATTTGACTCCAGATGCTTGTGCTTTAGGTAACACTCACATTTTATTTCAAGCTGTTCAAGCTTTTCCTTTTCTCTGCCTCTAATTGTCTTGTCATTTGCTGGCTTCTTCTTTCTCTCTTTCTGCTGCACAACATAGAGAGAAGTTTGCAGCAGGGTTTTATTGTGAAAAAACCCTTTGAAGTTGCATGAAACAATGACTGTTGAACAAAGAAGGAGTGACACAGAGAGATGAAAACAACAAGCAAGTTTAATTCTGGAATAAAGAGAGGAGGTGTTTTCTTGTGACTTTATAGTCTAAGCCCAGGGGGACTGCACAGCTGTGTCCTGTACAGAAGGCAACAGAGCAAGTTGTTCCAAACATAAACATACACTCAGCATGAAGAAGGCCTCTCTTGAAAGAGAAACCAGAACAAGGCCATAAAAGGTTGTTGGAGTTATGACCCACTACAGTCACTTGCTTACTCCAAGACTACTCCCTTAATGTCCCAGTAGCTCTGAGTGTTCTGGTAGGTTTTTACTTGTACCGTGCACACTGGATATACCATAGGCTTACCTCTTGAATCCTCACAATATGCTGGGGAAATGGAGGTACCTATGTGGTTATGATGAATGGGTTTTGAGTGTATGTTAGTGTGTGTTTTACAATGCCTTTAACAATTTTCTCACTCATAGATAGCATCTGTATATATATACTGTATGTCTTATGAGCACACTAGTATTAGCTCGTCGTGGAACCTGAAGAGGTGGTAACAGTAAGCCAAAGCCAAGTTACAGTAGGAGTTACAGCATTTCATGGCCACAGAAATACTGTTTCCTAGCTGGGCAATCACCTGACCTCAAACCAGCTGATCATTTGTTTCATTTGTTAAAGATTATACTGTGAGAAAAAAAAATTCAATGTTATAATGCAATTAATGACCGTTATCACTTTGTCAACTGGACCATTCACCATCTAACTGGCACAATAGACGGTTGTCTCAGTATGGTGTTAATGTGCTGGACCATCTTAAAATATGGCTGCGATAATTGCAGGGCTGTGCCAGGTTTCAGCACATAAATTACACTCTTATTCCTCACGGTGTTTCACAGTGGTCTTAATCATATCAGGTAAACAATATAAGACTAGTAGCACTTTTTATACATTGTCTTTTGTTGTTCAGCTCACCCTGACCTCCACCAATTTTTCTATTTCTATTTATATGTCACCAATGGCGACTTTTGCTTCATTCATAATTACTATGACCACTAGAGGTCACTTCTAATATGTATTGATGTGATGACATGCAGCTTGTTACCTACTGATAGGTACTACCGGGAAATAGCATAAAAATGGTTATGATATCATGATACTGTAGTGGAGGATTATGTCTTTATGGCTGTAAAAACAGTGGAAATGGGTGTAATACAGTCTGGCAAAGCCTCTAAGAGTCTGCTGACGACTGACCGGTGATTTTTAGACTACTGCAATTAAATATCCTTTTGAATTGTCCATTTATACATTAGTGCTGACATCACACGTGTCACAAGTAGTGAGCTCGCAAATGTGAAATGCTGAGTAAATGATAAAAACATGATAACAGTGGGCATGGAATTTGGGTTCTTGGCAGCTCCCTTTTTGTGGCGCAATTTAGAGATAATAAAATATCAGTAATCCATCAATGTGTGTTGTGTCTTGTGAAAGCGGAGACCGCTTCAGTCGCGTGATGTTGTTGGGTGTCACTAAGCGTTAGTGTGACATGGTGTCAAGGCAACACAGCTGTTGGCTGGATGGTTTGAAGCTGTCATTATCATGTTGATCAACTCCACTGACATCTGCACATCTGCCCCGTGCAAATCCCCGCACATATCCCCGCACATGTGCACACACACAGGGATCAGATTGTCATACCGCCTCAGCCCCCCCGAGCTGGCCTGCAGTGGCGATGAAAACACAAGTGTGACACAGACTGCTATCAGAGCACAGAGAGTCTCAAACTGATGTGCAGACACACAGTAAGATTGAAGTGAAGATACTGAGTGACTTTATGACCCGTCCACCTCCAGAGTCACCTCCAGTGTCGAGTATAAAATGTAAAACTTTTGCCACCGCAGGTAAAGCTCCAGTTTATCTGCAGTTCAAACCCAGGAGCTATCAAATGTGACTGTTCAAATGAAAGAAAATAAGAAGATAAGAAGATAAGAAGCTCACGTTAAGAAGAAGAAAAGTAAAATCCAAATCGCTCTTCTTAGGAGAAGGTTAAAATGGCTGTTCTAGCCGTTGCACCTTTCTGCTGCTGTTTAAAAGCCTTGTTTCTCCTGTGTTTCCACATGCAGAAACACAGTGGTTATACTTTGGACAAAAGTGCAGAATAAAGGCTTTTAACCACTCGCTGTGAAGAGTGCCATGCATTTACTTTGGTGTTAATACTCCACACAAGTACCTTTTCTGAATAATTTGTCCGTGGGTAAATATTCTAAGGTCTTCTCAGTATTTTAACATTTCGTGACTGAGAGCACCCTTTCATTTTCATCAGTTTGCCAAAAAAGCTCAGAGTGACTGAAGACTTGAAATCTTTTTCAAGTTGCTCCATCCAGAAAAAGGCAGCTTCTTTTTAAGTCTTGTGTTGAATATACAACAGTGTTGGTTTTGTCACTGGTGACGTGTGAAAGCAACATTTCAATTTCTGCAGCCTTGTGTTATCAATTTGGTTTGAAATTTGAATAAAGACCAGCTTGATGATTTAACACTGATATCTAAATACATTAACTAAGAGTTGTGAGTGTTTCAGGTGAGCATCTGAAGAATCAGATTCATTCTATTAGCTCTCCACTTTACAACAACATACAACATTTCTTCCATCACTTTTCCGTACTGCAGGTACCCCCCTCCAGCATCACTCAACCCCTGTGTCCCTGTAGTGCATTTGGAACAACACAGGTTTGTGCGCAGGGTTGAAGTGTTTCATTGTTTATAACGACTGAAGGAGGCTGCAGGCTGCTCAAGCGAAAGCCAACTCGATTGTCACATTGTTTATTGATTTGAGCTGCTGACAAATTTACTGTGTGTTAATGCAGATTTGTTATTTGATTTAAATAATAAGGGGGATTGGCAGATTGAGTCAGAAAGGAAATTCATGGTGATGGCTGCTCCAACAGCTTAATGTCGTAATAAATTGCCACTGGAGGCAAACAATGGGTGTATGCAAGTTGGACGTGTATTTATTATAAGGCTGCTAGCTCATTATGTTGCTGTATTCCACTCTGCAGTATATTAGTGGATGGAAGCTGTTGTGAATGATGTGATGTGCTTTGATTTGTGAGATAAAAAACTAGGTCTCTTTTGCACAGGCTTTTACAAAAGTTGTTAATGAAGGTTATTAGTATGATAAAACGTTACTGCTACAGTACAGTTACACACACCTGTCACTACACTTCTTGGCAGTTTATTTTTGCTCTTCTATGCCCACTCAAAATGAAGCTACAGCCAACAGCTTCGCTTAGCATAAAAACCTGCCTAAATGCACTTTTAACTAAAGCCAATGTAATATCTTAGTTTGTTTAATTCAAAAGCATACTCTTGGCAAATAAGCATATATTCCCAAATTGATAGACTATTCTTTTAAGATGCCAAATAAATGATATGAAATGAACTGTATATATGATGAGAAAGTCCATAAGGAAAATGATTTGTGTATAATTATTGTATTTGGCCACGTTTCCATTTTCATTTCCTTCATTGTTAATTTTCTGTTGTAGCTGATTATGTTTTATCTGTCCAGCACAAAAGAAATGAAGCGGCACTCAAGAATTTATGGCGAAGATTACTTTATTTTAGAGTCTATCCTCCCACTCATCCGTATGTGCCTGCAAACACTTCTACTGTATACATCTGAGCAGCCTAATCTTATCCTTTACTGTACTTTCTTGTTCACACTCACATTTTGCCTTCATTGTGTGTGTCAGAGCTGTCTTTGTAAAGTAATCCACTCCAGTCTGACTAAAATCAAATATCTATCAAAAATTAGGATGTTTTATTGTAAATGATGTTCAAAAAGAGTTCATACATACTTGGTCCCCATACAGGAGAATCATATTGGAACTAATTATACAAATTAATCATTTAAAAAATGTATGAATTGAATGTATTATTGTGGATGTGACACACAGGGTTAATGTTTTAATTGCCAGCTTCTCTTATCCCCATGCTAAAGGCAGGAAAGTAATTGTAAAATATTTTGTCTGTTAAAAGCTCTGAAGTGCACCTCAGCTGTCACTCTCAGAGTTTTCACCTCGGTCATTCAGAGGAAAGCAACAGTATGAACACGGCATAGTTTCCTACTTTTTTTTTTCGCTTCATGAATCTCTGAGGTAATTTCTCTCAAATTGATCTCATCTACTGCTTCACATTTCTCCTAAGGAGAAACAGTTCAGACTTCAGTAAGCTCAAAATAAGGACGTGATTCACTTCTCATGAGACGAAGGAAAGACAAAGATACTGTGAGCAACACAGTTTTCCTCTGGGCTGTTCTCATTCACTCTTGTATGACTTGTACTCCACGGGTCTGATGAAGCTGAAGGAGACTGCTCTCGTCTCTCTTGTACAAGTTATTCAGAAAGTTATGAGTAACTGTGGAATCGAATATGTGGACTGGTAGACCTTGGGCCTAAGAACAGTTGCTTAAACTCTGGCAGAGACCCAGATCTAAAAAGTGAAACAAATGCTGCTTTCACAGCCTGGTGGTAAAGTCGAACTTGTAGGTCAAAGTTAAACTGTAATTGATTATGGAACATTTTTACTGGAAAAAGCAGATGGACGATAAACAAACATTAGCTATTTTGGCATTTGCCTATTTTGCCAAACAGGTACTGTAGTGGATATAAACCGTCTAACATCCACGCTCAGATGTTTTTCATTCTAAACCAGTCCCTCCACGTGGTGATTTCACTGATTTCTACTTCTTTCTCTGTGATTGAAGGTGTGTTGATCAGTGAAATCAGCTGCTGCTGTGTTAGATTTGAATGAACCAGCTGCTGCAAAGCACCTGTTTCATGTAATCTGCTGCACAGAATTGTACTGATACAGACACAGAAACACAGTAAGCTTATTTTAGAGCAGAGGGAACTTGAATGATCTGCCCAGGGGGGTTATAATGGAAATTCAGGAGAAGACAAGCATAAAAATTGCATAAAAAGAGCAATACACATTAAAATTTTATTAAGATAGTATGCATATTTGAAAACATAGAAGCCATGTACAGAGTAAGTACATAAAACAAGATATAAAATGATTATCTATATTAAAAATAAATATAAAGCAACTATAGATAAATACCTCACATATGATAAAATTCTAGGACATATAGGAGGAAAATAACAGTGTGCAAGACACTATAGTTTTTATTGAGCTGCATAAAGTAAACTATATTCTAATAGTATGTATCAAAGGCATTAAAGAATAATTAACAATGAATCTCATGAAAGCAGCAAGATTGTGGAGACATAGGGCCGGGCTGTCAAAACCGTCCTGCTTGTTTTCCAGCCATCCCCGCACCTCCAGCTTCTGATTGGCTGAACACACCTGAACCATGTAATCAGCAGTGGGTGGGGCAGGGATAGCTGGAGGGCCGGTATTTGACACCTCTGACAGTGAGACTTTATAGTCTTCCTAGCAGCTTGGTGATGCTAAGGCTAATGGTACCATTCCAACAGTCATTGGTAATGCTAACTTTTACTATCTTTTAAACATTTTATCTCAGCATGTTAGCATGCTAACATTTGCCAATTAGTGCTTATTGTTGTACGTGCTCACAGTGTCCTGTATATTGGGTAATAATGACTGGTGTCTGAATTAATGTTAGCATCACCACAGGAGGACTGTTGACTGCTACTGTTATCAGTGGTCTGCAGCCCTGCAGCTCCATGTGCAGCAGGCTGTGCTGACACATGTAGAGGTGGATTTAATAATGACCAGTGAATGTTTCAAAATAAAAAATTGACTTTATTATGGCACTAGGTGAAAGTTAGGGATTATCAGAGTAAATACAATTTCAAGGGGGCCATGAATGTTTGTACCAAATTTTTCATAGCAATCCACTGCACAGCTGTTTGATTCAAAGCCACAAAAATATAGGTCTTTAATGCCGGAAAGAAAGAAAGTCTTTTAATTCATTTATTTATCATTGTTATATATTTGATTACACATATGTTGTCTAAGCTGCACTACTTCATCAGTACCTGACAGACTCACTCAGCCATATTATAGGATAATCCCCGAAACAAACTCATTTTCATAGTGCATCTTATGAAGTCGAATAGGCCTAAAATAAAACTAGAAATATTATTTTCATTTCAATTCCACTGTTGCATATAATGCATAATGATGAGCTCAAGAAATGCTAAAGAAAGATGGATTGAGAGAGGTCGGCCAAGGCCATTTTCTCGTCGTTTGACAATCGCTGCGTCTATTTCTCTCTTTTCCACCATGACACTTACTCACTGTGAGCTGACAGGTTGAAGGATGTTTCAAAATCTCTTTTCTCTCCCTCAGGGCCGACGGCTGCAGGCAAATCTCACACTTCGATTTCTCTCTGTTTGCCCTGTTGTTCAAATGAGATTTTCCTGTTGTCTCATATATTCCATATGCAGTTGGTTGGGTTTATTCCACTTATTGTTTGTGCATTTCATTTATTTGTTGAGTTTTTAGTGCACAGATAGGTAGGTTTATTCAGCTCAAACACATCTGGCTTCCCAGAGGAGCTCCTGTTTTGGTTGCAAGCATTTCTGCTCAGCTCTCCCTCCAGGAGATGATTCAGTCTTTTTAGGGTTTGGTGTAAAACCTGCTTTGTATTCTCCTCCTGTCCAAACACAGGCTTTCTTACATCCCGCAACGCTTTGTTCAGATCCAATATGCACCTCTCTGTGTCTCTTCCTCCCTCTCCCTCTGCATTTTCTTTGCACTTGTCTGTGTATGTTTGAGTGTGTGTGCGTGTGTGTGTGTGT
>JAUBNQ010000005.1:21934876-21958565 GCA_032353495.1 Ctenopoma kingsleyae | reverse complement strand
TTCTTATATATATATATATATATATATATATATATATATATATAAAGATTCAGACCCTTTGGCAGCAATTACAGCTTCAAGCTGTTTTCTTCAAAGACCTCTTTGTATTTGGCTGCATTCATCCTTCACTCAGCTCTGCCCAGTCTCCCAGTCCTTGCTTCTGTAGCTGGAGTTAGTGTGCTGCCAGCTTGGATTTCCTCTGGGTACTCGTTTCCTCCAACAGTTCAAAAACACGCAGGTTAGATTAACTGTCAACTCTAAAGTGCCCATATGTGTGAATGTGAACACGATGTGTTGGTCGTGTGATGGACTGGCCACCCTTACTCCAAGTCTTAGCTGGGATCAAGAGAATATGCGGTAAAGCTAATACTGTACAACGTATACATACGTGTATATATGTATTAGAAGATTGTTGAGGATGCTGATGAATGTGTTAGAGGTTCTTATGATGACCCAGATGTTGCATGCTCTCGTCCAGGTTTTTCTGGAATGTGTCACTCTGTCTCGCCCCTGCTCTTTATCAATATTTGCAGCTTGACTGCGTGCCTACCTGGCTCTGCTGAACTAAAAATAGCCTGTTTGAGCCTGTGCCAGCCAGTTTGTGTGGGAGACTGAGTGTCTGGGGTGATTTTAGCTGGGGCAGATAGGCTGGAGGGGGTACAGCTGCCATGTTGATTCACTTCAAGCAACCAGTGTTCCCAATCCACATCACATGCTCCACTTGATTTACAACCATTACAGTCACAGAGTCACCGAACGTACACGATGATCCCATCAGTTCACAGTTACGCCATAATGTGTTCATAGCAGTGTGTCTGTGACCTATCAGTTATTGTTACAGTCCTGATTAAGGGTCATCACTGCTCCTGGATATATTCTTTAACCCCTGAATGCCCCAGTGGAGCAGTTAACAGGACAACGTATTAAATCTCTTTTTCCCAGGTTTTGTCCCTCCTATCAGACCTCCCTCTCTGATCACTCCATTTCACGTTTCTCCATTTGCACCTTGCTGTGCTTTGACCCTGACTAGGAATGGCCTGTGACATCATGTGCAAATGGCCATAACACTTCTCTCATGAAAGCACTCTCTCAGTGTTTGTATTTTATAATAGTTTTACTTTGTTTGGTCTCAAATGATGAAACTAACAAATAAAGCAACATATTTAGCATACAGTTTATTCAACACAATTATTTTAGAAATGCTTAAGCTTAATCAGCACTAGCTCCTGCTGCTTTACAGGGCTGCGCTTTTTGAGGCATGTCAATATGTTCATTGCTCATAAAAACATGTCAACCAATCAGTCAAAAGCAATTAGTACTAGTAGTATTTGTCATGTTCTTTTTACATTTTGGGAGCATTTTGCAGTAAATTGACAAGCTGCAAAAAAGGGACATTTAGTCCAACCAGGCAGAAAATATATATATATAACACTTCTTCACATCACACCGATTTCTGAAGTAATTTTTTTATGTGAGTATGGAAAGTGCACTTACTCAGAGCGTGGATTTTTGCTGAAATAAATCTCTGAATGAAGAATAAGAACATTTATCCATGTAATGTCACAATGGTTCACTGTGTCTGTGGCATACAGGCACTACTGCTTTCTTGAGTTCAAAGGATATTACTGTAGTAACCATGAGGATGCTATATTAAAGCAGTAATACGTGCTGACAACAAACTGCATGATGGGAAGAAGTGAAGGCGTGGACACATTATGAGACAGAAGACTAAAAATAAAGTAGAACTGGAAATTAAAGCATTATTGATTTGCGTTTTAAAGATGACTGTAGGCTTCTGACCAGGCCCAGCTCTTGGCATAGGCATACTAGGCGGTCGCCTAGGGCGCCACTTGCTGAAAAAAATAATAATAAAAAAGTTGCTTGCAAATATCGTCGGTTGCGGGTTTTTGAGCTTGTGTAGTTACTTATTTTGGCTTTGCTCCCTGTATGAACCCCTCATGATTCTCTACCAGCTCTCCACAATAAAGTGAAACGCGTAGGCGGTTGATTACGAGGCGCCGAGGCGTAATCTCAGCTAGGGCGCAAAAGTGGGTCGAGCCGGCTCTGCTTCTGACAAAACTTTTCTCTCTTAAGGGGGAATGGCTGATTCAGAGAGAGCAGAGAGATCCTGTCAGTCAGAAAGCAGCAGAAAGTCTGTTCAAACAGCTGTAAGCATGATGCAGCCTGTGAAGGCTGAGTCAGAAAGACCCGGTGCTGACAGCGACCCCTGAATGTTAACGAACCAGCCTGCATCAGCCCACTTTTGAATCTGGACAAAGCAAACACATCAGTGACTCATCTGAATAAAGACCGAGATATTTGCCTTCCTAATTTCAGCATACATATTACTGACATTTAATTCAGTTCAGTTATGAATATGCCTATTTTTCTCTTAACATAAAAACATCTTCTGTTCCATTATACTCTATCCTGTAGCTTACAGGCTCAACCTTACTAGTTACAATAGTTACTGGTTAATGATCATTTTTGTACTGCTTACCAGTCTGTATTGACTGGCTTTAAGTCATTCTTCATCGTAAACAAAGCTTTTTAAGTCAAGTCAGTCTTATTTGTATAGCACTTTTCATATACAATGATAACAACAACACAAACACATATACGCACAAATACAGAATGAAAAATAAGGTAAACACTTGGCTAGTCATAGGCATGAGGAAACAGTTATATTTTAAATGTGGAAACAGTAGCGAGTGATCTCAGGCGATCTGGTAGTTTGCTCCAAAGGAACTGAAAATACCAGGATCTCATTCTTAGAAGCCAGCTACCAGGGGGATGTGGGGATTTGTAAGACCACACTGAGTGAACAGGTCAGCATTGTGCTTCACAGCCAGTGTCACACAGCGACAAAATTTTTCAAAGTTAATTCTGTTTATTACTGATAGTAAGTGGTAATGGAGATAGTTTACCAGCTTGCTTATGGTGTTTAGATCATCGGAGGACACTGAGACATACAGCTGTGTGTCATCAGCATGCTGTACAACCCAGTCTCCTAAAAATTACGTTCCTATCCAACTAAACTGCAATCCCGATTACATTATTTAGATTTATTAATGCAAAACGATTGCAAGGAGGTGGTTGGGGAGGATGAAGGGCGTTCACTGTGTAGGACTGAGACCCGAGTTCGACACCAAAGTCCCCACTGAGGTTGGGTTTAGGCAGGAAAAGTACTGAGGTTAGGGTTAGAAAAAAGATGGTGTTTTGCTTTCATTTTTAACGCAGACCTGTTTGTGAAGCAATTGTGTAAAGTGACATTTTTATCCATTAAGCAGCCCACAGTCTTTCACTGACCCTGACCCACTGCTGTGATGCCTGATGCCGATCATCTGGATGTTGAAGTGTAACACTGGATATTTTAGGCGACAGAAAACCAGATACAGATCGGATAATTTGGTGTCAAAACTATGTTACCTGTGAACGTATGATGATTATGTTAACAGAAAACGTAATCGAGTCGCAATTACTTTCTCTGCAAAAATGTAATCTGGATTGCAGTTTAGTTGTATACGAACATCATTTTTAGGAGATAGGGCTGTACTGTATGAATCATAAAATATACTGTGTTTTTATTGATGATTTGTGAAAATATCCACTTTAATGACAACTTTTTTATTAATGAATAAACCACTTTTATAAAATCCTAGCCTATGCCTGCCTGTAGTTCATTCGTTTAATGGCCGAGTGTGGTTAGTAGAGAAAGTCAGACTATTTTTGGCTGATAACTCATGACAATAGACAGTCAATATAAAAATATATACATACAAATAAATATTGTATATTCTTGGGTAAAATATCCTATTTTGTGTCAATGGCTACTCCCCAGTTTGATGAAAGAGAGTGTGGAGGTGCGTGGTGGCAGTAACACCAGTCTGGTGTTGAACCCCGGCCGATTCGACTTCGAGGTGTCAGACTGCTTCCTGCTGGGCTGTCCACTGGGCCTTGTCTTGGCCATGAGACGCACTGTGCTGCCTGCCGTCCAGGGTAAGAATCAGACACATGCAAATCATATAAGAGAATGCATTTCCTCACGCGCATACTGTACATCTACAGAAGTATGTACACATGCTCGTCCTCAGACACAGATAAGAGCAATTTCTGTGTGTGCAGGTTTTTTCAGTCTTAAATCTTGAATGAGTCTCCAACTGATACTACTACTTGTTTACTACAGTTTTTTTGTTTTTGCTAGAGCTGCAATAATTACGAAAGATTCTACAATGTAAATTCAAATGAAAATTTTAATATTTTCACCTGAGTATTTGTGAAAACATCTTTTTTTTAAAAAGGATCAGAGTCCTCATTGTGAACACAGGTCAGAGTAAGCTTCCCATGTTGGAAACTACACATGAGCTGATGATTACGTGCCACAGTTCCTTGGAAGTCAACATATGTTTCTAGATACTGATCTTTATTTGACTCAGTTACACTCTATCCTTCCATCTTTTCCTAATTTCCATGCCTGTCAATTATGTTTTCTTACCCTCAGTGAGCCAGCTGCATCCAGCCTGCTCTCAAATTTTCAACCTCTTCTATCCTTCGGACCCTTCAGCATCCAGACTAGAGCCGCTGCTGCAGCCTCTCTTCCACAAGTTGCCACCATTCGCTGTGCCGCGCTACCAGCGCTACCCTCTAGGAGATGGACGCTCAGTGCTCATTGGTAAGACATGTGACTTGACCCTGGAAATCAATTTACCAGTGAGGGGAGATGCAAGAGCAGCTTCTCCTGAATATTTCATTGGCTCATCTATTTTCTGGTATAATTGTATTGCTGTATTAATAACCTTTTGGATTTGCATGTGAAAGCTGGTGTGAAACCTCTGTGGCATTCTGTCAGTGTGAAGGGCTTACAGCAGCGCAGAGATTCTACGACTCAGTAATGAGAATTTACATGTACACAGGAACAGATGCAGGATGCACATCGTCAATCCCATCTGTGTGAGCTTGCTCTGTAGAGGTCAAGGTAAATCCTGCTTCCCAAGCCTGAAGTTTGAAGTAATTATACTCCATCTTCCTGTAGTGCAGTACCTTTAGCCTGCCACAGCTCTCTGAGGATGAGGCACAGTATGTGAGATATTAGCCTGCTAGATATGGCACAGCACTGCTGTAATCCCCCTAGAGGGCTGTTCGTAGACACTGTGTTCCTAATGAGCTGCTGATTTATTTGAAGCATGTTTTAGCCCACTTTTGGGACATAGATGCTCACTCTAAACAGCAGTTATGACGCATTGTCTGGTTCCCCTGCCTCTCTATCCACCTACCTCACTGAGAGAAAGTAGGACAAGGACTGATGGCTTGTTCTAACAGCCTGCGAGCAAGAGCCCAGATATGAGGATAAGGCTTTGTGGTTTCGGTGCATGGCTTTAAAAACTTTTAGTGAATATGCAATCATTAGGGGGATCTATAGCTCAAAGCAGATTTATCAAATATGCCATTGCAGTGATGTGGAACATTTCCATTTTGCTTTCAGTTATCCTTTTTTTTTCCTGGGAACACTTCAGTACAACATATTCAGTGGTTAAATAAGAACAGAAGCAGATTATTTAAAGAGTGACAACACACAAAGTAGAGAATTAGCTATTCATGTGGAACTTTTATGCCAGTTACTTGGTGTGAAACTGGGAGAAGAAGAAAGAAACAGTTTTATCTTGTAGCAAAAGAGCATTTCAATCTCATGAAGGATGCGGAGAATACTTACAATCTAAATAGTAAGCTTCTAAATAGTTTTCTCAGCTTCTGGAAACCACATATTTGTACTTCACAATGATCATATTTGGTAAATCATGGCAAACAAAACTAGAGGAAAGCCATACTATAACAAACATAATGTTGTCAAATACAGTCAGAAAGAGGTTGTAAGCTCAGGAGAGAGTAAAACTGGGTCATTTGATGTGGGTCTCAGATCGATTTTTCTAATACATCTACTAATACATAAAAGATTAAACTACAACATGCGAGGATGGACAATGGTACATGGTGGAACAAGCACAAACACAATTATAATTATTGCAACAACTTACAATACCAGCAGAGTAACATTTATAGTCCATTCTAAATGCAGCACAATCTGAACTGAATGTTGTCACATTAACATAAAGGCCGTAGCAGCATTGTTACAAAGCAAGACTAAATGCTTAAAAGGTTTCACCATCTCAAGATTGCTGTAAAAAAAATGCATTTCTAAATTATCATCGGCATGCACAAAGTAAATGAACCAAAGTCATAATCAGAATCTGATGTGTGTCTCTCTCACAATCATTAGAAATAATGAACATCCAGGAAAATACTACATGTCAGAAAAGAGGAATTAAATGTGTGTCACTATCTGACATTGTAAAATCCTGTGCCAAATTCTCCGTCCAATATTTAATTTGACAGGACATTTTATTAGGCAGTGCATTGTAAGATGCAAGAATGAACATTGCTCTTGCTCACAGTCATAGAATTAACAGCAATATAAATATTAAATAAATCAGTGATGCAGCCTGTGAGAGAACAGATAGCATTCATTGTCCCTGGTAATGCTGCAATTCTTAAAATTGTTCTTAAGAAAGGTCCTAAAAAAGTCTATATTTATTTTATATGTTTTATTATAAACAGTGAATCTGTTTCACTTTTACGTTTCTCTCATGTGTGACCTGAGTCCAAAACAAATGTCTGACACATGATAGTAAATAACAGCAATTTTACCCATGTAAACTGGATGCCCAAGCTGTGATTTATTAATTTAATCATATTGGTCACATAGCAGGATGCTTGACACCTCTGAGCCTCAGTAGTGCTGATAAAGGAGATGGAGTGTAATAGCAGACACACACACACACACATCATAGGCTTTCAGCTATACCGGGTTTTAATTATGGGTCTGTATCCCTGTTCCATTGATTGGGCCGGGATGCTGTCAAATTGTGTGTTAAATTAAAAACCATAGACAGGTGCACATGGAGGCGGTAGCAGAGGCAGAAACACACTCGCTGACACAGACACACACAAGAAACAGTGTTGCGCATCGCCTATTTCCTGCTCTGTAATATGGTAATTAGTTTTTCTGAAGGCACGGAGAGCCAATCAAATCATACTCGCATGGGTATGACTTTGACATCAACACCCATCAGCAGTGGAGCTTTTATTATGATGAATGCTGCTAATATGGAGAGAATGAGCCCTCTTCCTATTGATTTCCAACAGTGGAAAATGTGATCATCCAAGACAGCAAATGCACATGGAATTATGATCCATATCGATACAAATGACCTGGTGGTGTATTTTTTTATTTTTATTTTTTGTTCACCGTGTTGGATGCTAGTGTGCACAGAAGCTGGGACCTTGGCGAGGACTGGAGGGGAGGTTGCCGAGTCTCTTTCAGTCTCTACGTCAGAAAGATGTTTGAAGGCCACAGGGCAATCATCTCCTTCACTTTGTGAATTCTGTGCTTGTCTCTTTTTCCCCACTGTAATCAGCTGTTTGGTGCTTGAATTCTAATCTTTGTCTGAATACTGATCATTTAAAGACTGGTAGCCTTTGATTTCTACATTTTCTCATGAATGAAGATGCTCCTGCGTTTATCTTTCTCTCTTTGCGCCCATCTTTGTCACCTTGTAGTCTCATCTTTCCTGCTAGCCCTTGCAGTTTTTTGAGGCTGCTCTCTTTTTGCTTCTTCGCTTGCATGCATCTCTTGAAGTTTTGTGTGTGTGTTTCAGAAAGTGTGTCAGTCAGCGACCCTTTCTCTTGTCTCTTTCTTTCTGGCGCTCATCTGTCAGAATCATCTCTCTCCCTCTATCTGCTCATTGTGCTGTGTGAGAGAAAAGCAGAATCATACTAATGTTCCTAAGACTAAAAGAGAGCAAGGCCTCTCTGAGAGGTGTGGGGCAGGGCTCAGTAATGATACCAGATTGCAGGAAGTGTGTATGTGTGTGCATGTTCTGTCTCTTTCTGAAAAACCTCTAAGCAGGTATAATTACACAAATCGCTGCAGACCATATCTCCAGTTATGAGCATCAGAGAATATGTACTTGGATTTGTGTCACTCCGTTGTTGTCATAGCGGCCCCAGAAAGCGATTTAGCTCTGACGTTACTAGCCACACCTGATTCTACACCAATCATCTGTTGTGGATGCCAGTCCTTAAGTGTCATTTCTGAAAACCTGCCCCATGTTGTAAAAATCCACCCAGATATAATTCTTATAAACAATTCTTTCTACTTTGTCTATAAAACAGAGGCTCCCCTAACACCAGCAATAACCACCGTTTTTTCCAATACCAGTGTTTCAAATTCAAATTCAGTCCTTGGCACTGCTCTCACAGCATAATTTCTGACAACTTATTGCAGACAGCTGTACTTGTCCAAGGAGAGTGAATGTTAAACTTGAGCCTGTTGACCAGAAACACAGCTGTAGCTGAAACCATATGTTGCTTCTTAACTGGTTTATGTGTGAATTAGCAAGAGGATAATATGACAATGCTGCGTTCGCAGAATATGTCCTCTGCCCTCAAGTCGACAAAGCAGTGAATCATCTGTCTCCCCTTCATAATAATCAGTAATTAAAACTGCCAATATTGCAATATATACTTCAAAGTGTTAAACCACTTTTGGTCAACCAACAAACCAAAACCAAAGACTTTGAGGTTACAATTATGTTAAGACAAGAAAAAGAAGAAAGAAAACACATTTCTCAAATCCATTTTACTAGAAAAAATACACTGATCAAAGTAGTACATTTTCTGTTGATTCTGTCAGCATTGCAGCTCTACTTCAAATTGCTTATGCAAAAACCCAAAACTATTTACTTGGCAATGTTAGTGAACCATTAAACTGCATAGACTGAAACTGGAAAATGTTTTCCTAATTTATTTCAATCTGTACACACAAATGATGCAGTGGTTCCTTGTAGTTTTCCGGTATAATAATCCCAAATAAAAGTCAGATTTTGAACAACTTTATGAAACCAATTAACAAAACCATCTTAAAAATAATCTTAAATATCTTTCCAACCAACATGTTTTCTACCTTTCAAAAACAGACATGTTACACTGAAAACCATCAAATCTTGTGACAAATACTGTCACATTTCATATTCTTCATCATCAGCTCAATCCACGTGTGGGTTGTTCTTTTCCTTGACTGTGGGGGATTTATTAACCACACCAGATTTTTCCTCACGTCTGAGACAATGGATGTTAATCTGTATTCTGCTGCGGCTGCTGCCCATCCTGCACAGACAAAGCACCCAACATGTGGCTGCATGTGACGGTCTATTTATAACCATGCCAGCATTAAGTGGAGAAGGGGTTAATATGCCAATACCTGGCTGCCTCATGAGGACAAACTGACTTTTCTGGGTGATTAATTTGATCTATGCACATACACACTGACCCCCAGTTACAAATATTGAATGCAGACGGGCACACACACACACACACACACCGTCCACAAGTGGAGGTCACGTCCGTAATGCTAATGGTTGTGTTAAGTGTAAGTGTAAACACAGAAAATTGTGTGAGGAAAATCTGTTCTTTCCCGAGATGCAGCGGGAGCCTCTCTCATGAAGGAGCAACCCAGGGACGACGTGTTCTGGTTAATAGTTGCAGGCAAGCAGACACACATGCTGTCATTTCATCTCAGCTCTCTGCAGCTATTCTGCTCCATCATATCAAAAGACACCCCGCTGGAATGCTGCTTATTACAGTAATGGGAGCCAGTAAATGACATGAGACTGAAGTGGGGTTATCTGTGCATTTAGTCTTAACTTGTCTGAGATAAATATATAGATTACATCACTTTCAGTTGTTTGGCCAAACATGGCCCATTTTATAGGTCCCGTCTGAAATCAGCATCTCATCTGTAGTGCAGCATCAGTGTAGTGGCTCATTCAGATGTGAGCCAAGCCATCCAGTGTCACAATAGATCCGACATACTAGGCTTAGGTAACAGCATAATAGTGTAAGTACTCTCCAGAGTCTGAGTGAAAAAACATTTTGAGTCTGGTAATAGAGGTAAAAGATGAAAAACTGCCAGGGAGTGTTCTCAGATAAAGAGACAGACCTTATAGCTGTGTTATTCAGCTTCCTGTTGTTCAGCTATGCTAAGCAGAAGTTGTATTACATTCAGCGAGAATCTCCTTTTGTACCCAGGACAGCAGACATAAATGTGCTATTGAACAGATGCTTGCCTCGCTAACGATTAAATTATTGATTAAATACACTACACTAGGCTCTGTCTCACAGAATAACCAGTTGATCCATTATGTCTGGTGAAACTAGGTTTGTGAGGGAAAATTCTCATTTTTGTATTATACAATATTATCTCTGAACAAATAAGAAAGTGTTGTGTAGAGATATGCTGGTGGGAGACAACAATAAAACATGATGAATTATTCTACTTGCCCGCTAGAGCCAAGAGCTCTGGGACTTCTAAACACAGTGCAACTGAATTCAACCCCATAAAGAGTAGAAGTAGTCTTTGTCATTGACCTCCTGCTTAGTGCCTGTCTTTGGGTTTCAATAATAAAACAAGTCGATACACAGCAAGAGGCAATCTTATTAGGCAAAATGACAGCATCGATTTAAAGACTGAGGCCAGTCAATTGTTGTGTTATTAAAGCATTTCCCTCCTCCTTCCCTTTCCATTTGTCCTTGTCTTGTCTCTTCCCCTGATCCCTCCATAGCTGAAAGCATTCAAAGCCAACCAAACGTGTTTCTGGAAAGCGAGCAAGCTCACGGGAGTCCAACTTCACAGCAGCCCTCTGAAACACAGACCGAGGGAGGAGGAAGAGATGAAGGAGGTCGCAGAGCCAGCGTGACCAGTGTGGAAAGTGAAACATCGATTTGCTCCATGGGCCAGTTGGGCAACACCATCACCAACAGTGAGTGGGGGGGGAAGGAGAGCCAATTATCTCCTGTACATGGATTCAAATTGGTGAAGTTTCAGATCTTTTCAGAT
The DNA here is from genome assembly GCA_032353495.1 of Ctenopoma kingsleyae. Classification (NCBI taxonomy): domain Eukaryota; kingdom Metazoa; phylum Chordata; class Actinopteri; order Anabantiformes; family Anabantidae; genus Ctenopoma; species Ctenopoma kingsleyae. The sequence goes on along the minus strand of JAUBNQ010000005.1, from coordinate 21,947,614 downwards.
GACCTCATATGATTTCCTCATTCAGTAGTGGAAAAAATATAAGGATCCTTTGTTTAAGTAAAAGTAACTGAAAAGATCTTTGTGTGTGTGCAGGGCCTCCATAATAATGCATGGTTAATTTAATTAACTATGAAGTACCAGGAATTGGAAATACTAGATAAAGTACCTAAAAATAGTACTGATTACACTGTAGTAAATGTACTTTGTTTGAGTGTGTCTGTATGTGTTAGTTTCTAGTACCTGGTGGGGCTCCAAGAGACTGGACTATGCCCTGTACTGCCCTGATGTGCTGACTGCTTTCCCAACGGTGGCCCTGCCTCACTTATTTCATGCCTCCTACTGGGAGTCTACTGATGTTGCAGCTTTTGTTCTCCGACAGGTAGGAGAGTCTGACAGTCCTACTGGTTTCAAGACCAGGTTTCACAGGCTGGTACTATCTAATAACCTTCAAAGACTTATGTCATAGTTTGTACTGTATGTGAATTTTATTTGTTTTGGGTGAATGATAAGCAGACTTTTCTCCAAACAGCCATGGGCAGGAACTATTAGCTAAACAATGAGGTTTCACAGCAAAACAAAGCTTCTCTGCTACCTTTACCCTCGTTTCATTAAGCTACGTAGAGTTTCTATAGTGCAAAAGACCAAACATGCTGAGTTTCTCGAAGCAGGTTGCCCTTACAGCAGCTGAAAGAAAATGACAAAAGATTGCACATCCTCAGTCTCTTGTTCAGGCCATAACTTTTGCACATGGTTCCCAGTTTCTGGGTTTGTTTGCATTAAGTGGAAGCTACTTGGTGTCACTGCATTTTAAAGTAATTTACATAAGAGAGAATAATAGAACAGTTAAAGTGGTCTGACTTTCATGTAAATGTTGAGATGGAAAAATGAAAAGGGTCCCATGATTGACCCTTGGGGAACTCTATGTGACATAGAGAAGTCCCCATCTTGTTGGTAAGACTTGAAGCAGTTTAGGACTGTGCTACATGTTCCTACCCAGAATGTTTTACATTCTTCTCTTTTGCCATTTCTGTGAGCCAAATGCTGCTTGTGGAACAGCTGTTTCCATTTAATGATGTCTTCTTGCTTCACAAACAACAAGAAAGATGCTGCTTAGCTATTCAAGGGCTCCTTCTGCACATATAACACCCTGAATATGTAAAAATCAGAAGTCTGGCAGCGAGCCAGTAATGCCTTCAGCACTTGTAACTGTGGACAGTGTCAGTCACAAAAAAGAAAGAAACAGTGTGTGCAGAGATTTAACAACATGGTTTAACAACATATGTAAAGTAAAGAAGCCGAGAGAAGCAAGCGGGAAAAAATACAACCTGAAGACAAGGTCGCTATTAACAGTCAGCTCACTTTACCTAGTGTGACGATTATTGATTCATTTCACATCTCACAGCTGAGCCTCAGACAAGTTGGAGCCTTTCTATAAAACATGTATGATTTTATGACTCGAATCTGAACAAATCTGGCAAGGATTCTGTGAGGTTTATTTGTGGGCTGTGTTGTGAATTAAAGTATGTGAAAGTACATGACAATAATCTGAAAAAGAAATGAAATGTGTGGTGCCAACTCTTTTTATGGGTGCTTAGGATTTTAAAGGTCTGCAAATGTGTTTTCAGCTTAATTCTCCAGTCGTTTCCATATTTCTATCATCACCCAAAAGATTAGCATTAGTCTTAGAGTTCTACAAGTGCACATATTTCTAGTACTAAGTGGGAATTAAAACTCTAGCTCTGACAGTGTTACTGCCACTGTCTACCCTCTGAGCTGCCCGTGAATATATTACATCTTTAACAGTGATTGCGTTCACGTTGTATTTTTGCAGCTGTGATAATGACAAGTATGTTCACTGGACCCTCAGAGACCAACCAAGAGCAGAACAAAAAAGTGCATCATGCCATGTCCTATTACAAGCCACTGAAAACACCAATAGTATTTAAACTTCATTAGAAAGCTGGGCTCCCAGAGTAGAATAAGTAGTAGAGCAATTTTTCTCCCGTGCCGCTGTCTGCTGCTACCTTTCTTCATTGTGAGAAAACGTGAGCAGAATAAGGAGAGCACGTGCGAAATCACAAGTGATACAGACGCCATCAGGAAGCTGATAAAACTGAAGATCATTATTTTGGTTCAGTGGTTTCTAGCCCTGCTCGATGCAGCGTCACACTAAGAGATGGTTATGGAATTTAAGCGATGCACAAAAAGTAATTTGTTGAATTGGGTTGAATAATGTACTTCTCTCAGTCCATGTTCAGTGTAATTAAGAGAACGTGTTCAACTGTTGAGAAGCATGAAGCATCTTGAGGTCCAGAGCCACTCAGTGATTGAACCAGGAATGATATGCATGGCTTTTTCAAGTAGCGAGCAGTAATTTTCCTCAAGTACTCCAAAATCACCCCTTAGCCCGTAATCTGTGTCAGTACTGCTCTTGTCAAAGAAGCTTTCCATTAGAATTGTGATTTATGATCCATAAACATAAAAGATTTCATTTCAAATAGTAAAACTTTGTATTTTCTTCACTATGCTGGTGTGCAGGAAGCATTCAGGTGAGACTGGACTCATGACTGACAGACAAATCCTTCTGCCTACATACTGCATGTGATTCCAACAGCTTGTGTGTGAAGATGCCTGCTCTTACGTACAGATGTGTTCATTCACAGCTCATACGATGTGACTGTGCGAAGACCCAGGGAGCGGACAGTTTGGACTCGGCTCCGTTTTCTCCCTCCAGCCCACGAGAAAAGTGGCTCAGGAGGAGGACACATGTCAAACTAAGGGTAATAAATTGTTCACTGGATTATTTTGTGCAAACACAGATTTGTGGCAGTTTGCTATGCAAACAGAAATGTGAATTTATGGTTGCAATTCATCTTAGAAGCTCATATTCAAACTGTATGTCAACATATTCATGAATATTTTAACAAAGCACTGTGGCATATTACACAACCTGGAATACTGTCTCTGTCACACAAACACACACACAGCGGAAATAGTTTTTCTGCTGCAATGGCCTTGCATTCATTCAAACTAAAAATACAATCAGCATTAACTCCTTAGGTCATAGTGCTTTGTCACTGTGTGAATGTTGTGTGGCCTGAATAAATAAAAATACTCCCCCATGTTCACCTTGAAGCACCAAAGCAGGCAGAGACACAATTACTGGATACTTCTGAGCCATGCAGAGTAGAACAGTCAATGTCACATTGCTATTCAATATAAGCTCCTTTTATCTGCTACTTTTTAAAGGCAAGGAGTTAGCGGCTGCTTGCTTTTCATGAGCCTATAAATAGAACCGTGTAACCAGAGTGCCATGGAAACGTATCAATATTAAAGGTTGTGAAGGTTTTCTTTTCCACTGTCATTTTGTTCATGCCTCACCTTGGCCAAGTAATGTGTGTTTCTGATGTAAGTGCTTAAAGAAAAGAAGCTCTGACAAGTTCCTGCATCCTGAATATGATTCGATGTGTGGTGGTTTAGAGCCACTCTGTGCTGATTCATCCTGGGCAAAGCAAGCTCATCTATTCATATCATACTATTCAGAGATGCTTGGATTCTATTGGCTTCTATTTCTGATCTTCTGGTCAGCTTGGTAAGAGGTTTTTGTCACAGCTGGTGGGGGACCAGTTTCCTGTACATGCTGCTCCCTCTCTGGTGTGTGATGGTGTCCAGTAAATTTCTTCCACACTTTTGTCTGAGTGGATGGTGATACTGAGTCACATGTTACTTTCCTGTTGCATTCAGCAAATTGACTGACTGACTCGACCATTGCAGAATATTTCACGTCTTATGTAGCTTTACACACCTCAAATTGATTCTGCTGTAAAAGGTTTTCTTAGCAGCTGTACATGCTCCTGCCATAATACTACCTCACCTATGCTGAACTGGTGAGATGTATTCAGATCATAAGCAGTTCCTTCCCTTCTCCAGATTCTTCTCTTCCCATCATTCTGGTGCAAGTTGGTCTTATCTGTTAGGATATGTCAGAACTATACAAGCATTTTTTCCACAGTTATTTTCCTTGGTCTTCCAATGTTTTGTTCTATCTCTCTCTGACAGGTTAGTTTTTATTTTTCAGCCAGTCCTGGTCTCCTTCACTGGCTTAGACAGCTCTTTGGACTTTATATTGATCATTAACAACAGCAGATTCGACACTCTACACTTGAAACCAACTCTACACCTTTTCTCTGCTTACTTGTAAATTAACTAATAAAAGAATAACACATGCATGGACATGGAACAGTTGAACTGCAGCTGTTCAATTACTTTTAAGCATTTTCTGTCAAAAAACCCTTTAATTAAAGCTGGCAGTCCACACTAAAGGTTCTGATTGTCTCAGACCAGTGGTGTACGAAGCTAAAATCATGAAACTTGTGTCAGTGTTAAATATTTATGGACTTGACTGTACGTTTGCTTACTCTGTATGTGTACCGCCACTGGATCAGTAAACAAGACCTCGTGCTGGCAAACAATTAACTGATGACAAAACAAATGCAGGATAACAGCTGGAAATGTTCAACTTCCTTGTTAGATGTCACATCCTTTAAATCAATTATCATTAACTGTTGTGGTTAAATAATAAAATACACCCACAACATGGCTGATCGCATTAACACCCATGTGCAGATGTTCCATTATCTTCTATTGAGTGCTGTCAATAAACAGCATTTTGAAGTAAACAAAATGTTATCGCAGCCTTTCGCTTCTGGTGAAATCATTGCAATAAACAAATTAGATTTATTGCAGTTGCCTTTGTTTAGTCATGAAATTGTGCATCTATTATAGTATGTTTTTGTGACCAAGGCACAAGGTATTTTATCAGCTCTTCTGTAGTATGAGTGCTGCACAAGCCTGTGGAGGTAAAGTAATCTTTCATTAGTCTATCTACAGGCCACCAGATACATTTGAAGGTGTCTGTTAACTTAAAAGCAGAAAAGCAGCAGATGAAAAAAGGGCATGTAAAATGAGGGCTTGAAATATCCATGATAGAGTAAAGCTTATATATATGGCAAAGAAGTCAGTAGGAAAATAAAAATAAAAAATCTGTCATGATTGCCCACAACAGAGAGAATTATACATTAGTTTGCTCATCATATGCTATTAAAATGCAACCATCTCTGCAGCAGGAGATTTAGGGATTAGTGTTTCTCAGCTGGCGCTCTTGGAGGTACTCACTGAATGGTGCAATTGGGAGAAAAGAGGCAGACAAGAAGGCTTAATGGAGAGTTAACGCTCTTTTCTGTAAGGTCCCACGTTGCTTATTTCAGAGGCGTTTGACTGGCAATGGAAATCTGGAAAAGCACAACACATCAAAGCACAGAAGGGTTCAGCCATTTTGTCTCTTGTTGTATGTCTCAAAGGTGTATATAGACAGGTTATGGCTACACTGCTGTTTTTTTGCATTTTATCTCTCAGTTGTCAGTTACTGTACCCCGAAGAATATGAGACAAAAGTTCAGAATTTCAGATTTTATTTTCAGGAATTTACACCTAACAGCAGTAAATAACATAAAGCGTAGCATTTTTATAACAGATCATCGAAGTTCTAAGCGTACGGCTGCCTGCTGTGGCTGGAAATCATGCAGAAGAGTGGGGAGAGTAAACAAAAATAAAGTTGCTGGCCATAAAATCTAAACGGTTGTTAGGAAATATACTATAATAGTTGGTGATTACTCTGTGGATTTATCATTATGTTTGACAAACAAGTAATAATTTAAGAAAAATATTGGTCATAGCAACTTTAAATATACTATGTCATCACTCATTATGAGCTCTGTACCATATTTCAGGCCCTGCTGCAGGTCTGTTGAGCTCACAGGCTGTCTGCATCAAGGTTTGAATACAGACATTAATTCCTAACAATGGGGGCATTATGTGAAGATGTATCCCAGAGCAGAACGTCAGAGGCAAACGAAAATGTGCATTATGTTGCAGTAAAAGTTCCCCTGTAATGTTTCTTCTTGTTGTGAATTGTAGAACGTCACGGCCAACCACAGGGTGAATGACGTAATTGCCACCGAGGACGGACCCCAGACTCTGGTTGGTCGCTTCATGTACGGACCCTTGGACATGGTCACGTTGACGGGAGAAAAGGTGAAATAGTTGATAGTCGATTTCTACTGATACATGTTTGTGAAAAACTGACATTAATTTCTACCTGTTAACACATTTTGCCCCTCGAAGGTGGACATCCTGCTGATGACACAACCTCAGTCTGGCCGCTGGGTGCACTTTGACACAGAAGTAACCAACAGCAGTGGCAGAGTCACATATACCATACCCAAGAGCAAAAAACTCGGACTGGGAGTCTATCCAATTAAAATGGTGGTCAAGTAAGCATCCATGCCCTTTTCAGAGTCTTTTGCATTATCGATATAGACAGATATAGCAAAACATAGACAACTGAACTGAGTTTCATATCTGTGCTTCATCTAGAAAGCGCGGTATGAATTGAAGGAAGGCCTTGAAGGAAGTAATAGCCAAGCATAGCAACTGCACTTTCTCTTGTCTCTGTTTTTATATTCCAAGGGGGGATCAAACAAGCGCAGAGGCCTACCTGACTGTATTGCCTCGGGGCATGGAGTGTGTGGTCTTCAGCATCGATGGCTCCTTTGCTGCCAGCGTGTCAATCATGGGCAGTGACCCAAAAGTCCGCCCTGGAGCTGTGGATGTCGTCAGGTAACCTGTAGCAGCCTCGGACTGTGTGTGGCTGAGTGTGCATTCCTTTGTGTGTGTTGATGAAGTCACTGGAGACAAACAAAAAAAAGCTACGCTTGTGTGCACACTGAACATGTGTCAAGCGTGTCCTCTCCGTGATAATAGCACACAAAGCAAAGCACATACCTCTGAAGTGTGTTTGATTTTGTGTGTTTGCTTGCAGGCACTGGCAGGACTTGGGATACTTGATAATCTACATCACAGGACGCCCTGATATGCAGAAACAGCGGGTGGTGTCTTGGCTCTCGCAGCACAATTTTCCCCATGGGATGATCTTCTTTTCTGAAGGCCTGGTTCATGATCCCCTGCGACAAAAGACCATCTTTCTCAGGAACCTCATACAGGAGGTACACCTCTGGCTCACTCTTGCATGTTCACAGTGCAGCATTGATATGCCACACACATCTTGGACTGATTGTTTTCTCTCCCACCAGTGTCATATTAAGATCAATTCCGCGTATGGCTCCATGAAGGACATCTCTGTTTACAACATGCTCGGCCTGAGCCCCTCACAGATTTATATTGTTGGCAGACCCTCGAAGAAGTACCAGAATCAGTGCCAGGTAGTTCAATTTCCATTTGCACCATTTATTGCTTCCTTTACTGGCTTTTCATTGCTTTTCCGTCTGCCTGTTTCAGTTGAAAGGTTTTGTTTTTTTTCTCATTTACTTTAATCTTCTTACTGCTCTGATTGTCTGACCCTTTCTCTGTGTGGTGTGTGTAGTTCCTGAGTGAGGGCTATGCAGCGCACCTCTCCACCCTTCAATTTGGGCACAGGGCAAGACCAAAGAAATCCCCTTCAGTTCGGATGGTGCTAAGGAAAGGCTCCTTTGGTCTCTCAGCGAAGCCCGACTTCTTGTGTAAGCGTACCCACCTGCGCAGAACCATGTCCGTCCAACAACCTGACCCACCGTGCACGCCCAACCCCAAGCCTGAGCGAGCCCAGAGCCAGCCAGAGTCAGATAAGGACCATGGGGGAGGTGGAGGAGGAGGAGGTGGTGGTGGATGTGGACAAGGTGCGTGGGGACGGGCCTCCATACATCGTGGAGACACAACTCCCTGACATCAAAAACAAGATGGAAGGATTGCAGGAGGACAGAAGAGGAAGACAAAGGGGTCTTAGTGTCCAGGATAAGGTGAAACTTTTTTTTAATAGGAGACTAGAGACTTCCCTCTAGCAACAAGTTTCACTGTTTTCAGCTTCAGCCTGTGTCTGTCTGGTCTTTCATGCTTTAAACAGTTCTAAATTGGTCTTTGGATTTGAATTGCATTTGAAGTGGCCCAGTCAGAGCAAGAGATGCTGTAGAATGACCTAAAGAGAGCTGTTTACACCAGACATCTTGAGAATATAGCTGTGAGAAGTTCTGTAAGAAGATCAGATCAGATCACAGTTCATGACCATTTTATGCAGAAAACCAGAAAATTGCAAATGCGTTGCTTATTTTCTTGCCACTGTGTAATCCGGTTAAACTGCTTGTTTACAACATGTCTGATCACTTTTGTAATGTTCTGGACTTGCTCAGCAGGATATGTCTCAGAATCAGCATCTCCTTCACAAATGAATGATTTCAAGTCTACTCTTGAGTCAAAGTACCAGCGTATGGCTGCACTGCTTCAAATGCCAGAATGTAGCAACAGTGCGCATCATTTAGTTATGAAAGAAAAACAAACAGTTTCTAGCTTTGAGGGATTATGTGTGTTATATACAGAAAAATATCATTTTAGCCTTTGGAAGCAAATCATTTTAACGTCACCCTTCAGCAGATTAGTATTGAACATTCATAAGGTTGGGGACAGATTAGCAGCACAGGGTCAGATATCCTGACTTTTGGTCTTCACTATGGCTCAAGCTCTAAAAAGATACAATCCTACAATCCCAATGCAACTGAGTGGCATCTTTCTTTTTCAGGCCTCCTCAACCTCCTACAACACCTGTAAAGTTGTTTTATTGTTCCTCACTTGGAAATAAAAGTCACAGTGGCATTAACGACGCCAAACATTAACATGAATTAAATCCCTGCTGAGTTATGCAGCCGTTGGCTTTGTACTTTGCCCTGCATTGTCTGTTAAGCCTTTAAGAGCTCAAGGCTCCTTAAAGTAGTGACGCAAACCCAGATTGATTTTACTCGCTGCTGTTGAGTTCCGGCAAAGTCAATAAGGGTCCCCTTTGATAAGATTATGTTCTGTTGTGTACTTTCACAGAGGCATTGTTATATTAATCAGCAAACTTAAGTGTAAATGCATGTGAGAGAGAGAAGGGGGAAAAAAAAGAGCAAAAATGAATATTAAAAAGATTGTATAGAAAGTGATTTACCGGACGCTGAGTAAGAGATGCTAATATTAGCAGCATGTCCTTGGAAGACAAAATGTAAATTTACCCATGATTATAATTATGTGAATACTGATGAGCTACAACTACAATGTCCTCCCTTGCTTCAAATCCGCTCATTTCTAGATTTGGAAATATTGTCAGTGTAATTATGGAGATTGGAGGCTGTGTGACACAGAGCACACAAACACTAATCAACATATCAACTTTACTAATTCTCCACTCTCTCTCTCTTTGACAGTGTCACCTCTTACTGTTGATGTACATTGGATCCTCAGCTGGAGTCCCTCACAGCTCAGATTTACCTCCTGCTTGGCCCTCTACACTTTGCCACCTGTCCTCCAATCCTTTTCTTTCGTGACCTGCTCGGTGGATAATGTCACTTAGTCTTTGTGCCTGAAATTTTAAGTGGATGCCAGAGATGGCAGTGATTTTTGTGAATGTCTGTGTCAAGCTCAAATTGTGTTTAATTGTAAAAATTAGAAGAATGTATATAAGATTGTAGAAACACACAAATATTCACAAACATACACATACACATCCTTTAGAGGACAAGAGGACTGTGCTGATTTTGAACCCGCTGAGACTTCAGCCCAAGCAGCAGACACTGCCCCACGCTCTGGTCTCATTTAGACTGCTGTGCTGACAAGCAGTCGTGTTGACTGACTCCTTTGCTGATGTAAATACTCATCACACATCCTCCCCATGTGTGGGCCTCTGGAGACAGAAGCAATGTGACATTTAGGTGCGGCCTTGTAGAGCTCTGTGATTTGGAGCCCAAGTCAGCCAACCTTGCTGAACGCCGGCATCTATCTCCGTCTCTCCCCCACTGTTAGATGCTTCCCTCACGTTGCGGCCGGCTTACTGGTCCTGCCCCCTTTTCTGTCCCCTCAACCACTCACGCAGAACATGCTTTTCGACAGCCACCTCAGCCAGGGCTCGGCCCCTGAGGTCGCATTTGCACTATTGATGTACACACAGAGGGTCTCGATTTAGCTGCAGCGCTCGCTTGAGAAAACAAAGAGTTGTGTTTGTATTTTACTGTATTTTTTGTTTTTCTTTTTCCTGCAGATTGTGCACAGTCGCTTCCTGTTAGTCGATGAAACTACTGGAGGACAAATAGTTTGTAGGAAGCTGTTAATTTGACCAACAACAGAAAAAATGTTTACATGGTGAAAGACACGACTGGTAAAAGTGATTAGATTAATGGGACTTGTTTATCCACATAAATACAGTGACTGTGTAATTAGCATTACTGGCAACATTAGTTTAGCTGCTTCTTAATTGCAGAATATTGTACAATAGACAGCATAGATGCCTCGGATGCTGTCTCGTGCACTTGAGGTTGAGTCTTACTGTGGACGTGTTTAAAACTCTGTGCAAGTCAGACGTATTTTTCTATGAGAAAATATTGTAAATTTGAATATTTTCAATGTATGTTTTGAACCTTTTGTTGTTTGACTTGTCAAATGGTTGATTTTTGCCTTAAAATGTACTCGATGAATTGTAGAGACACTAAATTATATGTTTGACCAAAGTACTACTGTATTACTCATGATAAAGTACATTTTCTGTTGCTTTATTTCTCTGACATGTTTTAGATACTGTGTAAGTGTGTGTGCGCATGTGCGTGAGGTATTTGTTGTAGAGTTGTATATACTGTTAACATGAGGACAGAGATTACAGGTAAAGGCCTCTGCAGAGGAATCGTTGAGGCCTCATAGTCGGGGGAAATCAGTGTTAACATACCTGCAGCTCATTTCTGCAGGCTTTTCAGAGCTGAGAGAGTGTTTTCACAAGTTTGGATTGAAGCAGTGTGTTGCAGGATTACATGGTCAAGGATTTTATACCTGCTATGAAAGAAAAGGGGCTTATGAGTTCTTAGGGTACCTTGGTTTAAGTGAAAACCTGCATATCAGAGTGGAACGTGCAAGCCAGTAGGGAGCTATCTTTTTCTCTCACCTCCTGTACACCATAGGTGATCCAGTAATTAGTTATTTGATTAGTGCTACGTGTGTATGACTCCCTGTACTGCCCCTGGGATTGCAATGGACCAGCGAGCATTATATTGTAACTGTATAATATTGTAGAAACAATACTGAAATATCCAATTTTGTTTTGCATTTAGATTGCTGATACAGACACACTGATATCTAAGCTATGAAATAATCATTCCCATTTATGTATAACACTATAATCAAAGTGGCTCTATCAGTCTATATAATATATAGTGGTCTTTTCCTGCCACAGTGATACACTGGAGGAGTGGAGTACCGCATTTTAGTGCAGCGGTGTTCGTAAATGGCAAATAATCATCTCATCTGATGGTTAAATGGTGATTGTTCTGCTAATCATGTTAATTACTTCATATTAAAAAAATGGCTGTCATGTCTGTGGTACTCCTAACAAATAATATAATCTTCATTTGTGTTAGATAAGGACTGAATAATCCTCACATGTTGAGTGAAATCAGTCAGTATTGAAATTTCTGATAAATAACTGTACAACAGCAGTCAGCTGACTCTGACAGTAAACATGGGAGCACATTGAAGTGGGACTTTTACTCATTTAGTGGGAAACTGATAAATCATATATATTCCACTTTCATTTTATTCTCTGTTATGTATAAAATCATTCCAGTATTACAGAACAGAAAAACAGAAGAACAACAGTAATATATATTGTAATAGAATTGTATTTATCAAGTGGTTTAAGTGTTGCACAATTATTACCTTCAAATAAACATGTCTGGCCTTTCACTTAGTGCTAATTATCATGTGTCAGATGATTAGTAGTCACTGAATCATGACTTAACTCTTGGGTATGGACCTAATTTGCCATTTATTAAGAATTCTTATGATTTATAAAGGGAACTTACGTAAGTTAACACACATGGTGTGACAGCTTATTTTGAAGGTTGTTGTGTAGTATTTTACACTAACCTTTTGACCAATGAGGAAAAAAACACATGGCTACGCTGCTGCAGAGTTTATTGTTTTTATACAGATCTCCCGTGATGATGAACATGTTATTGTGTTTATGGGACTGAGCCTGTCTTTCACTATTGTGTAAATAAAGATATTTCACGTTTGAAGAATTTAATTTTGCTTGACGAGTGTCTTTTCTTTTCACTATTCTTTCCACATACTTTGAAGCTGAATCACCTGCAATAAGCTTTTTTTAACTTTAAGGTCAGGAGTCTAAATGCTGACAACCTCTTATTTAGAATTTGTAAAGACTGCAGATGTTTACTAGTGGAAAGTCTGTGTTAGAACCCTCCACTCCAGCTTCCCTTTTTTCACCATTCACTTACTAATCTTTGTGACCTATAAATCGGCCAGTTTGACTTGGCGCTTATGGAGCCCAGACAGTCTTGCTGTTACAGTAACAGCCACAGCTGTAGGTCCTATTCTACCTCACACAATCATCAGAGCAGCACTTCAGCTAAACCAATAAATGGCTACAAGCCCGTACTGATTGCTGGTAATGAAAGCAGTCATCCATTCACTGCTCAGTGCTATGCCACACAGTGAAGTGTTAAAACAGAAGGAGATGGATTTCAAATCAATGCTGCTTTAATACTGAACTCTTGAGCTATTTGATTCTTGGGTTTGGAAAGTTGTGAGATTATTTTTTCACTGCTTATTCCAAAGTAAATAAATTAACTTTCAGATGAACATGAATGAGGACTCA
>JAUBNQ010000005.1:21875737-21906373 GCA_032353495.1 Ctenopoma kingsleyae | reverse complement strand
TCAAATTTTTGTTTCAGTGATTACAGCTTCAAATGTCTAAAAGCTTCTCACACATATATAGGATATAAGCAGTTTATCCCATTCTAACTGGTAGATCATCTTAAGCTCCAGCAGACTGAATGGGAAGCTAATTGGAAACAGTCATTTCATAGATGATCAGTGGGGTTTAAATCTAGGCTTTGGTTGCCACTCAAGAACAATCTGAGACTTGTCCTAAGGCCACACGAGCATTGTCTTGGCTGTATTCTTCAGGTCATTCTAGTTCTCACACGTGAACCATCACACTAGTTTCAGGTCATGTGGAGCAGACAAGGACCTCTCTGTTTTTGGCTGAATTCAGCCTGAGTGCTCCTGAGAAGCATGCCTCATAGCATGATACTGCCACCACCATGTTTCACTGTGGGGCTGGTATTAGCAGGTGATGAGCAGTGCCTGGTAGACAACACAGCTAGTGCTTGGGGTGTTGCCCACATAGGTCTTTTTCTACAAGCTCTTTCTTTATTTCTAATAGTTTTCATATTGTTAGAGCACACCACAAACACAAAAAATAATAACAATTACATTACATTATAATTAAGAGATGGTCTGTACGTCCATTAATTGATTATTTAACTTAATTATATATTATATAGATTTATATAGTTTAGTCTAAAATTTAATCATTTTTATTTATTAAGATATCTTTAATAACCCTGTGAAATTGCCCTCAATTTGACAAAGAAAAGTATTGGATATCTTTCATCCATCCATTATCCTAACCACTTAATTCATCGCTGTTTGATGTGACATTATCAAAGTCAATTTAAAGGAAAAGGAAAGTAAAAGTGATGACGTAGTTCGGGCAGTTTACCCTCAAATTTACTGTTCAGACTACAAAGTGCATTGAAGGTAAGTGGTTTCACACAGGTTGTATCTGTGACTCATCATTTATACATTCATTGTTTTATCTGTATATTCCTGGTGGCCAGGTCTGTGCCACCAAGAAGCTCAAAGAGGAAAACTGCTCCTCGTGTTTGTTTGAACAACCTCAGCATCCTGTGATGCTGTCCTGTAGGTCTGAAGGAAAGACATCATCAGTTCGGGCCACTTTGGGATGGAGGTGTACGTTCTTTGGTCACCCGAAATGTCTGTACTTTGTTTTGACATGCAAGGTTAAAACAGGAAGGCGACTTTGAATCAGCTGACTGTAAATGTCAATCTGGGGCTGACCTGGCAGTTCCATCAAAACACTCCACTGAGAACTCCAGAGAGAGGGACACAATAGTAGGGTTGCAGTGCCTCAACCTCTTATTAGACCTAAAAATGTTCTTTTTGCGAGTGAAGCGGCGCAAAGAACACATGAACTGTGGTCATGAAGTCAGATGAGTCATCTTTCTCCCTGTTTTTGAGCACGTGTGGTACACATAACACAAATGTCTAAATGAGGAATGTTTCCGAAGGTGAAGAGTGCTGGGTGCATTTTCTTACATGATGAAAAGGCACTCTAAGCAACAGTAAACATCAAGCATCTATAAATGGGTACATATAGTATACAAAAGAAGCTTCTGCCTACAGTCATCCTGCTTGCAGTACCCCATCAATCAAGCATTATAATTAATGTGAACAGTTGGATAGGCCTCTGTGTTTGCTGTTTGATAATTTGATTGAAGCACGTTATCATAATGAAGAATGTTAAAAATTCTGACACAGGACCAAAAGATCAGATAATAAAACAACGCCTGCACACACTCATTGTCTCAGGACATTGTGTTTAAGTAACACATATTTAACAATAGAGGTATAGTTAATCTACATCCAATCCAAAACCCAGCCTTCTGTATAAAGTAGCACCATACTAATTTACACTGGAGCTTTTCTTTTCCACTAAATCTGTAGTTTCTTCTCCGTAACCAAAGTGGTGAGCCAGCATAGAGATCAACATTGTCCCATACTCATTGCCCCATGTGTTAACCATTCTCTTACCATTCCTGAGAACATGAAAAATTCATGCTTGACCTGTATGTCATGAATATCACTCAGACTATGACTCATCTTGTCGACAAACAGGAGATTATTATGTAAGTAAGTGTTAATAGCATTATGAGCTTTTTTGAATGAGTTTTTTTTTTAATCTGAATCAGAAGCAGCACCCTACAAGGACCCACCCAGAGTTTAACATCTTTTTCAAATTATTAATAACAGGACACTATAGCTCTGCCACAACTTTTAGTTAATCACAGGTTAAAGTATTTTAGGATTTGTTCATCTGTATCAGTATTTCTGGTATTGTTTTGCAGCATTAAAATAGACAATACATTCTGATCACTGATTAACATCCCCTAACCTTATGGTATCTTCTCTTAAAATGCAATGCCAACCTTTTACTGCAGCCTCCTACAGTTGTTGTTCTCCCTTCAATCCCGTCTTTAGCAGTTAAAGAAAAGTCCATTATGCCGCCACTTTTTCCTGAAGTTCTTTGTTGGGTTGGCAGTATGCTTTAGATTATTTACTTGTTGCATGTTGAACCTCCCCCCAATTAGTCTGCATACATTTCTCTGTAATTCTCTGTCATTTCTCTGTTTACTTGGTCAACCTTGTGTATGTTGCTCAGGACACCAATAGTTTCTTTTTCAAGACCTTCCAAATTGTTTTATTAGCTATGACCAGTGTTTGTGCATTGGCTTTGATTGTTTTTCCCTTTTGTCATGATCTGGCTCTCAACTTCCTGTTCAGTAACTTTTATTTTGAAATCTTCGATCATTTCCTGTTGATCATACCCTTGTTCCTGTCCATTTTACACCCTAATCAGCCCTAATTGTTTTCACCTGTGCATCCACCTATTTAAGTAGCACCTCCAGCACTTCACCAGACTGTCTGAGTCGCTAACTTCACACAAGTAACTCTCCAGCCTACAATTGCTGTCTGTTGGCTCCTTTAGTATCCTGCCTGAACCTCCTCTTCACCTACCTACCACCAAGAGAATGGGTTTCCTTAAATCCTGCGTCCTGAAGTTTTATTAAAATGCCTAAAAACTTAGCTCTTGTGTCCAGCTTTTCATTGGTTCCAGAATAACTAAATTCCTCACACAACTTGTCTCAGATTGAAATGGCTTGCTTTTCTGCCACTTCTGTTATTAACAACATATGCAGTTTTTACAGACAAAACCAAAGTAGTTATACTGAACCAATATATTTTCTCAATTAGAATTTTAATCATCTGACTAATAATGATCTTTCTTTCTTTAACCCAAATACATTCAGTGTGTAGAAAACAGAAGGGTTGGCCTTGATGGTTTTCAGTATTGCAGTATTTCTTAACGGGATTGTATTAAGTTGCTTCCGGGAAAAAAATGTGTATTAAATTACTTATAATCTGAGCAGGAAAATGATTTTGAGGGCAGTATTAATTGAGCCTGGTCAGCATGAATGTTCTTTGCCCTCAAGAGTGCAGAGAAAGACCCCCTGTCCTCTTCTGGATCTTTTAAGTTTTGGCCTAACTCTTGTCCGCGGCTTAATTGGATCCTCGGATTGCTAACTGAAACCATCTCCACACACAAGTCTTTATGTGCTGGGGAGGATTGATTATATCACACAGACTTCATATTGTCCTCATGTGTAACTGATACGGAATAGGTGGAAAGCACATGCTTTAAAAAGCCTTCCCATCAACAAAATACTTTCAAATGCAACAGGAAGATGAGATACAAAATGTGCTTTTTGACCTCTTGTGAATCTGTAGTAAGATCATACTTGTCTGGAAGTCATTTATTAAGCTACTTGCTTACTCTGCAACCAGAAAGTCTTGTTTACAATTAATAGAAATGTGTTTTTACATTCACCAGAATACTTGTGTGTAGTCAGTCGAGTGAAACTCCAGCATAGAGCACAAGTTGCAGGTTCAACTCCCTACCGAAGCTTTATGTGTGTGTGTGTGTGTGTGTATATATATATATAGTCAATAATGGCGGTACACAAGGATCTGTTTCAATTGGATAATGAGTGGGTGGCTGAGAAGCAGCTGCGAGAGAAAGGCACTGTAATTACTAAGCTTTTTTTTCTTGGGACCCAAGATCATAGTGATCTAAAGTGCTCTATGTACCCAACCGCTGGTTAACCTCTTTAAAATTATCTAACATTTTAATTGTCCAATAGAGCTGAGGTCAGCACTTTGATGTGAACCTTTCATGTCTTTCGCGCCACTACCTTTGCTGCCGTGTAACATGTTTATCATTGTCACACAATACCACCAACATGGTCCGGTTTCCAGGCCATATATAAACCTTATGTTTGCTATCAAGCATGATTCTCATCATGATTGTAGATGCTCATTTGCGTTGTAAAGAAGTTCTCTGAATACATCTGAAACAACTTCTTTAAGCTCATAATGTTTATGACGCAGAACAAGGCAGAACAATATTACTGTCTTGGCCCGTGGCTTACACAACGTCTCGGCAAAAGGACAATGGCACAGAACTCTTGCCTAAATGCGTTAGGCGTGGCCTTTCAGTCCCAGATTACTGTGGCTTTCTGCTCTGTGTTTACAGGATTAGATCAGATCATTCACGAGACAAGGGGTCATTAAGCCAGACGCAGAGAAGTGCGTGTACACTTTAAAACACAGGTAACAGTCATATGAAATTGAGAAAGCACCGACTGATGATCAAAGTAGGATTGTATTTGTTTTGGGTGACAGTGACAGATGACAGCGCTTTATGAAATCCCTCTCATTGTTTTAAAACTGCCCACTAGCCCACTGGAGGAATGTGTTAAGCTCTTGTTGTTAAATGAGTAACAAGAAATTGTGTTTTGTCAAAACCAAAGAACAATTTTTTTAAAAATCACTTTTTATTTTGTTACAAAAATGGTGTATGTGTAAAGTAAATGATTAGTCAGCACATGCTGTGCCCCTCAGCAAGTGAAATGTTTAACTTCAGTCCATTCACCATTTTGGAAGATAAAATACTTTATTTATCACTTCTCGAATGTAGAGAACAGAATAGAAAATACAGTGATTGTTAAATACCACTTTGTTGCAATTCACACAGAATTCATTGTTTACAGTGACACTGTATTGATTGAAAATGTATTTACAGTACAATAAATCAATATCATTGTACAAGGCACAAAGATTTCTTGCTTTTGTAGTGATCATACAATTCAAAGGTCAGCTAATGCAGCAAGTATCATCTCCCCTTATACTTATGGGTCCACATAGGGAATGATGTGGCAGCAAGGGGTCACAAGTTCATGTTTGTTTACAGTTGGGTCTCTGCTGCATTGTAGAGGTTAACTCATTATGTAAGAAAATGGTTAATCTAATTTATAGGCTTTACTTTGAGAGACGTGTGTATAAACTTGGCCCTCAAAAACGGCAATGAAAGAAGTATTCAGACACTAGTAGTCTAGTAGTTAACCTATAATGCGAAATGCCTCACTGCAAGCCAAGTCTTGCATTCAACATCTTACCTCAGTGAAAGGACAGACATATTGACACATATGTATCACGAGTATAAGGCAACAGCACTGCCCTTGTCAGTGTTACAGAAATATATGTAATGTTATTAACATGATAAGCAGGATATAAATGGCATCTCTGCCTGGGCTAAATATAACAGCTTTATATGCAGTTGAATCTACAACAATGTGTCATGTTAGAAAAACTTTTTTTTTTTTATTCAAAAAGTGTCTATTTACTGTCAGATAAATATACAACACATAGAGAATACAAAGCCAAAGTGGCACAAACTGTAAATGCTTAAGTAAAGTACAGGTTTCCCAAAATTGTATTTAAGTGCTGCACTTGAGTAAATGTGCTATGTTACATTCTTATAGTATACAGTATGGCTACTTGCTGTTACACAGTTGGCTATGCTGTGATTATATAAACCTTATGAGTTGTTGCTTTGATTTTTTTTGTTTTTTTTTCACAAAAGAGCATGGACTGATGTCTGAATGATGTCTGTACTATTGCTTAGGGACATGAGAGTCTTATTCATTTAGGATATAAATACTTACTTATATAATTTATGCCATACTGTGGACAACATGTGGGGTTTTAAAAGTAGAACTTCATTATGATACAGTATAAATTAAATCATTTTCTACCAACACTTTCTTTAACAAGCACATCAAATGTAAAAAAACTAGCCTTATGCAGCTTGTATCCTAACAGCAGTCGAACATATGCAGTCCACCATGTGCTCCTATGCTGTCGCTCTGACCAGAGGTCTTTGTCTGGCAGGAGAGTGAGGTGTGTGCGGATCATCTCCTATGGCAGAATCATGTTCACACCCCCGTGACATTGGCCCAGGTGGGAACAGAGTCCAGGTGAAACATGGCCTTGCCCCAGCTGTTAATGGCCAGTGTGATACAAAGGATGCCAATGATGTTCATGACTATTCCTGTTTTAGCCTGGAGGACAAGAAAGAGATGAGCAGTAGTTTAATGTCTTAGGCAAATATTGTGTTCCTCTGAAATATTATCTGAGAAGACTGGTACAGCTTAAGTTTGAGATCTTTGTGGTCAGCTTGCATAAATTCTGAAAGACAAGAACAGCTGGCCCAACCCTGTCCAAAGGTAACAAAGTCTGTTTGTAATTTGCTGTTTTGTTTTAGTATAATGTGTTAATTATTCACCTTGGCACAAATGAGGTTCCAGCTGAAGAAATGATTAGACAGATCACAATGTGATCACTAAATATTTTTCAGTTTTGTACCTTTATTCTGAATATTTACCACTCCCCAGTCGTATAGTCGGTGCTACATTGTAGGTATTTTTACTAAAATCAAGTTTGAAGCATTTTTTTAAAATCGCGTCAAGTCATTTTAATTTCAGTTCATTAATGATAAAATGGTGTTATTTGTAACTCTGTTGATTGATCTGTTATGACGTGATTATATTGTTTTCCTGTCCAGGGACCACACATGAAATTTAGCATCATAAACTAATTCTGGGACAGTCTAGAGACTGGGATGCACATGGTGGCAGGATCGAATCCCAGCCCATCCCCCATACCAGGTGTGACCTTGAGCAAGACACTCAGCACTAGCTCCCCAGGTGCCGTCTGCAGCTGCCCACTGCTCCCCCCAGGAGGATGGGTTAAATGCAGAAGGTACATTTCACTCCGTGTTGTACACTGTATAACTATGTATGTGACAAATAAAGATTCTTCTTCTTCTTCAAAAAAAAAACTGTCCATTGTCCCTGCCAAGTAAACTAATAAAATATAAATGGAGCTGTAAACATGCTGCAAGGCAGATTATTGTTTACTTTGGACAGAGCCAGGCTATCTTTTAACAACAGTTTATACTACAATAAATGACTTACCTGCTGGTGCTTCACATCTGCCATAAACACATCAAGATGTGTTCAGGCAGAAAGTGAAATGAAATTTAAAGGTGGTGCAGTTGCAGAGAGTCAGTGGTAAAGACATGATTAGACATAAAAGCAACATTGAAAACTGATTTGAAGCTATGTCAACATGACATATTATTTCAACTTGAGTAAATTCAAAATAAAACACATCAAGTTTTATAAACACAGAGACCAGACAGAATTGACAAATAGCTGGAGTCACTGGTGAGTTTTAAGATCAGTGAGAGGTTTAGGTGCCATGCAGATGCTCACTGGTGTACACCCATACACCAGTTTTAGCAGCTACAGTAATGTCTCGAGAGTTGGTGCCTTGGCTGGTGAATCACTGCGGAGTTCAGTGTTCAAATTTTCAAATTCACAACCATAAGATGAACTTTTACTCCACTTAAATTCATTACTGGCTCAAAAACCTAGTCAGGTGTCCATATGAAGGTCTTACTAGCTGCCCCCATCACTCCAACAGCAGTGATGGGGGCAACATCCACAGTCCTCATTCTGTATTCGAATATGTATCTAAAGGTAATATGAGACTTCAGCAGTCTGGATTCATTAAATCAATAAATATCTTCCTAAATCCTCTAAGTGTTTTTGGTGTAAATTCTTCTCTGTCAATTTCCCTGGACAAAGATTATTGTTGAACTGCAGAGAAGGGGAAAAAAAATCTAAACCTTTGGAGGATATCCCCTTATTGTGATTAATTTAAAAGATTGAAGCCTTATATTGTCTTCAGATAAACATGTTAATACATTTTTGCACAGATTGAGGACCCGATTACTTATACAGGAAGCATCTACTGGAGTGAGCTCCTAAAGACCTGCATTAACAAAATGAAAGATTGCAGCAAGAAAACCTGTTTCAGTACTGATAGGGGCATCTGACTGTTATTTTAAGATGAACCTAAAAATCGTGAACCTGTCCTTTAAGACTTAGACATTCCCCAATACGTGAAACTGGTCCTTTTAAAAGCTTCAGCTCACAAGTGAAACGAGCGTGTCCATGAACACAACTTCAGTAACACCAACAGCCTTAATGTGACGACATTACGTGCTCAACATATAATTTACTGGAGAAACACAACAAACCACCGCTATACTCACCATGTCAGCAACCTTGAGGTAGCCATAGGAGAAGACTATGGCATTTGGAGGTGTAGCAACAGGCAGCATGAAGGCGAATGAGGCACTTAGAGTACAAGGCACCATGACGTACAGCGGATTGATGCCAATGGACTGAGACTGCAATAATCATACAGAAAGACAGAGACAGGGATGAACACAGCCTTGATCGCAAAATCCCACACTGCTCAGTCTGGCTATTTTCCTGCGACTGTAATCACTGACTCATAACTCAGAGTGAAATGTGTGCAATTCTGTCCAGAGTGAAAACTCTCATTAGGTGGGTGTAATTAAGATGTAATGCCTGCAAACCTGGGGCCAAGTCATGGAATTTAAAATAGAAAAGCACTACATATGTAGCGATAATGGCAGACTACAAAGATGCAGAAAACATCACTGTGTGGAATTTGCTTTTGAATTACATATCCCACAGCACAGTAGCTTACAAGTGCACAGTAATTTCTGGTTCTCAAAATAAACAAGGGGTGAAAACAAAGGGTGACTTAAACTTTATACTTACTGTAGTCTTCTTTAAACTGGAGGCTATAAATCAGGTCACCGCGATGACAGTGTTTTGTCATATTGGATGTTTTTTGTTTAAATCAAATGATAAAGATTCACTTGACAGGATGACACAGAAAGTGACATGCCACAAGCCATGGCTGCCACAAATTGTCATCTTTCCCACTTTCAGCTGCATGTAACTGACCAGATACTCTTCTCTGTTTTCAGACAAGGTTTGTTCATCCTTGTGCATCCACTTGGCTTATCCCTCAGTAAATATCTATCTGAATACTCCTGCTTGGCAAAGTCTTTTGAAACCCAGCTTTGGCATTCTCTGGAGTGTTCAGCTAGCAGGCACAGTAATGCCATTCTTCAGCAGCAGCAGGGTGGGCAGCATTACAAGGCACTGGGCTGAATTGGTGTCTTTGGCAGATTAATAAAGGAAGGAGGGGCCCAGGGAAGGGGACCAAACATATTCAGCCTGAATGACCAACTAGTTGGGTAACCAAACAAGGGAAAATAGGCCGGTTCCCACTGCGAGTAGTTTCAATGCTGAACTCCAATTGAGGCAATTGGTTGAAAAGAAATTACGCTGGGACGCACTTCACCTCGCTGAACTACTGCTGCCAAACAGGACTGTCTGTCTCACACAGTTCAAGATCCTGCCTCTGCTTCAGCTTTGTTCATGAACACTTTTCACTCTCTCTCTCTGATAACTTACCATAGAGGCTAAGATAGGTAGGAAGAGCGTCGCTGTGGCCACATTACTAGTGCACTCAGTGAAGGTAGCAATCAGTAGGCATATGATGATAGCAATTGCCCAGGGAGGGATGCTTTGCAGGGGTGTCATCTGATTTCCCAGCCACTTCGAGAGTCCTGATTCCTAAAGAGATATACATACATGTAACATAATCGCACACACTGTCTGCAAACAATCTTCATCTTCATCTAAGCACTGACTTAACATTTTCTTATTTACATATGGTGGGATGGAACCTTTGAAATGCATACAAATCCTATTGCTTTCAGCAGCACTATGAAATATTTGCATTCAAAGTAATTAATGTAGCTCTGATATGGTGTTAGGAGAGTAAATTGTAAAAAGTGACTGACAGTAATACTGGATTACTTGCTGCACTGTTCCCTATAAATCACATTTGCACATAGAGAGGCTGACTGGAATGAATGGTGGACTCCGCCGCTAACAATAACTATATAATAACTACTATTTAGAGCAGTAAAACATAAATATAACATAATAAGAACATAAACAATACATAATAACACTCACTCTGCTTCGCTCTTTACACTTCATGTTCTGCACAAATGAAAATGCTAGGATATCCTCTCTATGATCAGAAGGGGGCGCCTCGCTCCAGAACTTTTAGGAACAAATATCTCCAGTAATGCTGCCAGGCTGTTCAATGAGCCCTCTCTCACACAAGACTTCAGCAGCTCTCCACAGTGACATTACGAGTCGTGGAGCATATTTCTATTTTAAAATATTAGAATAAAATGCATACTGTATCTTCCATCTATCACATCCACCTGCATAGACAATAATATTCTTATGTGTGTGGGCTCCTGACACTTTTCCCTCTTAACATTAGGACTGCCGCTGCTACTTACATCACTGCCTTTGGCAAGAGCAAAACCTCCTCCAAGAAGAAGCACAATGCCCCACGGTAACTTCTTCTGGGCAACTTTCCAGGTGAGCAGGGGTGGAGTGGGGCCTACATTCTGACGGGGTACTACAGATTGAGTGAATTCAATGTCAGTGTTGAATTTTTGTACAGTCCCTCTCTTAACTTGAATAAAAGCGTTTAACCTCTTTTAGAATGATGGCTTACCTATGTCAAAATTTCGGCTTCTCCTTGAACAGAAACTTGGGGGTTTAGAGGGGAGAACAAAGAGAAGTACGGCAATGAAGACAGCCACGGTGGCATCTGTCACATACCTGAGAAATGGAAAGAAAGAGAATGAACCCAATTATATTAATGTTTAATCAAGAAGATCAATGTATGGGTGAATAATTAGAACTAGAAATATTCTGGGTACAAACTCTTTGGTTTTGGAGTTGAAGATATCTGTCGCCCAGCCATGAACAAAGCCTGGATCCCTTGTGAACCACAACACCACCAGCAGAGTGAAGAGACCCAGGACACTGATTTCTCCAAAAGACATAGGCCCCAGCAGACGATGCTGCTCACAGATCACATTATAGGCAGCAATATCCTTCTCTGTCTTTTCAGACCCACAGCCCCAAGTCTTTTTAAAGCTACAGGAATCACATGGGGGAAAAATGTGTCACTTCTACACTCAATTACACTCCTAATGCGGTAAAAGTTTCTTGATGTTGAGTCAAGCCTCTGTCACTATAATTAGGCTTTAACCATCTCCAAACTCACTTGAATCCCATGAAGACAAACTGCAGCCAAAGCCAGGCCAGAGTGAGCATGATGATCATGTTAGGAAAGGCAAAGCCGAACCAGGAGGCAAAGTTAATCACATCTCCGTTTTCCGGAAACAGTCTAAAGAAAAGGTAAATGACAAGTCAAATATTTTCATGAACATGATTGTAAATAATAGCTGTTAAATACTTAAAACAATGAGAAACAGACTCACTGGCTCATCTGGCCGCTGAGCACCAGATTGGGACCGGTTCCTGTCAGTGTGGCGGTGCCTCCGATGCTGGCAGCGTAACAAACACACAGGGTCATCCCTTTACACATTCTCCGCCTTTCTGCTGCCTCCTTATGCCTGGCAGCTTCCACTGCAGCATCTAAGAAAGTCACTATTACCGGGCCTAAGACAAAGAGCAAGGAATGAAAAGCAATATATTTCCATCATATAAAAATCTATGATACTACTGTGTTCTAACTAGGGGACTTGAAGGTGGCTGTGGCCCACCTTGTCTCTCACTGCATTTCTCTGACTGTAGAGGCTGCTTGTTGTCAGTCTCGGACGTCTGGAGAGGCTCATCTGAGCTGAGGATCTGAGGCATTTCTACCTCACTGCTGTTGAGCTGTTCCAGCACTGCTTGGACAATAGGAACCATCATGGCTGTGGTAGCCGTGTTACTGATCCACATGGACAAGAAGGCCGTCACACCCATGAAACCCAGCATCAGACTGGTGCCAGAAAAAATAGTTAGTGAGCTTTGATTGGATGAAAGTGTATTAAGTATTTTACAACATATACAGACAATTGCTGAAGTTTATGACAACAATGCAGAACATGTTTGTCTTATCTTTATATCATTAAATAAAGTATCTTTCAGAAATTTAAAAGGATACATCAAAGAGACAATGCGCTGTGAAGGCATGAGAGTGAGTAACTCACAGAGCTGGTCGCACACCGACTAGGAGCAGCACCCTCAAGGCGATGCGCTTGTGCAGATTCCAGTGCTCCACAGCAACCGCAACC
The DNA here is from genome assembly GCA_032353495.1 of Ctenopoma kingsleyae. Lineage (NCBI taxonomy): Eukaryota > Metazoa > Chordata > Actinopteri > Anabantiformes > Anabantidae > Ctenopoma > Ctenopoma kingsleyae. The sequence goes on along the minus strand of JAUBNQ010000005.1, from coordinate 21,893,976 downwards.
ATCAGCCCCCCCACAAACAACATGTTTGTGTCCTTCAGGTACTGCACACACACCTGAGATGACAGAGGCACTCACAGAGTAAGACGTGTGTGCAATATTCATCCTTGCTAAGCACATTCTGCACGCTGGCGAAGTTGCTTTACTCACGTCTTTGGACTCCATGATTCCAAACAAAGGGAAGAGGATGGCTGGGAGCAGAGCTGTCACAGCCAGTGGTAGGACCTCTGTGCACCAGTACACCGCCATCAGAACGATCACATAAGCACATTTTGCCTCCTGCATGAAAACATGGAGAGGCATACAGTGGAATGTGGGCATAGAGCACACATACACACTCTCTCTCTCACACACACACACACACATATAAAAGCCATACTTTAGTGGTAAAGGTTCCTTATGGAAAGCTGTTCTATAAGGTAAAAGAAAAGTTGTTTACATTCATTTTAATGGGATGTTATGAAGGGTCAGTGGTAAGTGTGCTTGTTATTCTTATTGTTTCTTCACCTACTTGTACACTTGCTTCTGAACACAGCTCAAATTATTAGTACTGTGACATAATGCTTTGCATTAAGACATTTTACCACACAAAAGTTAGATTTATGCTTTTTGCAAGCAAGCAAAAGACTTGTCAGTTCAAGTCTCCATCTCTCCAAAGATCACTTGTGTTCATATCATATTGGGCCTCTCTCCTCTGTGGCTCATGGCTGCTTTACACTCCATTCTATGCTTATCATAACACGGTGCATGGATGCATAACGGCGTGCATGTCTGTAATGTCACATGTTGCGGGCGCAACGTGGACAGACTCCTGTAACTCCGTGTTCCCACGCCGGATACGACCCCTCACCTTAAAAACAAGATGTTAAAATAACAGGGCTTCAGAGTTCGGGAGCCTCAGGCAACGCGGGACATCTCTCTCCAAGCGCGCTGTGCTGTGCACTTGTGAGGTGCAGCAACAGGTGCAAAAGAGAAGCAGTGCGCACTCGTTTGTTTAAAAATCATTTTTCTCAAGGCAAGAAAAAAAATGTTTGGATGTGAATTTAATTCAATCCTGTTGAGCCTGTGTGCACACGAAACGAAATGTTTCCCTAATTAATCTGACGTTGCCAAATTCTAATGAACGAATCCCACACAGGAATAGATTTTTGCCAAATTACACATCTATAATTTTTTATAGGTCTTCATTATTTTTATGTCAATATCACCGAGACGCAACGCGGTACAATTCTCATGCGCTTTCTCCACAAGCGCAATGTGGCAAAGTTCAATCTAAAGTTAATGTAATTTCGACCATTTACATACCGATGTCCCGATGAGTAGAGGCAGCGGAAGAAGAAGACACGGCACTGAAAAGAGGATAAGTTGATTCTTAACAGAGCGAAGATATTTGAAGAATGCCATCCTAAAACAAAACGGAGAATAAAGGAGGCTTTCGCACCATGGATCGCGCTTTTGTGGCGCAGAGGAGAGGAGGGGGGGGAAGCGGGGGGGGGAGTCCCGCAGCAAATAAAAGCGAGGGAGGGAGAGCGAGACAGAGAGAGAGAGAAAGAGAGAGAGAGAGAGAGAGACTTTCAACCAACTTTTATTTAAACCAAATTAAAAACACGCCGTTCTACAATATACAGTTTATATCTCACAGCATAACCGCTCCAAAGACTCTCTTTCACCCCCCCCCCTCACACACACACACACACACATACACAGATACACAGATACACACGCAATCACACAACGAGACAACGAATCAAAAATTCAAAACCAGTGAACCATCGGAGCCAGAACTTTTCTCATGGGGGTGGCCAGGCTGAGACCACCGCTCACTTTGGGGTGGCTCAGAAACTGGTGTCTGTAGGTTCAGATTTTTTTTATCTGTATTTAGCAGTTTTGTAGCACAAATAATAACAATATTGGGTCATTTCCTATCATTTGCATTATGCTGTCATCAGTGACTTAAATGTGCCTACATGTATACAACGAGGACATTTTTATAATAAATACTTTGTTTACAGAACTTTTAATAAAACATCTTAAACCAAACAATTACCACTGTTGTGAGGATTAGCTGTCTTTCTCTTTTTATACTGTGGGAAGCTCTGTCTGCCAAAACAAGACATTTCATTAATTCACAATACAAGTTATTTAGTTGCAGTCTACTTCCCTCCTATGTCCCTGCACATATTAAATGGTCACTAACAAGGCCCTTAACCATTTTATAACAGCTTGTGTCAGTTTTAATAATCACAAAGACAAACGTAACTGTCTGTTAGGAGAAGAAGTGAACACATTTTGACTGTTTAACAGATGTGTGCGCTGCTTAAAGGAGGAGTCCCTTGGGGAATGGTGGCAGAGAAAAAGTTCTGTAAAAGAAAAGGCCGGTGTGGGGTGGCCAGTAGGGTGGCTCTGCCGTCGCTCAGTGAACATAAAACCTGTTCAACAGCTCACCGTTCCCTGAAATAATCCAGGTTGCTGGTGAGTGTGTAAACCACATGTTCCATCCTCAACTGAGCTGAAACCAAACCTTTCAGACTGTGCACCACATCAGTCCAGCCCACCCAGCACCTGATTTTTCCTGGTCTTCCAGATTGCTAGTTTTGCAGTCCTAATTAATTAGAAGCAGAGTCAGTTTCTTTCTTACTGAATACTTGGGACCAAAAACAACCGTGTGTTGTTTTGTAGCTGATGTGTCTGTTTGTAGCTACTGCTCCACGTATCATCCTCCACTGGAGGTCAGCCTTCCATTTCTCAACGGGAGGCTTGCAAACACCTCAGTCCACCTCGACTCCCTGACATCAGCCAGAGAGTTCAGCACCTTTAAACACCTGTGATAAAGATGCTACTTCTCACATGAGCTGAAAATATCCAGCTCTGGTGTTCTGAGAGAGAGAGAGAGAGAGAGAGAGGGAGAGAGAGCAATTGTGGAGTGCTAACAAGAAAAAAAAATCTCATTTGTCAGTGGAGATTCCCAGTCATCCACCTCTGGTAGTTGAGTCATGACAACTGGACTTCTTTACTCAACTACCAAGAAAGAACGGCCAGGTGCCGTGACTCAACCTCCAGACAACCGACTAATTAGTCTTATTTCCCAACATTACAGTGACAGAAGAAGCCACCTCCAAAATAAATGTTCTCCCAGCATCACAGCATTATTAGTATCACATTTTATTTTCAATGAGCCTGGTCTGAGAAGCTGATTATTAATACTGAGGTTTACTTAAGAAAATACTGAGGTTGCTGAGGTTCCTGCACCTGCTACATCCTTTACTGGCAGGTGCTTCTCACCATTTCCACCATTACTGCTTGCCAAGACTTGACGAGTTTGTTCATGTTTGTGTTCTGGTCTGAGTGAGCGTAGGATGCGTTTTTAGCCCTTGCCACAGAAATGTGTTAAATGGAGGTCTGTGACGCGCCGAGGTCTGAAGTAATAATTAATCCTCAAACATCAACACATTCAGGTCACTGAGTCAGGATCATGTTGGGATGTCTTGCGTGACAGTCAATGAAAAACATCCTCCCATGTTTTCTGTTTCATATCACACAGGTGTGGTCCTTTGAATCATTGTTATTTTGATGGAATAGTAATGGGGATGTGAACTAACGTAGCTGTTTATAGTACTGGTTTTATTTTTTATTAGAAAATGACGTAACCTGGACTTTACAAATACTGATTTCCACAGCGCGACCCCGCCCACCACAGAGCGTTTCAACTTGGAATTGTAATTGTAGTGGCACTATAAGTACATTCCTTAAATTAAAGAGAAAAAAACGCAAACAGCAAGTAGCTGCCATTCCAAGACTGTCTGTGCAACTACTGCCTCAATTGTGCTCTCTAATTTAAAAAAAGTCACGATTATTTGAGTGAACAGTTTCCCCTGCTTTTTCTCTATGTTTCTGCTGACCTGAATACTTCAGACCATCTGCCCCTTGTCAAAAAGCACCTCTGTGCCACCACGGTCTTTCAAAGGTCTGCATCACCCAGAACTACCAGTGCGAGTCATACTACGTTTAAGAGGAGGCTAATTAATTGTCACAGCTAGTGCATTAGAAATGCTTGTCTTCCTCATACATAATCCAGTAAATTTTATATAAATGCATTTATTTACCAGTGGTCTTTATATTTTGACACAACAGCAATGTGGATTTCCCTTCACTGTAACGTGAAATTCACACACTCAACTGTAATGGCTTTAAATGTGACTCTGTGGTGTGTGTTTGGTTTAGTTTTGTTGGCCCTCTTATTTCATGGCACACTTTGAAATTTGTTCTTTGGTTCAAGTTATTCCAAAGTCAGTGGGCCAGATGATGTTTGGTACACAGCAAAAGAAAACTACAGTAGAAGGAGACCCAAGAAAGCGGTTATGTGGTTGGTGCTGGAAGTCTCTTTGGTAAAAATGAACTTTGATCCCACTTGTGCCATCTCAGATTAACAGTTTATTTTAAAGCCCTAAAAACCTATTCGTATAACCACTGAGTGAGTTATGTTGCTGTATTATGGCAAATTGGCCAATACATGCAGGGATTTTGTAGCTAGTTACACGAAATGTTTCTAAGAGTCATCTGAGTACATTTGAACCAAAAATATATTAGAAATTGAATTACACTTGTGTTACAGCAGTATTTTGACTACAGTGATGGGGCTGTAGCAAATCCTTCCCTCTGTCCTTGGCCTCACTTTCCACCAAATTTAACTAACAAGACAGAAAATATGCTGGCAGAGGTTAGAAAGACAGTTCACTGTAAATTCTCATCAGTTAACCTTATTTGAAAATTAGCATGCAAACTGATTACCTTAAAAAGAGTAAAGTGACCTAGAAATTGTATTTTATACTAACAAAACCTTATTTAGTGTAGTACACTTACAGTTGAGTTTAAATAAGTTGATCATTTATTTTAGATGTACTCTTGATTTAGTATAAACTATGTAGAATCAATATTTCAAACAACTAAGTAATTTCAAGTGAAATACGCTGCTTGGATCTATTATATTTATTTAAGTTTGGTTAAATAATGTGACTTTTCCGAAAACTTAGAAATGTTAAGGTATGTTTAGTTCGTCTGCATAAAGTTTATTTGTTAAAGCCATGCAAACTGACTGCCCCCATCTCTCTCTCTTTCTGTCTCTGCTGTGCACCAACAGGAGCACTCGTGTTGATTATCTGTAATTACACGGTGCTCTGATCAGTCCCACCACAGTGTAAACTGTGCACTGCGGAAAGATATAATTCTCCTTTACTGGCAAATGCCAGCAGTGGTCCAAGAGCAGGTGGAGATAGAAAGATCAATGTTCTTGGCTTTTTAGCTGCACTGGGTCATTGAGGCACCAGGTCCAAATTGTGCCACGGTGCTTAGATGAAGCTTATACTTGCTTACAAGTTCTCTAGTTTTCTAGATTAGACACAGTTTCTTCCATTACTGCCCCCTACTGGTCTAGTGTTGTCATTGCTTCCTATGTTGCTACTGTACACAATTGTTTAAGTAAACTTTACTCAAAACAGTAAGTTATTTTTTTAAGTTTAAGTTGGGTTTTCTTTAAGTAGTAGTACATATTGTTGATAGGTAACAAATTTAGGTAAGTTTGGACAGCTAATAGAATTTACAGTGCTGAAACATGTTTTATCTCCCTGGATTAAGGAGGTGTGCTTGAAATTCAAAATTGGTTTGTCACTGCTCACAAAATATTTGTAGGTTTTGCTTAAACTCTATGAATTGTTTGTTTTTCTAGTTGTAAAGAGGGTAACCCTCTCACAAAACTACATCAGCCTTCTAGTGAATGTCTAAGTTTACAATAGCATTATTCAGAGCGATGTGACACAGAAAAGCAGGAACTGTATGCATTGCAGGGATACTGTAAAGCAATGAAAAACAAAGCACAGCGTGCATCACTAAGTTTTTCAGTTTAGCATTTTTGTAGTCAATGCTTTAAACCAGAACCTACAATGTACTTTGGGACAAAAAAATGCATTCTGCCCAGCAGTTCTATAAAACTACTAAGTGCACGGCTAAGAGGAGAACATGAAATGCTGAGCCATGGAATGTCATGTTCTTTGGCTGTGTGTTTTCTGTAAAAGTGCTGACAGTAATTATGCTGCATTGGTGGTATGCTGAGGTATGAGAGAAGCTTTTAATTTGTGTCCCTATAATTGTGAGTCTACAACCCAATGTGGGATTTCAACATCCATGCTTATAGGCTTTTTTTTAACCAAATTTGATTACATGCACAATTACAATCTGAGGAGTCCATATGCTGAACTTTGGCAATAACTGCCTTAATTGTATTTCACTAGTTTTGCAATTTAGCAAGTTTCACGTGCAGTTTTTGACTTCCTTCCAAAACATCCCCTAAATAAAACATACTAAAATGCTTTTACTGTAAAGTGACCTTTGCATACCATTCAGAAACATTGTCGTATTTGCTGACAACAACAGGACTCATACAATAAAAAAGATTATTGCCCACTGTGAAAAATATGTTGATATTCTTCTGCTTTATTACATTTGTAGATTCCGCACGTGAGTTTAATATTAAATCTAACATAACCATAACATAAGTATGCACTGACATGTCACTGTCAATTTACAGTGTCAGAGAAGAAAGTGATGTGATAAAAGTGATGACTTCAGTCCTGTTCAAGTCAAACAGTGATCAAATCTGGCTGCCAACCATCAGTTATGACCACATGACAACACCACACTGTGTCAAAGTACAGTACTGGCAGAGAGAGGTGCTGATGCAGTTATCTTCTCTGGGACATGATAACACAACGACTCAAGGTTAGAACCAATAAAACTAAATAAAAAATCAGATCACTGCAAATTTGTATATTGTATGAAGTATCTCCAAGTGCCTTTCTGTGAAATTACACACACAATGCCACCTTGTGGACATAACTGTCACTACCGTTTTATGCATTTCTTGGACATAGCAGACTCTATGTAATATGATAATAGTTTTGAAGTATGACCACAGTTTGCCTCTATTACAGCACCAATTATCAATTTGTTTGCTTGGCAGGTAGGTTGTTCTGAGCATCTTGGATAACTTCTGTACATATAGGATGTCCCAATTCTTTTTCTGCATGTAATCCCAGGTTGACTCAATAATGATCAGATCAGGGCTCCTGGTCTGATGTGGGCAGCATACTATCTCATGTAGTACATGCATTGTTCCTCTTCTAGCTGAAACCATTTTCAGTTATGGGGTCATGTCATGCTGCACAGAATTTAAGATAGGAATCAACACTGTAGTCTATCGTTTATCATTCAAGCTTTTTGTCACATGCACACACCAGGATTTACAGTCAAAAGTGAAAAGACCCAAACAATGTGCACATAAAGTGTGTTTAGGGAGACATTCAACTCGTTCCAGAGCCAAAGCCATATTAATATTAGTGATTAAATAAAATTAAATGAGCCTGATATTTTTTTCCACTCAGATTCTGCAAAATCAAGTAACCACAAACTACTGCTTTCTAACAAACTTGGGAAGTCACTGGGGAAGAGGCCCCGTCTTCCTGCAGCTGCAGCAGCAGCAGCAGCAGTAATCACATGAGATGGAGCTGGTGTTGTGTCACGTGAGGCGTCGCTTGTAAAACATGGCTCCAACTAGCACAGAACAAAACACCGTCGGCTGTCTGGCTGTCTGCCTGCTGACACGCATCTGTTAAACACCGGGAGATGGAGGGAGTATATGTTGCTCCGCAGCATCCTCTCGTTTTAAAAAGTTAAGGTGTTACAAAGTCAGAATGCGTGAAAGCGGCGGCGCGCCGTTAGCTTAACGCTAGCTAGCTAGCTAGCTGTCAACTGCTACAAGTGGTGAGAGGTGAGCTAAACATTGAGCGGTTACTAAGCGCTGCTGTTGCTGCCTGTTGTACTGTCATTTCAGTGGGGTTACATTTAACAAGCACACCCATTCTTGTTCAGCTTTGTACTATTATTGGTTTTCCCTGCTTGGGTTAGTTAATGTTATTGTAACGTTAGCCTCTTCGTTAAGCTAACTGTTAGCTTTAAGTTGACGTTACTTCCCCAATTGAAGAACGTTTTCCAGCTATTAGGTAGTTCTCAACTTACTTGTGTCATTGTGATATTTATTACTTAAAATATGTTCTCAATAGTTGAATCACATTTATATATTTTAGTTGAGAATTAAATCATTTGTATTCGTGGTTTAAATTGAGTTTTATCGTGTCTTTGGTGTTATCTTTGCCAGCTAACGTCAACTCTATACGAATTAATTTATAGTTTTAATTCAAGTTTTTCTATTCTTACTGATATATGACAATTTGGGGGACTTATACGGTATACGTAACTTATACGGTATACGTAACTTTAAAATTTGAGGCATTTTGAGGAAAGTTGGCACCAGGCTAGAGTAGGTTTGGTGGGGTGGAAGCAGTCAGTCATGTGAGGGACTTGTCAGGAAAAGTAGTCATGTGCATTCACAAACATTACATCGTTTTTGCATTTCAGAAATCTACTTTTAACTTTTTCTAATATCTTGTTAAAGTATAGCTAAGCTGTCTTAACTGTTAAAAAACTGTCAGTGTTTAACAGTGTCCATTTATGTTTTTCATAAAATTTGTCAGTGACACCGGTAGGACTGGGTCTCCCATTGATGACTTTGATTTCTTCCTCCATGGATATCTGAAAATCATCCCTGGTGCGTCACAGCAAGGTGAACGTAGCTGATCAGTGTGCGACTCTGAGTGAGCACTGGAGACTTGCCATGGATTGGCTGATGCATGCAGTTGAAAAAGACTTGGGGGTTGACCGACGGCAGCAAAGTCCAGGTCCTCGGCTCTTGGAGCTCATAGCCCTTGTTCCTACACGCTGGGTGATAGGATTGCGGGAGAGGAGGGTCATGCCCTGCGCTCGCTTTGACAGCATCAGTGAGGCAGAAATTCATACATACCTTCAGTGTTCCCAGGCAAAGTTGCCTCCTGGCTGGACACGAGTGTGCATTCAGGGTCTGAGGAAAAGTAAGCTGAACTACAGATTAGCGAGAGACCCTTGCCATCAACAAATGGAATTCACATCACAGGAATCTTATATCAAAACCATGCAGTGTGTGTCACAGCATAATGTCAGGTACTGTAAAATGTTATACTTTAAAATGTGGCTGTGCCTTTCTTCAAACATGTAAGCTAAAACTTATAGTAAAAGTCTCAGTTTAAGGATGATCTGTCACTTACATGACAATTCACTGTTCAGTTACTGTTTGTGAACATGAATTCCTGTTATCTGGACGTTGAGTCATGGCAACTGGGCTTCTTTTTTTTAGAAGTCCAATTGGATGTCATGAATTCCTCTTATTCAAAGAATTTAAAGAAATCTTGTCTGTGATTATTCAGTACACTCAACAGAAAATGTATCTGCAACAAGAACTAATTACTCAGCAATAACATAACAAAACTTTCAAACATGAAAATTATTGTAACAACAATTTCTCAAACAAAATAATAGTTAATAATAAAAATAAGTTAGTTAGAGCAATAAGAGTTTCACATAAGATGAACTGTAACTTGGCTGTGTGTGTGTGTCTTTAGCGTTTGTACCCAGGTGAGCTTTAGTCCATTGCATTTCTTCTTGCCATGGTTAGGACAAAGCTATTCATTCACTGTTAGAGGGGTCACCTAACTGTGTACTCCTAACGTTAGGCATTTAATTCTTGCTTGTAGGTTTTTGAAGGTAGAAGTCCTGCTTTTTTCTTTGTCATGTGAGGTCTAAATTTAATCTATATATAAATTTTTGGTAATGCGTTGGCTTTTTGTAATTTTTTCTCTTTTCTTTCAGGAACTTATGGCGTGAAGCACATCACAAACTTGTGCAACCATATGCAGGAGCCAATGAGCACATGCATGTTACAGCTGTAGATGCAGTGCGTAATGCACTACAGAAGCTCTTCAATTCCACATTCATCTCATCTGACAGAGTGTCACCATCCCTTTCTCCAGCCAGAGAAAAGGAGAAAGAAAGCTACTTGCCATCCACTTCTTGTTTTTCCAAGTCTCAGTCAGACCATCTGTGTCCTAATGTTCTACCAGCAGAGTGTCTGCTGGAGACAGCAGAAATGTTGTATGTGATTTTACCTTATACTCAGTATTCACTCCATGATATTGTCTCGTTCAGCCCAGCCAAGCTCGCTAACAGCCATGCCAAAGTGTTGTTCATTCTCTACCAATTACTAATTGCTCTTCAGGCATGTCACGTAGCAGGTCTGTCTTGTGGTGAGCTCTCTCTGCAGGACATAGCAGTAGATGAGCAGCTCTGCAGCCACCTCAAGCTCAACCTAGCCCACTATGAAGAACTGGGAATGGAGCGGGATGCAGACAGTGATGTTAATGACAGGCAAGTACCAAAAAGTATCCTACCAAATGACAGTGCATGTGTGAGCCAAGAGAACAAAAGACTTTGCAAAGACTGCTTTGATGAGCTAAAGACGTTGGTTCTGGACTGGGTTCATGGCCGTGTCAGTAACTTTCACTATTTGATGGAGCTGAACAGGTTAGCAGGACGGCGTGAAGGAGACCCTAATTACCACCCAGTTCTGCCATGGGTGGTGGATTTCACTGTGCCATTTGGAAAATTCCGGGACCTCAGGAGGTCAAAGTTCAGGCTCAATAAGGGGGATAAACAGCTAGATTTTACATATGAGATGACCAAACAGGCTTTGGCAGCAGCAGCTGGTAATGGTGTTGGTGGAGTCGGTGTAAGTGGAGACCTTAGTGGCTCTGTAGGTGCTGGTGGTGCTGGGCAATCTGACCACCTCCATGTACCTCATCACATATCTGATGTACTTTCAGACATTACCTATTATGTCTACAAAGCTCGACAGACACCCAAGTCAGTGCTGTGCAGCCATGTCAGATCACAGTGGGAGCCTAATGAATATCCAGCTAGCATGGAGCGCATGCAGAGTTGGACCCCTGATGAGTGCATTCCAGAGTTCTACACAGACCCTTCCATTTTTCGTTCTATACACCCTGACATGCCAGACCTGGATGTGCCTTCCTGGTGCAGCTCTTGTGAGGAGTTTATTGAGGTCCACCGGCGCCTTTTGGAGAGTAGAGAGGTGTCCCAGCACTTGCATCACTGGATAGACCTCACATTTGGCTATAAGCTGTCTGGTAAAGAAGCTGTCAAGGCCAAGAATGTGTGCCTGCATCTAGTTGATAACCATACCAATCTGACTACATATGGTGTGGTTCAGCTGTTTGACCAGCCCCACCCACCCCGCTTATCTCCTTCTCAGTACGCTCCAGCAGAACCTCCTCTCCTTGGCCTTGCTGCTCTTAATGTGCCTTTACGTGTTCCTAAAATTGCTCCCATGGCTGACACTGTGGATGGAATGGTACCAGAGTCCACAGGGTGTGAAACCACTGCCTGGACCATGGTAGACAGAGATGAAGAGCTTGAACAAGGTACAGAAGCCCTGGACTCATTAGCTTCCAGTGGCTCATCCCACTCTGTGTCTTGCTCTGTGCCACCACCAAGCTTTAGCACAGCAGGAGGAAAGACGGGAGGAGAGCACACAACACTTACTGTATCTCAGTCCCCAAGTTCATTCACTGGTGATTTTGCAAGCGGTATAGGCCCTGGTTTACGCAGTGCCATGTTACAAAGAGGTGGGCCAATGAACAAAAAACACGGGGAGGGGAGTGTGACCACCACCAATGCAGAGGAGTTTAAGATCATCCTGCCTGAAGGCTTCAATCCAGTGCAACCTCTGGAAGAGCTGGAGAAGTTGAACAATTTCCTTGTGAAGAGTCTCCATGCTGAAGTATGTTGTCCTGTAGGATCTAGTGACTGCATGAAGGATGGTGTAACAGTTGAATCTTCAGCCTCTCTTACACAACTCTACCAAAGAGACATGCAGGCCTTTGGTGTTCTCATCGCTGAGATATTCTACTCATCTAAACTGAGAGGACTGAAACCAGGCACCCCTCTTAGACAGCGTTTCCAGGCTGTCATGAAACTAAGCTCTGCCGGCCTTCGTGATGTGCCACTGTCTTTGCATCATGCCCTCGAAACACTGCTGCTAATAGAGAAACACTCTGGAATAGCACATATAGACATGCCAGATAACCCGCGGCCACTCCTTTTCAAGTATGACCCCATCTGCGATGGTGTCCCTCCTCCGGACCCCTGCCAGTTATTGAACTCAATCATCACCCCCTTTCCTTTCCCTTCCTATTTTTCAGCACTTCATCATTTTATTTTTTCCTACCATACCAAGATGGAGACTCTGTGTAGCCTTCAAGGAAGAGATATTGTATTTCAGCTGTGGCAGGAGCTTGAGACACTGCTACGGGGCAACATCACAGCTGAGGGTCTTGAGATTCTCTTGCCCTTCATTTTGGCCCTCATGCTTGAGGAATCTACTGCTGTCTATGCTGCCTGGTACCTTTTTGAGCCAATTTCTAGGGTACTGGGACCAAGAAATGCAAACAAGTACTTACTGAAGCCATTGATCAATGTATATGAAAACCCTCACTGCCTTAGAGGGCGTTTCTATCTCTACACTGATTGTTTCATTCTGCAGCTGATTGTGAGGCTTGGCCTGCAGGCCTTTCTGTCTAGCTTACTCCCCCATGTGCTGCAGATCATCACTGGTTTTGAAAGCTCAGGCTCTGGTGGGGAAACATGTAAAGGGCTGAGAGGTGGCACATGTAATCTGGGAGAGGAAGAGGAAGAGGACTTTCAGTGTGGTGATCTGAGACCATCGTCTGTCTCTGTTGGTGGGAATATGGGAGGTAGCAGTGGAGCCAGTGGAGGAGTTGGGGTTATGGGAGACACAGGGTTGGTCGATTACTCCTCTGGCATCAGTCTCAATGACCAAGTGTTTCTGTCAGAGTCAGAGGACTTTCAGAATGGATTTTATGTCAACAGTGGAGCAGGAGTGGTTTCTGGGAAGCCGCAGAACCATAACTCTGCAGCCAAGGATCAAGACCAGGAATCTCTAAGTGTAGGTAAACTAAGTGACAAAAGCAGCACAAGTGAACTCTCACTGGGTGATGGAGACTCAATGCGGGATCGAGCCAGTCTCAAATCTGCTGACAGCAGCCAGGACCTCAAACAGGCCAGTGAGGGCGAGGAGGGAGGAGAGCTGGAGGAAGACGAGGCAACTGGGACTTGTGAGGGTAAAGAGACGATGGATGAGTCTGGTATCCCCAACCTGGAGCTCACTCTCTCTGGTTGCACAGAAGCTTCAGCAGCCACTGTTGCCACTCTTGAGGGTGATTTTGTGAATGGAATTGCACTGGAAGAGAACGAGAAAGGAATTGGGGGAGAGCACGAGGAGGAAGATGATAATGATCCAACAGAAGACTCTGAGGAGAAAGAGCAAAAGATTCTTCTAGGTGAGTGAATGTTGAACATTTATGTTAAACATTTGTTTGTTAATTGATATCAACTAATGTTTTTAATGTCTCCACTCACAGATACAGTCTGCAAAACAGTTCGATGGTTGTCAGCAAAGCTTGGGCCAACAGTAACGTCTCGATACGTAGCAAGAAATTTACTTCGATTGCTTACAAATTGTTACATTGGTATGTAAATTTATAACATACAATTTTTTTTGCTTGATTTTTTTTTTTTTTTTTTTTCCAAGATGTGGAGTTTTGTATTTCATAACTAGTGTTATGTGTTATGTGTTAATTCTTGTGTTTTCCTCACTCTGATTTCTTCCCATGTTCTCTGCCTATAGGACCTGAGAACCACCGGTTTGTGGCCCCTTCATTAGAGGAGAGCAGTGTGGAGAGTGTGGGAATGGGTAATGTTTATGAAAAGAAACCTGTGGTCGGTGACCAGTCAGCTGGGCCTGTGTTGGACTGTCTGATCTACATAGCTCAACTTTATGGAGAGCCTGTACTCACCTACCAGTACCTGCCTTATATAGGATATCTGGTAAGATAATATATACTTGCACACATAAATCCACATTAGGCCTGTTAAACTAGATAGCTTTTTTTGCTAGGAATTAAATTGATATCAAAGGACTTTTCAGGTAATTATTGAACACTAACAAGTTGTGCTTCGCGAATGTTTGTTTCCAGGTTTCTCCACCTTCTTCGCAGCGTCTTAACACACGTAAGGAGGCAAGTCTGCTTGGGGCTGTTGCACTTGCACAGAAGATCATTGTCTTTCTCTCTGATACAACTCTAATGGACATGCTTATGAAGATCAATCAGGATGTGCTGCTGCCACTTCTGGACCTGCTCACCACCCCCCGTATGGGGTAAATAACACTCCTTCCCAATCCACCATTCCAAAGTGGGGGGGTCACTTGGGAATTTTCTTTTTTTTTTCTATGAAAACATACTTGTATAAGCAAACACAACATGCCATTGCGACTCAGGACTATTGGGCCTGCGGTTAATGGTCCTCTCTATACCTACATAGATATTCCATTGAAAAAAAAATCCAGCTACAATAGTCATTTACAACATTAACAATGTGTACAGAGTATTTCTGATCAGTTAGCTGTTGAAACTTTTGAGGTCTATAAACTCACACATACATGCAGTATACAGTGTGTAGACACACCACACAGTGACAGTGAGTGTTCCATAATTTGAGCACAGCATGTCACACAGCAGGCTCATTGATAAATCTTGCAGATTGTTTTGCTTTTTTACATCTGTCCCATGCTTTGAACTATTCGGACAAGTGTCTGCAATATTCACTTCAGCTTTGTGTTGAAATGGAGTGGAATCAGAAAATGTGTTTCAATAGATCTGTCATTCAACACTCTGTGTTGTTGTACCCATTCCGCTGTACTCAGGTTTCCCAGCGGGGTGCAGACACGCACTGCTGTCTGTATCAAGACACTCAGCCTGATGGCTCTCATCTGTCTGCGCATCGGGAGGGAGATGGTGCAACAGCATATGGCTGACACTTTGCGTCGGTTCTTTGCCGTTTTCTCTCTTCTGCATTCTTTGCAGCCCCAGGTACACGCACACATACACACACAATACATAGACTGATAAGTTTATTTCTATCATTTTTCAACAAGCAGATCTGTCACAGACGTTTATGAAACCAAATGACACAAGGCAGATGAAAATGAAAACAGGACAAACTTGGAATCCTAACTGTCTAACAGATGGAGTGAAATGAAGAGAGTACATGCATTGTAGAGGATGGCAATATGGTTGTTCTTGTTGCTTTAGGTCATTTAAAAGTTTTTCAGTGTAGTTAATGAAAAATTGCACTGAATTGAAAATGGACAGATGTAGTGACCTCTGTCTCTGTTACATTGTAGTTGGACAGTGCCCCTCGCAGAGTTGTAGGAGAAGTCACAGTGGTGGATGTTTGTACAGCTGAAGAGTCAAATGTGACATATGAGCTGGGGGTCTTAGAGGAGCTGCAGACTGTATTTAATCCTGAGATGGCCCATGCCTCCTACATCCCATTCTACTGTCTCATAGGTAGGAAACTCAACTTGTGTCAAGTACAAAATACCCTATCCATTAGGAATATAGCATTATACTATTATATACTGTATGCTGAAATCAGATATATTTTTACACTTCTTGGTATGTTGGATTGATATCTGTAGGTGATGTGGCAATTCGGAAACTGGTTCCCAACCACGAGTTGGTCTGGCAGTTGGTCCAGTCCTTTCACCAAAGTGTGAGCCAGGGGAGTCAAGAGACAAAGCTACCTCCATCTTCCCTGGGTATCTCCTCTGGTTTTGGCAAAAGTGTTGGTGGTAGCCCGCTACCTGCACACTCAAGTAGCTCCACCCCGTTGGTCGACTCCCTACCTGAATCAGGCATGTTTGGAAGCCACCTGGTAGGAAATCGTATCCAAGTGTCCCGAGAGACAGATTATGGTGGCAGCCCTAACCTTGGCTTGGCTAACTCTTGGGGATGCCATTCTGTCCCCATCATCACCTCTGCCTCCACCTACACCACTCCATCTACTGGCATAGCTTCCTTTTCCTCATCCTGGGTGACAGGCCCCACCCCAGAGGACAGCGCCCTGAAACAGGAACTCCCTCGCAGTAGCCGCTCCCTGCAGGGCAACTGGCTGGCTTATTGGCAGTATGAAATTGGTCTCAACCAACAGGATCCACATTTCCACTTCCACCAGATCCGACTGCAGAGCTTCTTGGGTCACTCTAGCACCACAAAGTGTTTGGCACCACTGGCAGGAGAGGACTACTTCCTTTCTGGTAGTAAAGACAAGACTGTTAAATTGTGGCCCTTATATAACCATGGTGATGGGACCCAGGAGGTGGAGCCCAGACTGACATATAGTGACCATCGAAAGTCAGTCTTCTATGTTGGACAGCTCGAGGCTTCACTAGAGGTAGTCAGCTGTGATGGGACTGTGCACCTGTGGAACCAATATACAGGTATAAGAGATTAAGCACAAATAATTTTCGCTTATGCTTAGAACTGTGCATCTGAGCTTAGAATTTTGTTCTTATTTTTCTAAGCAATATTCTACATTCTCTGTTGTTCTTAGGCAAGCAGATTCGCTCTTATGAAGCTGTGGATGGAAAGAATCCTATTACAGCTGTCACCACCATGCCAGCTCCACACTGCAGTGTTGTGTTTGGCAGTGCAGATTCTGTTCTTCGCTTCATTGACCCTCGCAAACCGGGTTTGCAGGTAGCAATTTGACTAAGCATTCCTATTCTTTTAAGACTTGTGCCATACATTACTGTGTTCTCAAAAGCCCCCTTTTAACACTACTCCACTATAGAGTTATTTCAGACTTGACAGTGGCAAATTTTTCCCCATGTCCCCAGCATGAATTTCGTCTGGCATACAACAATTTGAGTGCTGGGCTCATCCGCTACCTGGCAGTGAGCCCTTCAGGACGCACAGTTGCTGCAGGTTTCTCATCTGGCTTCATTGTTCTGCTAGATGTACGTACAGGACTTGTTCTAAAGGGCTGGCCAGCTCATGAGGGAGATATCCTCCAAATGAAGGTATACTGTGTGTTTGTGTGTGCAGTTTTCTGTATATAACTGTCTAACTGAATAGGGCTGCCTCTGGCTAGCATTGTAAAGAGTAGTACTGGAAGACAGTCCATCACTGACATTGAAACAGATTCAATGAAGCTTGACCACATCTCTTATGCAACAGAAAAGTGAATGTTTTTTGGTCTTTCTGACATGTTTGCCTTTATTTAAATAGTAGACAGTAGAGAGGAGACAATAAAACGCTCTCTAAAAGTCCCTAAACATCCCATATATGATGAAAAACTATGATATTACAGTTTCAACATTGCAACCAATCACAGCATCAGAAATTATTATTAATTGATCAGTGACAGAGATTTTTCTTATTTACATTGATGTACAGTAATGATGTGAAGAGATTGTCTCTGTCCTGGCAATGAAAATTCATTTATCATATGAGCAGTAACGTTACAAAATGTGGGTAAACAAACTCACATCTGACAGGATGCTCTTCTCCTAATGTAAATGTATGCAGATTAATTTGATATCGAGGGTATGAATAAGGACATCAAATGCCTATTACAGCAATGTATGTTTTAGTGAAGATTCAGCATAGACCAACTTGGTGAATCTAGGACATGATCCCCATCTGATACACCTGCCTTATGTTTTTGAAAATGCCCTGGAAAATAATTTCTTGAAGAGTGGGTACCCAGTAAGTGTTAGTTAGAACTTTTGTTA
This sequence comes from Ctenopoma kingsleyae, assembly GCA_032353495.1. Classification (NCBI taxonomy): domain Eukaryota; kingdom Metazoa; phylum Chordata; class Actinopteri; order Anabantiformes; family Anabantidae; genus Ctenopoma; species Ctenopoma kingsleyae. The sequence goes on along the minus strand of JAUBNQ010000005.1, from coordinate 21,876,326 downwards.
TAGAAAACCATAGGCTGCTCATATGGTGGACTCATGCTAAATACTTTTATTCAACCTGTATTTCCCAACACTTGCCTCACGTGTGGGACTTATTAGGGGTCAAGTTGTGTGCAGTCAGCGTGGGCTCTGTGATGCAGGTTATGCACTGTGTCACATAAATGGGCGGCCGCTCTCTTTGCTGTGGTCAGACTTTGCATTCTGCTAGATAAACTTGTTGTCAAACTCAGAAACTGTTTCTCTTTTCAGTAGATTGTCAAATACAATAGGTTCATAGAGTTGTACAATCAACATAACTTCTGTTTATTTGTTATGCATGCACGAATTACCAACCTTAACCTTTTTTTTAGTTAGTGTTTGTGTGAAAACCCATTTAGTGGTTTAACATTTAAAGTGTTGTAAGTTGCTGATTTTAAGAATTGGTGCACCAGACAGCAGAATCTGGTGGGTATGAAATCACAATCAAACATTATGGTAAACGATGGAAACTTTGGGATGACCACAGCTGTGGAACTCCCACGCAGAGCACATCAGCTAGTGAGCAGTTGTCACTTGTGTGGTCGATCATCTACATGGGTTGTTGGATAATTCT
>JAUBNQ010000005.1:21832673-21874293 GCA_032353495.1 Ctenopoma kingsleyae | reverse complement strand
AAAGACAATATATCAATTGTTAAACCTGAGAAATTAGACACAATTATAAGCTCATTTTGAATTTGATGTAGGCAAGAAATGTTATGTAATGCTTAAAGAAAACAGGTGACATAGCTCATAACTAATTATGTTAATTGGCAACAGGTCAAGATCATAATTAGGTATAACAAGAATATCTCAGAGAGGCTTAAAGAAGTAAGAATGGGTTGAGTGGTTCATAATATACTTAAAAGGTAAATCCTTAAAAGATAGCGTTAACACCACTGTGAACACGGATCATCACTGCATCCACAAATGCAAGTTAAAACTACTGAGCAAAAGGAAAAAACAGACATGAACAAGATCCAGAAACACCTAAGATAGACTGAGACAAAGTGGAAGACTAGCCTAAGTTCATCTTAGGTGAGCTTAGGTGAGAATTAGTGCACACTGCATGGGTAACTTGCACATCTGTGAAGTCCCCATTGATGCTTAATTATTTATACATACATACATGTTTTGTAGCTATATATGCTGCCATTCAGACATCTCTTTCAGACTGCATGTATGTTTGTATGTTTTTACAGAAGTATGGCTCTGTAGTAATAGAATCCTGGTGGTAAACCAGCCTGCTGTTCTGACCCGTCATGCACTGAAAACATTTGGCACATTATGAGGCAAAAAATACGACAAAACACACCCAAATGGTTGTAAACACTTGGTTGGTCTCCTCGGTTCCCAAACACTCAGTGTTGTTAAAAGAAGAGCTGATGCACACAGTGATAAACATACCCATCCCAATGTTTCTGAAACATGTTGCTGGCATCAAATTAAAAATTAGCATATATTTTTCTAATTTCTCACTTTCAATCACTTTGATCTGTTGTCTTTGTACTATAGACTTTATGGACACTTTCTGTTTTTACATTTCACACAGTGTCTTAACTTTTTGTAAAGAAATGGGCTGTTTACTGTAAAGACATCCTATTCCATTTACTTTTTTTTTTTCTCATATTTTTTACATCATTGCACTAACAAGGAAATTGTATTTGCATTGCTTGGTATTTAATTATAAATCGAAGGATGCTGGAAACGGTCAGTGACTTCATTTCTTGTGTTTTGCTTTTTAGGCTGCAGAAGGCAACTTGGTCATCAGCTCGTCAACTGACTACACACTCACTGTGTGGAAAGATCTGGAAAACAAGTCTGTACGCCAGTACAAGTCGCAGTCGGACCCCATCCATGCCTTTGACCTTTACGGCTCGGAGATTGTAACTGGAACAGTGGCTAACAAGATCGGGGTTTACTCAATGGCAGATATCTCCCTGAGCCCTGTCAGCAGCACAAAGCTGAGCTCAGAGAATTTCCGCGGTACACTGACTAGCCTGGCCGTCCTACCCACCAAGAGGCTTCTGCTGCTGGGCTCTGAAAACGGTGCCATTAGGTTATTGGCTTAAATCTATGGCTGACAGGTGAACAGTCTTACTGCTGACCTGCTGAGTGTCTCACTATAAAGGCACCTGGTGTCTGAGCGTTCTCTGTCCTTTCTCCTGTTCTCGAGGTCACTTGTACTGGCAGGTCAGATTAGTCTGCTCCTCTAAATTGTTCTTTGAATAATGCAGCACAAATAGAGGCATTGTTTAAGCTTCATATTTACTGAATCATACCACTCTTAGTTTTGGCACTGAATTTGATGAACAGAAAGTGTGTGCCACACTCTTTACATTTGTCATGTACAGTAAATCCCATGATTTTGTTTTTTAAAATGCCTATACATGTATAGATAGTATATAATGGAAAATTCTTATTTTAACAAGGTCATTTATTCTTTTGACTAGGTCAGTTATTCTCTTCAAAAGAACAAATCAGAAGACGTGCTCAGGAAGGTGGAACCAAACACGGTTCTTATGTAGTGTTTACACTTTCCAAATAGACACATAACACCAAAAAATACATTGACCTCACCTTTTCTTTCTCTTGACAGTAGAATACATGCGTATCCAAATGCACTGATTAAACTATGCAGTATTTGAAGATCAGATTATTTCGTTGCGTTAACATTACTTCATGTTCCTAGAGTTTTTTTCACCATACGTTGTTTATAACTCATAAACAATAAAAGAACTCGCTCACTTGTTTGACGACAGTCTTGGTGCATCTTCTACAGTAAGTTGCCATCATATACTGAAGTCAGTTACCAATGCACAGCCTTTATCCTACTGCACAACTATGGCCTGATATGTAACATTTAGATTTTAAAGACTGAATGTTTTTATCCACTAATAAATTACTTGAAATTGCTTTGGAATTTTCTAAACTGTGTTTAAGGATTCTTGGCACCAGTCGGACCCTGTAGCAACATCGTACTGGCAGTGTATCTTGACAGATGCCACATGTTAAGTTCATATCTTTGGAACTTGTGACTACAAAAGCTAACAGAGAAACAGTCAATGCCAAGGTTAACAGTTTTGTATCTTAACGCTTATATTTAACTGCATATGAAGATGATGACAGAATACTGAGAAAAGTTTAAATCTATTTGAAAAAAAGTGCTTTCTGTTGCTCGTTATTGTGTAACACAAATACACAGTACTTTTTTTTCCTTTTTTTGTACATTCAGCACAACTTTCATTAAAGTCAATGAATCTAAAAACAAAGCCCAGTAGCATCTGACAAAGCTTTTTCCTTTGTATGATTAAAGCACTGTCTTGTTGTAAAACAGTTTGCCTATTTTCTAATTATTTGCGCAAACCTCCAGGTGTACTACAGTTTTTGATATTTGGTGTTTTTAAAGGTTCGATGACAAAAAGACCATTTTGGACCATCAAAGGTCCAAGGTTCTTTGCACATTAACAATTAGTCATGATTGATCCAGTCTCTTTTGAGAGAGGTCAGTGAAAATGCTTATTTATTGATCAATAAAAAAAAAAACTGCTTCCATGTTTTTCTGTGTTCCAGATATGATTCACCTGGATTCATTATGACTCCTGGGCTTGCCATCCAGTCTTGGCTGAGTCGCTAGGGCTCAGATTGGACAAAGTCCCCTGTTGTGTTTGTAGATGGCTGTCATGTGATCTAGAAAATATCACAATTGCTTAGTGGTGAAATGTGACCAAAAATAGTGGATACGTTTATTTTTGTTTCTTATTTTTAAGATATTATTGGTTATGATATATAATGATCTGTAGACATAGATGTCAAGGCTGAAATGGCAGCATGCTCCATTGGAATTGGGTCATTTCTGGGAATTGTGGGCTTGTGTTCTCTGACAACAAATGTGTAACTCTGGAGTCAGTGAGTCCTATTTGTTTACCTGCACCTTTTTGCATTAACCCCGGTTTTTGCAATTAAGCTGTTGCCTGTGCGTAGATGATGTGTCATGAATTATCAGCTGCCCATTGACATGCAAAATAGCTAAGCGTGTCTGGTTTCAGTATTTAACCCTGGAGGAGTCTCAGCAGCTACATTTTCAAATAAATAGTGGTGTAAACGAGGCCCCAATCAATGTAAGTTGATATTTAACTGTTTGCTGAGTAAGTGCCAATCTTTTACTCTCAGGAATTCTGTCATCCACGGTCACTTAGTCATTCTTTTTTTGGACAAGGCAGCCAGTTTTTTTTTTTCAAATTTTAAGGTAAGATCAAATATATTTACTTTTATTTATTCAAACAGTATTGCCCATTTGCATAATTGGAAAACTGTGTGGAAGATTCTGAATGTGACTGAATTATTTCCGTGTTTGTATGTGGTCTGCATAGTGGTCTACGGCAGTTCACCACTTAACACATTTTGACTTTTATATTGATTTGAATGCAGAATGTGTGTCAACGCCACATTGTGCATTTATTCAAAACAGTCTTTGCCAAGACATGTGGCTTTTCTGTCCCACAAAGTGGATAGTCTATAACAGTGTAACATTTTATTTTTGTAATAGCAGGGTACTTGCTGAAAGCACACAGTTTGCAGATTTAGTGACATTCTGAGTATTGCGTCTACAGTGAGTATGTTTTATGTTATAGGCACATTTCCAGATGATCTGGGCGACTAAGTTGACTGAAAGTGTTTGAGACCTGCAGACAGTACAGCAAAGAAACTGTAAGGAAAGGTGAAAACCTTTTATTACTTTGTACTATAAGCTGTGCTAGCAGTTCAAAAATATGCTCTTTAGGGAGATATTGATTTATTGCACAATACACTCAAGCTTTGAACAAATAGGTATATTTAATGCTGGATAGAAGTGATCAGGCCACACATTTTAGCCAACATAATGTTTCTTTCTTTTACAGTTACATAAGGACATGGACCTCTGTCTGACACTCCTGTTGATCTATCTCTGCAGCCAAGGAGTTGCTGTAAAGCACTGAAATTACTATTAAATCACATTTTAGATACATTTTAGCTAGATGATTAGAATCTGCTGATTTTGTAATGCTTGTGCGTATTTGTTATTTTATCACATTTCTTTCTGCTCGACAGAATGCTGAGGTGGCAGAAGACGAGTCAATCCCCACCGTGCCTCTTATTCCTTTGTTGCCCAGCCACCCCATAGAGGTTAGAGGCAAATTTGAAAAGTTTGAAAATATTTCTTCTGTGATCTTACTTGTCGTGTCACAGCACTGTTCTGATCATCTGAATTTATGTTTCCAAAAATGTAGCTGCTTAACGTTTTCCCACATTTCTGCCTCTAGAAAGTAGAAAGTGAAATTACAGCACAACCAGAAACAGATATCCCAGAAACAACTGCCATAGTTGGAAGGCCCAACGGGGGCTCGTCGGAGGAGGAACAAGATGAAGGTTGTCTGTCTGCTGGCGGAAACCGGTCAACGAATGTCATTGCTGCTGTCATCCAGAAACTGGGCGTGCAGCTGCTGCAGAACTTGGAGACAACGGAAGAGCAACCGAATATCATCATATCTCCTGTTAGCATATCACTAGCCCTCTCCCAACTGGCTTTAGGTACGCATGTGCAGCTGCTGCATGAAGCATGTACCTAATCAGCTTCTTTTCTACATGTTACAGTATTTGGTGAATTGTGTCAGCAACTTGCTCTAGTTTATAGCTCCATGGAGACTGTAACTGTTGTCATCCAATTATTGCACCTTTCTCCTTTACAGGTGCAGCAAATGAGACAGAGGAGCTACTGATGCATCACCTCCATGAAAACATGCTCCCTTGCTACCATGAGTCGCTGCATAAAGTCTTAGAGCATCTCAGAAAGAATGACCTGCAAATTGCTACTCGCATCTTCCTGCGCCAAGGTTACCTCCTAAAATAACACTGCTTACATCTGAAATCATTTTTTTATATACTCTGTGACTGCACAGTTCCAGCTTGCTAGTTATTTGGTAGTGCTGAGTCTAAGGGAGACAGTGTGTGTTTATTACGTGTTTCAGGTTTTGAGCCAAAGCAAGACTTTGTCCATGAATCCCAGCGGTTATATGAATCAGAACCGACTGTGTTGGAGAGCCTGCAGCAGATTAATGACTGGGTAGAGAAGGCAACACAAGGAAAGATAACTGAAATCCTGTCCAGTTTGCCAGCCAACCTGCTCCTCATGCTCATCAATGCAGTTCATTTCAAAGGTGAATGAAGTGAAAAGTCATCCCATTCATATAAAATTCTGCAAAGACAACAGATGTCGAAACTGAAAAATTGGATTGTTCTCTGAAAATATGTATTTTACCTTTTCATAAGCTGTGGTGTGTTAAATATACTGCTGACTAAAACTGAGATCACTATGCCATGCTTCCCACAGGAGAATGGAAAGCTCGATTTGACCCGCGTTTTACCTCCAGAGGTGTGTTTTACCTCGACGACAAACACATGGTTGATGTTGACGTGATGGAAGATGCCAAACATCCCTTGAGTTTATATATCGATCATGAACTAGAGGCTCAGGTAAAACACAGTTTTTCTTTTATCAAGCACACAGTTATTACCTGATGTAACACAATTTTGTCTCCCTGTGCAGGTAGCGAGCTTCCCATTCCAGAAGTCCATGAGCTTCTTGGTAGTCATGCCTGTGTCTGGCCAAGTGAATGTGTCTTCACTCTTTGGAAAGCTGAATATCTCAAACCTGTTTGACCGCCTGCCCAAGGAGAGGGCAGTTCAAGTGAAAGTACCCAAATTCAAACTGGAGTATGCTCAAGAGTTACAGGAAGTTTTTACCAAATTGGGTAAGACCTTGTTGTTTTCTTTTATTTGTTGTCTTAGTTATTTTTGCCACACGTATCAATTTGAACATGCAAAAAGACTAGAGATAAAACCTTTTTTATCTGCTGAATTGACCCAACTGTCTATGCTCTGTTAGGCCTCGGTGAGGTGTTTTCCAGCCCCAACTTGGCTGAGATAGCAGATGGCCCCCTGCTGGTGTCCAGCGTGATGCATAAGTCCAGCATGGAGATAAACGAGGAGGGTGCAGAGGCTGCTGCAGCCACCACTGTGATCATTTCACGTGCATCCAACCCAGTCTTCCACCTCAGCCAGCCCTTCTTCTTTGCCCTCGTGGATGATATAACTCTGATACCAATCTTCATGGGAATCATCAACAACCCTAACCCTGGAGCTCCTATCTTGCAGAGAGGCGAACATGGAAGCAATGATAAAACGGGATTCCCAATTGACAAGAATCACGTTGGCTCATTTGGAGTCCCACCTAAATAGGGACTAGTAACCTGCTTAGCTCTCCCAGGGAAACTCAGACCAAGGCCTTTATGATTGTACACATTAAGTGTACAATATCACTTAGCTGGGTCAGGATCTGTGTGAAAACAGATACTTCATTTGTTTCTTGGTTTCTTTACAGAATTCTCACACAGAGGAGCTCAGTATCCCCCTTATAAGTCAATTATTCGATTAATGTAATTTTAAGTAGTTTTGCTGCATTAGATGTTATGTCCTGTTCAAGAGGATCTTAAAATTATAATTAGGTACAAGTATGTGTATGTCTATAGTAGAATCTCAGTTCATCTTTTATTTGATTGCATATATTTTCAACAGTGTCGACATGCAAAGTCAAACTGATCTGATACTATAATGTCAGAGCATTACTGCGTCAGTGTGTATGTTGATGAAATGTTTAATATGTTTTCTAATGGGCTAATAAATTCAGTTGATTATAATCACATGCCAAGATTATGAGTGTTACTGTCACACATCTTGAGTGAAGATATCTTATTCTAACCAGCGCACTGTGTTGCTGCATTGACAAAATTTCAAAGTCAAAGTCAACTTTATTGTCAATTCTTCTATAAGTACAAGACATACAGAGAATTGAAATGCCGTTTCCCTCTGATCCCGGTGTTGACAAAAAGATAAATAATAACCAAGAGAAACAGTGTATAAAACAGAATAAACAATAAAATAATAAAAAATTCTGAGTGTAACACTCAATAACCTTCATAATAGAAGTAGCAGCACAAAGGTTGGCAGCAATATGCGCCAGTTATATGTATTATATTAAGTCTGTAATGGACTTTTGTATGCCAGGTCTGTGATAGGCTAGAATTTTGTCGGGGAAGAGAGGGGAGAGGGGCAGGAAGAGAAAGGAGAGAGAGAGTTCAGCCTCCTGACAGCCTGATGGAAAAAGCTGTTGCTCAGTCTAGTGGTACTCGCCCTTAGGCTCCTGTACCTCCTTCTAGATGGCAGGAGATTGAAGAGGTTGTGCAGGGGGGTGGGTGGAGTCGCTCGCAATGCTGGTAGCTTTGCGGGCAAGGCGGGTGTTGTAGATGTCCAAAGGGGAACTAAGCGAGGCACCAACTATTCTCTCTGCGGCTTTCACTATGTGCTGCAGTGATTTGCGGCTAGAGGTGGTACAACTCCCAAACCACACAGTGATGCAGCAGGTAAGGATGCTCTCAACGGTGCCCTGGTAAAAGGAGCACATGATGGGAGCTGGGGCTCCTGCTCTTCTTAGTGTCCTAAGAAAGTAGAGCTGTTGCTTGGCTTTCTTGGCCAGTGTTGTGGTGTTTTTGTCCAGGAGAGATCCTCTGTAATGTGCACCCCCAGGAATTTGGTGCTGCTCTTCCACTGCAGTACCGTTGATGGTCAGCAGGGGGTGCTGGATGTGTGCTCTCCGGAAGTCAATAACAATCTCCTTTTTTCAACATTAAGAGAGAGACTGTTATCTTTGCAGCACGTGGCCAGCTGGTTCACCTCATCTCTGTAGCACTTTTCATCATCATTGCTGATGAGTCCAACTACAGTTGTGTCATCTGCAAATTTGATGAAATGGTTGGAGCTGTGCCTTGGTTCACAGTCATGGGTGAAGAGCAGGGGACTGAGCACACAGCCTTGGGGGGCTCCTGTGTTCAGTATGGTGATGCTCGATGATTGGTTGCCAATCCTAACTGACTGTGGTCTTCCAGTGAGGAAGTCCAAGATCCAATTACACATTGAGGTGTTAAAGCCCAGCAGGTCACATAAGAGCCCTTAGTGTCTAGGTGGGTGAGAGCAAGGTGGAGTGCAGAGGAGATGGCATCTTCCGTGGACCAGTTGGTCCGATAGGCGAACTGGAGGTATCTAGCGTGGGTGAAGGTTTGGATTTGATGTGGCTCATGACTAGTCTCTCAAAGCACTTCATGATGGTGGAGGTCAGTGCAACAGGGCTTGTAGTCATTTAAGCAGGATGAATGCACACAATAGTGCCTACTGCTTCAAAACTTGCAATGAAGACATTTCAGCAGAGAAGGATCGTCACAGGACTGTGGAGGACATTTATAATCTGTGATGGTCTGGATTCCCTGCCACAGGCTGTGTGTGTCCCTGTTATCCCTGAACTGGTGGACAATCTTTTTTGTGTACTGTTTCTTTTCTTCCCTGATGCCACGGGAAACGTTGGCTCTGGCTGATCTCAGTTCAGCTGCATTGCTGCTTCTGAAGGCAGCATCCCTGATTCTCAGTAGCCTGTGAACCTCTCCTGTCAGCCATGGCTTCTGATTTGCACGGGTCATGATGGTCTTGGTTACAGTCACGTCATCGATGCATTTGGCAATGTAGGCAGTTACAGTCTCTGCATACTCCTGGATGACAGTGTGTTGGTTGTGTGTAGCAGCTTGCTTGAACATAGCCCAGTCAGTATCAAAGCAGTCCTGGAGTACAGAAGTAGCTCCGTCTGGCCACACATGGATCTCTCGTGATCCGGGAGCAGTGGAGTGATCAGAGAGACCCAGGTGGGGGACGGGGGCAGCCCCGTACGCCTTTTTGTGGTTTGTTAAAACAAGTTCCAGTGTATTATTCCCCTCTAGGTTGTTGTTCACTAACAGCCAGGTACAGTTCACTGAGTGCCTCGTTCCTGTTGTTAGGGCTGGGAGGGATGTAAACAGCTACTAGCAGGATGGCTGAACCCGCCCTGAGCACATAGTAAGGGAATATTGCAAAAGAAATGTGCAAAAGAAAACAGAGCTGCAGAAACAAACAGCAATTTGGTTTCTTTGCAAGGCAGGTTACAGTCATTTGTGGTTGTAGCTGATCCCATCTGGGTCTGTAGTCGTATTTAGACTTCCTGCCATATTAGTTTCTTTTATTATCATAGTTGTGCATTTTTATCAATGTACTTATTTATTCCACAGTAATGAGGTTTTTGTGAGGTGAATGATCAAAGAATAAAGTTAACTCATACATTGTTTTGTCAAAGATTGTCTATCAATAGCGAATTTTAAAAGCAATAAGTTCGATCATTCGTAGTTATGTTTATATCCTATAAAAATAAGTTTAACTGGAGTAGTGAAATCTCATATTTTACGGTGGCTGTGAACGCACCGTCGTAAGCGTCTGACGTCACGTGATGTTTGGCGCTGACTTTCCTGCTGCTGGTCTTCGGTCAGTTTCACAGCCTCTACCAGGACGCTGATTTCACATCATTGATCGACTGCAAAACTGACGCCAGATCTGTGAACGGAAACGGAAACCGCAGCAGCACATACGTCGCTTCGCGCGTTTGTCAAAGCTGTTTGGCGCCAGCGACATAATTTACCAAAGGCTGTTAGTAGACGGAGCGTGTAGTTGGTTGCCTACAATAAAATTTTCAGTAAATTCTCTTTGTCTGTAGCTAACCCATCTCTATACAGTCATGACAAAACTCTCAGAGGGGGCGATAGAGGTAAGGTTAAAGCTTGTTGTATAATTCGTAGGTCAAAACGCAGTTTGTAAAGCGAAAATCTGAAAGTTAAAGGTGGTTTGTGCAGTCTTTGTTTAGATGGACTAAGTTAGCTAGCATGAATATGGTTGTGTTTTTATGTACTCTAGCTAATTTTGAGACCAACAGACGAACGTTTGCTACTTTGGTAACATTATCAAACTTGTTAATTTTGGAAATAAACATAATAAATGTGTAACCTGCTTTCTGTTATCACACATAATCGACATTGAACTCTTAACGTTAGTTAGGTGGATAATAACACCAAGTTAGCTTAGGGTTAGTTCACTGTTTTCTACTATGTGAAGGTTAAAGGTCGAACTTGACATGATCTGGTTGAAATGGTTTAAATGTTTGTGTTTACAGGCTCTTTCAAATGGCGCAGGTGGAAACGACGCTGTGCTCCAGGTAGTGGTGAGTAACGAAACTTACATAATACTACTGCGACTGACATTTCATAGACTCAGGGATAGAGAAAATAATGGGCAGATAAAACGACAGTTAGTTACAGCCCTTGTTGTGGCTCATTACAACAGTGACGAAAGTCAGTAAAGAAACAGTTTTAACCACGATGCAGTTCATTGAATGAGGAGTTGAGCTTGTGTCCATTATTATTTAGAAATGAGACACTGGACTAATACAAATACAAACTTTTTATGCAATAAATTAAAGGCATGCTGTTAGGGCTGGGCGATATGAACAAAAATCCATATCCCGGTATATTTTGGCTCTGTCCTATACCTTTTATATCCCGGTATATTCTTGTACAAAACGTTTCAAAGTCAAAGGCATGTGTGATATTATAAGAATGTTATTACAACAGACGGTCGTCTGAATTTATAACTGAGACATGTTTCTCTTGTTTCAAACAATGACTGAAGAAAAGAAAGTCACTATGATGTAAATGTAAAAAATGAAATAAATTAATTAAAATAAATGAGACTTAGAGAAATAGCTTGTTTGGAGTCTTCTATGTAATGTTTATGACTCAGACGTCTGACTTGACCATATGTCTGTGGTCAGTCTGAAATGTTTTACATTATAGTCGATCACTAAGAACCTTCCAGACATTCATGAACATTTCTGACAGCACCTGTCCTGCAAACTACTTGCGAGTGAACAACTGGTACCGTTCAAGTGTTTTTAGCAGCTTTTTAAAACCATCGTGTTTGTATTTTTATGGGGACCAGGTCTTAAGCGATATGGTAGCTTACTGCGTTTGTTATCTAGTTATCACTTCTCTTTTTATAGGACACACCACAGGTAAACGGTGCAGGTTTAGTGTCTGACACGTTAGCGGCAGACTGAAGTTTAACTTGTTTCTTTGGACCGGAGTTTGTGGCGCTGTTGTAAACCGAGATGAAGTTTTAATGTACTTTCACATTTGGATGTGAGCTCTTTGCGACATACTCGACAAAGTATGTATTTCTGCTGGAAATCTGAACCACCTCAAACTATTAAACTGCTGGTTTTCTTTTTTGTGTCGACTGGAGCCTGTGGTTCTTCTACGCTGCTGACTTGAACGATAGTATAGTGGACTGGCTGTGGCTGCATGTGCAGTGGTAGAGGGGGCTGGTCTAGGTCTGTTTGTGTGAAAGACTATATAGAATTCTATACCGCGTGCAAAAATATATCGGTATAAACAGGCATACTGTTATACTGCCCAGCCCTACATGCTGTCGTAGTTTGCTTATACACTACTTATTGTTTAAAAATGTCTTTCTATGTTTTGAGTACTTTCACTTATATTTCACCTTTAAGAACCTTCGCAAGATTGATGGAGGAAGCGGTCCAGCTCGCTATCGAGTAATGATGAGTGATGGACGGCACACTCTGTCCTGTAAGTGTTTTTTTAATCTACTTTATTAGACAGTGAATGTACGTGTGGGCATGAAGACTTTGTTATCCTCAGGAGATCTTTAGTTTGAATGAACCTGACTCATTTACATCCACTGCTTCTCTACATCTTTGCAGCCTTCATGCTTTCCACCCAGTTGAACAGCCTGGCCGAAGAAAATACGCTGGCCCCAAACTGCATCTGCATTTTGAAGAAGCATGTGACCAACATACTGAAGGATGGACGGTAAGTGTGTTTTTTTGTTTTTTATATTTGCTGACTTTGTAGATGTCCTTGGGGAGTGACAAAAGATTGTGCAACAACTATATTTGTTGTACAGTACACTCAGAACAGCTGAAAATTTATGGTGATGTCTCATTACAGACGAGTGGTAATCATTTTGGAAATTGACGTCATCAAGTCTGCTAAAGATGTTGCTGGGAGAATTGGTGACCCTGTTCCTTACACTGATGGTAAACCTTGAAAACATATTTCATACTCACAGTTGCTACTTACTGAATAATTAATAGGGATGCTCCGATCAATTGGCCACTGATCAGTATCGGCCGATTTCCGTGAAAAAGTATGCGATTGGCGATCAATGCCTTTCATTGCCGATCACAAAAGCTGATCACCTGTAGCTCATATTTTGCAGCCTGCAGAGGTCCTTTCCTTCACACTGCACAGGCGCGCAATGGCTAAACTTTTGGAGTTTTGCAGTGGTTATTGTGTATTTTAAATATGCAGACTTCCTGATGCAGCACCTGAGCACAGCGTGTGGAAAACTTCACAAAATAATTTACTGTCACACTCTGACCGATCCTGAATCTGTGTCCAGTACAGTTAATAATCATGAGTAATTAATAAAGTTAGCGCCTGTAACGCCTACAGAAATGTACACAGAAGTGTCTTTGTGTGTGCATACCGCGGCAGAACTCCACTGCACGTGATACAGAGAGACAGAGCTGAAATCATCATGTCAATAAGACAAAATAACATGAAGCTGTTTAGTTAGTTTAATAAAACAACAACATCCAGACCTGTTCTATAGGAAATGGAACCTGAAATAACTGACGTGATCTGGCGCTGTACAGTAAATCTAATTAAATAAAATTTACTTGACCATCTTCGGGGGGCGGGTGGTGCCGTTGGGAGGGCGGGGCGCCCCCCCTTGTATAATGGTAGGGGAAACACGGTAGTTATAAGCAGTAAACATAGATATGCCATTAAGCTATGACATGCCTCATTCTGGAGCATTATAATTTAATACCACACATAACACACCAATCTTCTGCCTATAATAAGTTGAAAAATTTACAGCCAATCCATGTGATCGGTATCGGTGATCGGAATTGGCAGCAAAAAACCTGATTGGAGCATTCCTAATAATTAATGTTCACGTTGAATCAGTGCTGATTCTATGAAGTGAAACTGATATTTAGAAGTACATTAGTTATTCACAATCCTAAAGTAGTAGCCAGTAGTAATGTCTGATCTTCCTCACAGGTCAGACCAAAGCCCAGCAGTCAGCACCCAACCCTGAGAGCCGCCCCCCACTGCAGCAACAAAATAGAAATGAAGGTAAGTGCACAGTTTTGAGTTTTTAAATAGAAAATGGCTTATTCCAAGATACAAATAGCTTCTGAATCTCCACCAGATGGCAGCATTTCTCCTTTGCTTTGTATAATTTGGGTGACCTCACATTTGCAGGACACAAGTAATTTTGATAGCTCCGTTGAGAAACATTTTCAATTTTTAGCTTCCTCAAGCCTTTCTGAAGAGTAAGAGTGTCAACTCTCACAATTCTCCCGAGTTCCCTGTTTTTCTGAACAGCTACAGTATGAGCCTGTGTTGCTTCCCGTGCATGTTAAAACGTGAGTTTATTTTATTTTTTGAATGCACAGTAGAATACACAAATGAGCAAATCAGCAGTAGCACAGACTACCCGGAGAGTGTATATTAACCCCATAAACAAACAGATTTATTTTTGAAACTCTGGCAGCTGTTCATGTCAAAGATAAGCAGTGGATCACAGCATAGCAAATAACTTGGACCAGGAGAGATGTGCCATCCAGCTGTCAAAAGGGTTTTGCTGTCTTCTACTGTGTGTCATAACAGGTATTCATCCCTCTAATCTGTCATGTGGGAATTGAGGTTGTGGCAAGCACCCTCCTCATCAGCACAGTCATTGTTCATTTCTCTGTGTGCTGCTTGATCTGGGGGCTTAATTATTAGAAGTGCAGTGGTTGGCAAAGTGGGAGGACTTAAGTGGACACTTTGAACTCTAATCCTCCGCGTGAGACGCACACAAATCAAATGTGCAGCGCTTGTTCAAATGGAAAATCTCAAAGTCAGACAGCAGCGCTCTCCGGGGGAAGAGCAGCTCCAGTTTGTTATAGCATTTCACACTCTGCCCTGATTCTGTGAAATGTGAATCATCCTTCTCACCAAAATGCTGGATCACACATCTCTAACAACTTGGTTTGACAAGATTTCTGTTTCCTGTTCGAGTCTTTCCTCTCACTCGACTTGTGAGTCAACGGTGGAAATGTACTTTAAGTCATTAGGTTTTTCTTTAATGACACTTGCTCATGACAGAAGATAATTACAGTGAACACAGTTGCAAGCCAAAGAAATTGGATTTCTGTAATTCGTCTCTGTTGCATAATGTATGTTTCTCTCTCTTGACTCCTCTCCATCGCTGCTCTTCATGGATCATTTATTTCTCTCTTTATTCCTCCATCAGTGAACAGAGGTTTCAATAAAGACTTTGGCAAGAAGGCCCCATCTGCTGTGCCCGGCACACCAGGGGGCAGTTCCAAGGTTGTGCCCATCGCCAGCCTCAACCCCTATCAGTCAAAGTAAGTGTTCAATGAGAAATGTCATGCCAACATGTAATATGTGCCTTGTTTGGGACATAAACATTACTGCACACACAACAACAAAGGTGCAACAAAAGCTTGTGAAGTACCAACAAATCCCTTTGAAGTGTTGCATACTGAACACAACAATAGGTAGAGACACTATCCTGAACATTTTCAGAATCGAATGCCGTTATGTGCATCATCCTGGCACAGATACAACCTATGTGAAGCTGTTTTCAACCAACCATTGCCATTGTAAGGCTATAGATTATTGTAATGGATTCTATTCATTTGAAAGTGGATGTTTATGTGAAACTTCTTCCATAAATTTAGCTGATATTACTTTTCATGCAGCTATATTGCCATTTGTGTGTGTTGAATGAAAAGTATGAGACAACAGAAACACAAGCGCAAGGCAACTGAGGTGCTTTTCTACAGAGTTATGTCCACTAGTGGGTGCTACAACTTTATTTTTATTTTCTTCTTAGTACGGGTTATGGTCACTATTCAATATTAAAAGAATCCTGATGAAAAATGTTCATTTGTTTTTGCAAAAAAATTGGTATTTTGTTGTTTTTCCCCTCAAAGTCAATATTGGTATTGGCCTCAAAAATCCACTGTTGATTAGGCTCTAATGGAAAATCAAACCAGTTTTGTTGTGTATAACAAGGGAAAAGGTTTTGTAAAGTGAAATTCTGCCTTAAAGTGGTGTAGCCACTGTATTACTGGAACTCATATTAACTAAATCTGTTGACACTACAGAGTTATTTTCTTTTATCATTATGTTCTTCAAAAAGTTTTTAGTAAAAACATAATGATCACTTTACAAATGTATAGAGCATAGGAGAAAATCCTCACATTTAGGAAACTAAAATACCCCTGAGAAGCCTGTTTCAGAGGTGGGAAGGAAGTAATGCAGCTTCAGCGTTGTCTTTACATGTTGTCATTCACCCAGAGGGCCACCAGGGGGCAGATTACTAAAAGTTTGAGATGATGAATCGCTTGGTTACACTCATGGATCCTTGAGGATTAACCTTAGACGTGTCTCTGACAGGTGGACCATCCGGGCTCGTGTGACCAACAAGAGCACCATCCGCACGTGGAGCAACTCTCGTGGTGAAGGCAAACTTTTCTCCATGGAGCTTGTGGATGAGAGCGTGAGTATTTATTTGATCCCACTGCTTTTTTCTTCTCATGTATATTAACTAGGATAAATAGAATTTTGTAATCTGGTACTGTGCCTGACCTATTTTTAACCTCAGCCAAATTTTATGTTTATTCACAGGGAGAGATACGAGTGACTGGTTTCAACCAAGAGGTGGACAAGTTCTACAGTCTGGTTGAGGTTGGCAAGGTAAGGTATTCCTCCAGATAATGAGTCAGTATGTCCCAAGTGTTTGCCAAAACTGTCATTCAGTGAGATTTGTCCCCTCTATCAACAGCTGCCAGTACTTCACGAGTTTAAACCGTAGAGACCATGAATGAGTCATCTGCCTGCACTGTACCCATAGAATAAGCAGCTTATAATCATCTGCCAGCCTTTGTTGATTCCCCCACCCCCCCAAATCGTCTGAAGTCATATCTTGTTTGCACCATTCAGTCAGGTGAAAAGCTCCATAGATCTCTGATTAACATGTGGTCCATCCGTGTGTGTGTGTGTCAGGTCTACTATGTCTCCAAGGGCTCCCTGAAGATCGCCAATAAGCAGTACACATCAGTGAAGAATGACTACGAGATGACGCTCAATGGAGAGTCCACAGTCATCCCATGTGAAGACAGCTGTGATGTTCCCATGGTGCAGTGTGACTTCATCTCTATTGGGGATCTGGAGAACAAAGACAAAGATGCAATTGTCGGTAAGGAGCACAAGTAATGCAACAGTTTCCGTTTTATCTTTTTAGGTTGCAGACTTGTAAACATAAGTTTTATTTTTACACATATTAACTTATCATGTCAAATAGTGGGTTGAGTAAGTGAGTAAAACTACTTCAAACTCTCCAGGATGCAAAGTTATAGATGAATGCCTGGTTAAAGTACTTATAAGCTTCATATGTAGAACCCTGGGATCTGTTCAGCCCTTTTGTTTTATTGTGTCTACAGCTGCCTCAAAGTATTTATTTAATGGGCCTTAAATTTTTCATTCTTGTTGATGCTGTTTTTATTCTGTCTAATCTCCAATTCCCACCTCCTAAACAAAGTCTTATATTAAAATGGTGTAGAAGCAGAACTTTGATATGTTCTTTTTAAGTCATAAGTTAGAATGAGACCACATTATTATATTGGGTGATGTGTGTCAGACAAGCTGTTTTTTCTAACCAATTTTATCAGTCAGTAGTTTTGATTTCTTATTTATTCTGTGTCCTGCAATATAATAGTGTAACACAGTCCACAGAGGTGTGATAAAATCTGTCTGTGAATGAACTCATCCAACTATAGGTGGCTATGTTTGTATCTTCTGCAATTACTGGTGTGCCCTTTGCGTTTTATGGAGGCTCTGTGAGGCCGAAATGCACATAATTCTCCTAAGCACTGTGGATTGTGAATAGCACAAACCAACCCAAACGACACTCAGAGCCCAGCTCCCACTGAGGTGTTCTCAAGCACCCAATAATAAGCTATCATAAGCGGAGGATAGAGTTTGTAGTGGAAAGTAGAGCTGGATATGCTGGGAGGTTGAGGTAATTACAGTATACGAGCAGAGAGATAAAAGTGGTATTAATAATGCTGATGACATTAATCGCCTGTAGTGCAGATTGACTTCAGGCCCTATGGTGGAGTTGGCAAGAAAATGAGAACCTGCTGTCACAGGTAAAATGAAGTAATAATAAGGAGCCTGTAATTCTTTTAATGAAGACTGCAGCTTGTACTGCTGTTTAAGTCATTTCTCTCTTGCTCACAAGTCGGCGTCAAGTTAAGCTTAGTTCATCATGGTTAAATACATTTAAAGTATCTTTACTCAGAGTAGGTGGGGGTTTATAGATGAGTAATATTATGATGCCACTTTTACCATTTACCCAACACAAATAAATGGCTTGACATCGCTTGTATTTGATTGCACTGATCAACAAAGTATCCAGGATGAAGTGCAACTGTAGAAACAATTAAAGCCTATTTCATTCTCTCCTGCATTATGGCTGCAAGTGCTGCTATACAGGCCAGTGACCCCACACCTGATGTGAAATAAATGAATAACTTATTTCCCAAGTGGCGATTTGTGTTGGAAAATATGGGACATAGAGTGGCCTGTGGGTATAAAAACCACAGTTAATATTTATGAGATGTATACGTGGGAGCAGTCTGTCAGGAAATCAAACCATATGTGGTTATGGTGTTTTTGACAGAATTATGTAAACAGAATATAGTCCCCCTCAATCTGTACAGTGTTGCTCAGTCATGCTAGCATGTAACATTGATTTGTTTTTTATTGCAGATGTGATTGGAGTGTGCAAGACAGTGGAAGAGGTGACCCGCCTCACAACAAAGTCAAACAGAGAAGTGTCCAAGAGGACGCTCAGTCTGATGGACATGTCTGGAAAGGTGGTGACAGTCACACTGTGGGGAGAGGAAGTGAGTACAGACATTATGGGTGGATAGTAACGTGTTAAATGGACCAAAGAGTTTGTAATGTCTAATGGAAATCAGTACCACAGCCTTGTAATGGAAGGACCTGCTTACTATAATAGTGATATTATTTATTATAGTAATAATAAATAACTAGTATAGTAATAGTTATTTGTCATTTGTGAAGTGTCTTTGTAAAGAAATGAGTAGTGAAATTGTCCAACCCTTAAGATATGTTTTAATTTACTGCTGGAGGTTCCTGCAGGACACTGTTGAGTTTTGAATGGATGATGATGATTGAATGATGAATGAACTGAAGCTAGAGCACAATAGCATGAGCACCTGCAATCAGTGCTTTCATAGCAAATCTTCTTATGTTGAGTTTTTGGTGACAGTATGTCAGAAACATGTTAAATTAAAGACTTTTTAATGCATTTCCTGATCAGTGCTCAGCAGCTTGAGAGCCCAGTAGATTTAACAATGTGTACAGTGTTTAATGGAGGTGGAAATCAGTGACTACATTCCCTGTCACTGGGTGATGAAGTAAGTGTGCTCCTGCAGTTGATTTCTACCTGTGGCTCAGAGGGACTGTGTGGAGTTCACCACCATTTCTTTCCTCCTGACAAGAAGCACCATTTTCCCTGTTTTGTTTGTTTGACAGATACCCCTTTTCCAGAGGGATTTGCTGAGGAACACAATATGTGTAGTTTATGAAGAACAATGGCAGTGCCAAATATCAAGTGTTGGACATATTGTCCCCTTTCTCTGATGGCTTTACTGTTTTTACTCTTATTGTTTTTCCCTCAGTCTTCAGGTTACTATGGTAAAGATTTCAGAAAAACAAAAAGAGGACAATGCTGAAATACATATTCCAAAGTATTTGAAACAATTTGTCAGTAATTTAAAAACTGAACTACTAAAAGTGTGTTCAAAGTTTTGTCTTTTTTTGCAAGGAAAAACAAACACATTTTTAGCCATCTAGCAGCATGGCTCTAGGGATGGGCGTGTCGTCATTTCAGTCCATCAGCCATTCACTTTTTAACAGACATCCGTGTCCCCCAGATATTGAATCCTGAGCACTTTGGTCAACATGTTGACTTTTCAAGAAGTCCTTTGTGGTCTAGAGTAAAACATCTCAAAAGTTATTAGATGGATTTCCATAAAATCTGGTGCTGACAGTTGTTTTCCCACTGGGTGAACTTCAGTCACTTGGTCCTAAGTCACCATCAGGTCAAAATTAGTTTATTCAATACATAAGTTAACAACAAAATAGTTACACAGCTACATGACATTGCCATTATCCTCAGCTGTGTTCCATGCTAGTTATCACACGTTAAAATGCTAGCATGCTAATTTTGAGAAGGTTTACCTGTCAACATTACCAGTTCACAAAATCATCAACTTTTCCTTTATGAGCATAACATATTGATAATGGCGACATAATGACACTACAAAGCTTACTAGCATGACTGTACATTTTTTTTTACCTTGTTACATGAGGTGCAAAACCTGATAAACAAATCCGGACAAACAACACAGATTGAATGATTGTCTGCTTCTTTGTGTAGGCAGAGAAGTTTGATGGCTCCGGACAGCCCATTGTGGCCATTAAGGGGGCAAAGCTTTCAGACTTTGGAGGCCGGTCCCTCTCTGCATCCTTCAGCAGCACCCTGATGATCAACCCAGACATTCCTGAGGCATATAAGCTCCGAGGCTGGTAAGTGAACCTGAGGTTCATAGATTATACAGTGAGGAAAATTGCTTATGTCCTGACAGTTGTATACTTATGACAAAGTGCTTTGACAGCAGGTATGAGACATGGAATACATTTAACGCTGGAGGGCTCCTTCTTATTTATTTGTCCTGCAGGAGGCCAACTTGTTGCATACAAATATTACTGTTAAAATTGAAGAACTCAAAGGATTTAAACAGCACATTTCAGTTTCCCTAAGTTGTGAGAGTGCATGCTCAGATTCTCATTATCTAGATTAGCTTTCCCTCATTAGCCATGATGTGGGGATTGTTTCAATGAAGCATTACATATAAATGGAAATCATCCTTAATCTGTGCAATTTTTTTACTCATCTAATCGCCTTTCCAGATGAAATGAAATCCAGACTCATTTCTGTGTGATTAAGTTGATTGTAGCATTTTGTTTTTTTCCTCTTGGTGTGTGCATGTTGTGCGTAGGGGTGGTGTAGTGTTCAAATGTTCTTTAGTGTTTGTTTCTCTTGAACACATTAGAATTAATTGGAAATAAGCAGAGACATATTTTTGGCTTGAAATCAGTGTGCTTATCTGTTGTACATGTATATTGTATATTGCACTACACAAAAACTTAAGCAGTTTACCATTTTCATCCATCTACAGAGTTTCTGCAGGATATAAAAGGTCTAAAATTCAACGCCTTTAGGGGGTAAAAGTCTAGAGCAGGGGTGGGCAATCCTGGTCCTCGAGGGCGGCTGTCCTGCTTGTTTTCCAACTATCTCTGCCCTACCCACTGCTGATTACCTGCATCAGGTGTGTTCAGCCAATCAGAAGCTGTAAGTGCATGGATGTTTGGAAAACAAGCAGGACTGCGGCCCTCGAGGACCAGGATTGCCCACCCCTGGTCTAGAGGCATCAGCTTCACCTGTGTCAATATGTTGATGCTCAAGGAAACTTTACACCATGGCACTCATGTCACAGCTCTGCAGCTGCACAGACCTATGTTTTTTATGGACTTCATTGTGTGAATGTAACAAATTATTTGGGTGCTTGTGCTTCTTAAAGCTGGCTACAACGTTTAGCCAGCAGCTGATTTTAGGTAGAGCCCATCATTAATGTCAGCAGCTCACATCAGCTGTTGCTAACTAAGTAAATTTAGCGACTTAAATGTCATGTGAGGCCAAAACTTCATTTGCTGTCTGTGTGCACCCTCACTGCAGAATTGTGGAGGAACATAACATGAATCTCTGTAATGGCTGATTTTGTAAATGTTTAGTCAAAATTTCATATCTTCTGCTGTTATGAAGCCAACTGCCAAAGTCCTATAGGTTGTAACTTCAAGAATATATCAGACTGCCACGCAACTGTCTTGTCAACCTATACATTTTTAACTTTATTTCCAATCATCCATGGCCACTTTACTGTGTGAGGTAACATGTCTTTCACAAGTGGTTGTTGAATGATGCGAGGAATGAAGACTCAGTGGATCTGTACCAGTGTTAAAAGCTGTGATACTGTGGACTCTACAGCTTAAAAAAACGGTGTAAAAAGTTATTGTAAATGTATTCATTCAGTGTGAATACTTAATGTTAATGGATATACAGTATAATGGGTCTTAAATTGCATTTAAAATGGTATAAAAGGTATTAAGGTCTTTAAATTAGACCTGTTAAAACCTGTAGAAATCCTGATCTACAGTCAGTAGCCCATACCAAGTGAAACAAGTTGTTTTGCAAATCAGCATTTGGACCATTTATCCGGTTCTTCCTGACAGATCCTCTCGATCCCTGTCAGATTGAATGGGAAGGGAACTGCAGTCAGTCTGTCTCCTCAGATGTTCTGTGGAGTTTAACTCTGTGGGGTTCTTGGTCACTTGCCTTCTTGACCCTTCTTGGGGGCGGGCGTTGGGGCGTTGGGGGCCTGATATGTAACCTCACTCCGGCACTGTGGCACACTGATCTATTCTCTTTATAGATCCTGTTTAAGCAGGCAGCGTCTGTCCTTCCTCTCTGACATGAAGCAAACGTCTGTATTTGTGAGTGGAGATCCAATCGATTCTCTCCAAAGGGTTTCATTTATTCACCTCTCAGTATCAGTGCCTGCTCACTCCACTGAGAAGGAAACATCTGAAATTCATTTTGTGACAAATCCAGTTCAGTCTTTTTTTTTTTTCTCCTGCCCTGAAAAATGTGAAAGAACTGTTGAGCAGAGGACCTGATATGTTTAAATGTGCATATTTAATCAGGCTTCTTAGCTGGGGTTTTTTGATAGTAACACAGTATAAACTACTGTGAATTGTTCTTTAACTGTACTGTATATACTACATTTGTGTGATTATAAATGGTCTATTAACAGGACCCTGCTTGGGGCTTCTCTTTACTTTTACCGGTATACTATTATGGCTGAGGAGTTGGAACAGGTCAGCAACTAATTGCAGGATCGCTGGTTTAATTCTTGCCCCACTTGTTCAGAAGATGTAGAAGTGTCCCTGAGCAAGACACAGAATTTGCCCCAGCACCTTACATGACAGCTTACCATGTCGTAACTGCGCCATTAATTTCCCCATGGGGATCAGCGACGTAGTTAAAATAAACATCTCTGTTATAGCACAGGTTTTTTACACTTCCTGTGCTCTCTTCTGCTTAATAACAGAAGACTGTTCCCCCACACAGTCACGTCTCAGTTGGACAGCCAGAGATAATGATAAAATCTGTGTTGCTTTAGCCACTGTAGAAGAAGTGTTGGCCCATGTTGGTCATCCGCAGGTTCACAGGGATCTGCTAATGAACAGTTTAAAAGACACAAATGGCAAGAATCCAGACCTAACTCATTATTCTTGATCAAAGTAAATTCAAGTGAGTACCATTTTGAAGGCAAGATCGTTATGCCGCATGTCTAGAGATGTAGCACAGCCAGCTATTTCTGTGGAGAGAATGAGGAGGACAGCCTTCTTTAGTTGAGTTTATTTTAAGGTGTGTTAGTGATGAGAAGTGAGTTGTTACTGCGTGTTTTGACTGGAAGACTGCCAGCTGTTGAATACACAATGTGTGTTTAGCCTGGATCTCAGGATGGTAGCAGTCCACAAAATGTGTCCCTTCATAATTGTTCTGTAAGCCAGGATGTGAATTATGGAAAACACAACAAGGAAGCAAATCAATTAAACTTTGAATGAATCTTTTGATTAGCGTTTTTAATCTTGCACAGAAGAACCCAAAGCTTTTTCCTCCCTCAGCCAAACAAAGATATGCCTTTACAGTACAGCCAAGGCTGCTGAAACATCATTGTTTTGCTCATGCGGGGGTGTCTTAATTTGACTGTGTTTTGGCGCAGACCTTTGGGACTTCCTCAAATGAATAGCCTGTCCTTGGTGGGCTGTTGACTCAAACTCATGCAGAGTATTAGTTGGTGCCACTCAGCAGTTTTCAATGTACTTACATGGAAAGCAGAGTAGTGCCCCTTTTATGTCACACTAATTAATCTAGATGAAAATGGTTTTCAAATAAGAGTGATACACTAATTATATTGGTCTAAGCTAATCTGGGGTCTTGGTGTGTTTTTAGTTTGCACGTGCTGTATGCCAAGATTACTTGGCACGTTACCAGCTTGTCATTTAAGTTTGTCTTTGTGAAAATTATCAGTGGAAAAAACAAACTCGGATTCAGATATAGAGTTTATCCATCTAACTGTGCAGAAGCAGTTGTCCATTAGGTGGCAACAGCACATTTAGAGATGGTCACACTGCCTTTCCCCTTACTGTCAAGCAAGGCTGTCACTTTTCTGTTAGCTACAATTTGTCATGTTTACTCTCCGTTCTTGATGCTGTCAACCTCAGACACTCACCATTAACTCATTTAGTCACACAAGACAAGCCTAACAGTATTTGTCTTTGACAAGAGCGGGGTTGTATAGTGGTTTCATTGAAATCATTTCAAATCGAATCAGCAATGTAAAAGCAAAAATGTCAAATATTTGCTTGTTACAGCTTCTCAAATGTGAGAATTTGTTGCTTTCTGTCATAGTGTGTGATACTGAATTTTAATGTGTGGGTTTTAGAATGATATGACAAAGCAAACTCTTCAGGTCCCCTCTTAAGTCATTAAGAGAACATTAAATTTTTTTAACTTCTAATTTTACAGTTTACAAACTGTCAATCGATCAGTTAACATCAGTCGCTAAAGACTAATTTGTTGCCAGCACCTCACACATGACACTCACAGCACAAGTATTCATGTCTGTGTGATGTTTGTCATGTTTGCTTCTCTCAGCTCCGGCATTAGTCTTAGCCTGGAGCTGAGAACACTGCTTACTGAGAGTCCCCATCATCCCATCATACTATTTCTGCTCGTGTCTTGTCCTTGTTCATTGACACGCTGACATTTGACATGTGTAGAGCATGCACATGCTTGTCTACTAACCTCCAGACATCTATCTTGATGCTCCTGCAGATAGTTTGTCTCACTGAAGCCGCAGCTGCTCTTAAACGGGATCCACCTGCTTTCACTTGACTGTTGCACATTTTCTGCCCAATCTCATTTGCCCTCTTCTTGTCTCTTTCATCATGATCACCGTCTTCTGTGCCATTTCTGTTTCCTGTGCTACTTGCTGTCTGTATCTTAAAAACTGGATGCTGTCACTGTGGTATTTTGAGGTTTACAGTCCTTTTGGGGTATCTGTCACATCAGATGCTCAGCAGCCCCTGAAGTTTTACCAGTCTCAATCTTACCTTTAACGTCTGGGGCATCTCAGCTATGTTGTCATTCTCCAGAACGTCTGTCTTAGGTGAGATGTTGAGCTATGACAGAGCTACACTTGATTTGATTCGTCATATCCTTTTCAGGCTCCTAACCAGGTTCAGCCACAATGTGCGCAAATGAGTATAAACACAGTTGAGAAAATTGGTGCCACTATAAAGAATTGCTCACAATTGTCAGAAGTGGGAAATTGGCATCCAACACCTTGTTCAGGTCACAATATGAATGGAGATATTTCCAATTAGTCATGCCTCCAGGGATGATGCATGGTCTCCATGTATCTACTATCTGACCTCCCTATTGTGCACCGCTCTGCTTTTTGCCCATCAGATTAGTGATCTCTATTGATCGTTCACCATTGTAAACGCTTACTCATTTTTTTCCTCGTAACAGCATTTTACCTCCACCAATCTTTCTTCTCCTGCTACCTGTCTCTTCTCTTCCTCCTATTGTCTTCCTTGAATTACCAGGAACATTGAGCAAAAACGAGTTTCTGATATCACCATAACAGCCCTGACCCTGACCACCTCATCTGTCCCTCTGCTGTTGATTCATTTCACAAGCTTCTCAGCCTGGCATGCTCTCAGCTGAGCCATTCCTGCTTTTACAAACACAAATGGATGTTCTGCCTGGAACAAGATTTTTTTTTTTTTTTTTTTTTTTAAGCTAACTTTTAAATGGACAGCCTGCAGTCTGTTGACAGCAATGTGAAAAGTAGCATATTGTGCCCTCTGTTTCAATTGTATTAAAATGAAGAGTGCTGCAGTCCAAGAGTGGCTTTCTGCATACCAACAATATGAGTCTCTCAAGCGAAAATACCACTATTTTAATTTTATTTTTATTAAGTTGGCGTGTACCGGAAAATAGACTTAACATAGAAGGGGAACTCCACTGACTTTACACATCAAAGTCTGTTTACAGGTAATTGGGTATAAAAACCTTTTGTGGCTCCACAGAGAGTGGCTGAAAATCAGATAATTCACTTTAAGCTATGTCACTAGACTCTTTCAGTAAAAGGTAAATATTTTCTGGAGAAATTTTGTTTGGCCATGACTTTAGACTGTTTGTCCGATACAGTAAGCAATATCAATCTGTCACTTAAAGCTCAGGGAAATTGTGCTGCTAAATCTCTGCTGTTTACAATTCATTATCAGTCAAGGAAGTAATCAACAGATTAATCAGTAATAAATGTTATTTGATGTCTTACAGCATACATAGGACTCAAAACAGCAGTGACTGGTATTGATTTTATTTCCCATAGGTATGACAAGGAGGGCCATGCCATGGACGGACAATCTCTAACAGAGGTGAAAGGTGGCAGCGGGGGAGGAAACACCAACTGGAAGAGTCTATCTGATGTTAAGACAGAGCACCTGGGACATGGAGACAAGGTACCCACATGCTGAGTTTTTTGCCTTGACTCAAACCCTCCAGATATGGGAACTTCAGATGTATTGTTATTCATGGATGACTGAAGATATTCAAGGACGAACTCAAAGAACGGTGTTGAATCCCAAACAACAAATGTGAAAGTGCTCACAGTAAAGCTGCATTTCTTATCAAAAACCCACAGTACACATTGCAGGTCTATATAGCTTCGCTATATCGCCTGTTTGACTCCTGCTGTGCTTTGCAAAGGCAGTTTTAGCTGACAGTCAATGTGATGAATCTTCATGATCACTAACCCATGTAATGACTGCACAACCCGGTATGTATGGTGAAAACCTGATCTCCTACTGCTTATTAATCACCTTGCATTGCGGGTGTCCTCTCACACACTGGGTGTATGTTGTTGGCGTAAGTGACATTTATCTTAGACATTGATTATGACAGTTATGTGCATTCTGTTTGCCCTCTGTATTGAAATGACTGCCTTCAGATAAGTAATGTGTGTTTTTAATTTCCCCTTTTTTATTTATACTCTTCAGGAAAGAGTTGTTCACGCAAGTGTGTACATCGTCTAGAGCGGGTAATGTGACCTGTGCAAACATCTTAACTTGTGTAATTTAACATGCTCCGCACTTTAGTAATCATGATGATGAAAATATCCCATTAGAACAAGGACAATTAATGGACTCAAGTGATTATAATAGGGCACCATCAGGCAAAAGAGCTATACTTTTGTGCTGGCTGCAAAAGTGTGAGATACTGGCTAGTTGGAAGTTCAAAGAAAGCTTCTATTATCATTCCTTAGAGGAAGTGTAACTGTGTGTCCACGTCAGCTGCAATGCCGTGAGCGGCCCCATCCCAATTCTGGTGCCCTCAGAATTCTCTCTCGCATAAGATCAGCACTGCAGGAGTGACAGATAATAAATGGATTATTGCTCCTTCCTGTGCTTTTTTTTTGTGTAGACATCATGTGAAGGCTTGAAATTCACCTTACGAAGGCCTTTTTTTCCCTTAAATTTCACACCCCAAACACCAACTGTAACCATTAACCTCCCCTGTCAGGTGAGACTCTTCACTGTTGTTGAGGAAGAAACGTTTGACTCTGGGTTGTGGAAATGCTCTCTTCCCTCCTCAGCGTGGCATGTGATGAGGCCTGGTGCTGACAAGGGACCAAGACCAGGCTGTCGTCAACCCTTCGGAGACATCCCATACACAAGGGCATGCGGGGTCAGGCCTCTGAAGCCCCTCCTCTAACCAAAGTCTGGTGCAATTAATTGTCCCTGTCACAAACTCTTTGTGTCACAATCTCAAGTTTCCATACTGCTCCCTTGCCCTCTCTGACAGTAAGTGGTCACCCTCCTCTTGTTGGCTTGACACTTGCATTTGTAAAGGTTTATGACAGAGATGAGAAACAAATTCTCCTCCCACTGTTGCAGCGTGGCTCAGTCACGCTAATTGAAGAGGTATTTACATGATTAATTGGACCTCTTTTGGAAAAGCAGCCGAGGCTGATGTGTGGGTTGTTTTTTTGGTAAATCAAAACAGTCATTAAAAAAGAATAGCCAGCAGTTCTGTGTGTTGGAACAAGACAATTATTCATTTTGTTGCTGTCATTTCCCTCTTAAGGGCTTTTTATTTATCCAAGTGACACTGAGTATCAATTGTCCAGTTTGGGAAGTTAATTGGGGTCTAAACCCTTTCTCATACTAATGCGGTGCTTAGTGTTATGGTGAAATGGATTTTTGTTGTTCTTTATGGATATGTTCTACTTATGAATAGATTGCTTTCCTGTTTTATTTGTTGGTCATGTACAAGTATTAGGAGTTCTTTGAAACACCTGTAGAGTACAGGGTGGCAGGCCTGCAATTTTGCTCCCTAACCCAGAACGGACGCCTTTAGCCTTATGAAAGCATGCAGGGTGGGTGTCCCTAGTCTCCCGTCTGCTGTCACGGCTAATACTGAGGTTAATGGGACTGGGGGTTGGTGGGTGGTCAGGACTCTGTCCAAAATCAATCGGCAACAACTATGTGTTGTGCGTGTTAGGTCCTGCGATGCATAAGAAAACTATTCCTGAGAAGGAGAGAGGTGATGTGAGTCATCTGAAACCATGCTGAAATGTTTCATCTCTTCATTACAGCTTCTTTTTCAATTCATCTATTTCTGTTCGATGTGAAATTCATGTCACTCACTTGGCTGTTTTTCCATGCTGACTAGAAATGTTTCCCGAAGGCTATTTATGTGCTGACAGTTTCTAAAGTTTGCCTTTTCCCCACTAAAGATACAGCAGATGCTACCTCACAAGTTGCATTAGGGCTCTGGTTGGTAGATGTAACTTTTCCTCTGCACAAATGTTGCTTTCTGATTGTTCACATACTCCACTACATGCTCCTGAAAATGTCATAATGTTAATTTCATGTTGTTCTATTCCTGGGACAGGAACAGTCAACATATTTAACATATAAAACAAAAAGCTTGTGAAAGTGAGAGAAGTGCACCTAGTAAGAAGTATATTTCAATGATTTAGCAGCGAACTCTTGTTTTAATGCATTGCTGTTTATGTTCTGTTTTTAGGCAGACTACTACACCTGCATAGCTACCATTGTGTACCTGCGCAAGGAAAACTGCCTTTATCAGGCCTGCCCAAGCCAGGACTGCAACAAAAAAGTGGTAGACCAACAGAATGGCATGTTCCGCTGCGAAAAATGTGACAAAGAGTTCCCCAACTTCAAGTACCGCCTCATCCTTTCTGTAAGTGACTCAGATCCAGGTTCCGGGTATATGCTAATGCACAATTCTAAATGCCTGTTCTTTCTGCAGTCTTAAGTAGATGCTACTGCTGAGACTGTGGGTGTCATTGTTCTAGTCCTTCTCATTGCCCCGTCTTTCTGTTCTCCAGACCTACTGTCCTTATTCATCTTCTGTCTCGTGAGACTCGAGTCACTCTCTCGGCTAATGGCCCACTCCCTGTGGTTCAGCTTTGCCCCAGTATGCTCTTTGGAGTTAAATTTAGAAACATCTAAAGCCAATTCTGCACTTTCTGTGGCACAGTGTTATGAGAACTTCATTTATCATTGCCTTTACACTTGCGTTAGCGTTATGTCGGGTTAATTGCTTCAGCTTTACGTACTGTGCTGTTTGTCATTTTACACAAAGTGCAGCGATGAACATAAATTCAAGCTCTTTCTCTTAGACCATTTGCAAACAAACACTGTTTTAAGGAAAACAAGAAAGGGAAAAACTCACTTAGTCAGCGTCTGCAGCCAGGCATGTGAAATAAGCGGCTTTTGTTTTGTACCACTCACCAGTCAACATATTGTTGTTCTTCACAAGCTGTAGCATAAGCTGTGAATTTGCTTCCACTGTATGTATCACAAGTGCATCGTGACTCTTCATGCTTTGCCAGGCTTGCCAGCAGGATATAGGCTAATCAGAGGATGTAATGATTGCTTAAGAGCTACAATATGTAAGCATCAAGCAACTACTCAGTCACACAACCAGCAAATCAACAAACTCTTTCACAAACTTTCAATTAGAGTACATTGATCTGTTGTGTATGGGATTAGCCTTTCTTCTTATTTACTCTTGCCTTTTGTTTTTTACATAATTCCTCAGGCCAATATTGCAGACCACAGGGACAACCAGTGGGTGACTTGCTTCCAGGAGAGTGCAGAGGCCATTCTGGGCCAGAATGCAGCTTACCTGGGCCAGCTCAAGGACTCGGTGAGACTTTCTTTACTGAATATAATTCTGACCTGAAAAAATGACCAGAGCAAAAGCTAAACTTCAGGATGCATGATTGTATTAATGAATGTTTAGTTATCAAACACTTACTTTCGTTTGCACCTGAGACCACGATGAAACCAACTCCAGATGAAAAGAATTAGTACTTCTTGCATTGAAATTGAACCAGTTATATTTTTCAAAATTTCAGAACGAGGCTGCCTTTGATGAGATCTTTCAACAAGCCAACTTCAACACTTATGTCTTCCGAAACAGAGTGAAGCTAGAAACGTATAACGTAAGTAAAACACAAATAGTTAATTAGTATGAAAAAGGCCCTAGGGTCATTGCAGCATGCATACTTTCTAGATAGACCTTTGTAATAGAACGTTTTACCTCCTCCCAGTGAGAGACTGGGTGGACATAAAAGGATCTGTACTACCGCCATCCCTCTGTAAGCTAAAAATTTTGTGTTCTCAGTTTTATTTAGTTTTTTTTATATAGTTTTTCCATTCATAAACAAAACTGCCCAGTCTTCATTCAACTGACGAAACCATCTCCACAAAAATAAAACACTTAAAATGCTGCTTATTTTCAGTGGCTTTGTGAACGGTGCACGCATAGATTAGTTGGTTACTATTTCCTGTAGGCCACACTTTTTTTTTTTTTGAGGGAAGAGCATAAAAGAATTGATTGGACTGGGACTCTGAGCAGGAAGTCTGGAGCCAAGCCAGAGGCTGCATCCGCCTTCAACACACAGAAGAGGCCACTGTGTCTGTCACTTTCAGCTCAGCATCCTAACTGCCAGTGGCACTGCTGCAAGCATGTATTGGCTGCTGCCTCCAAACCACATATTTTTTTTCAGCAGACACCTGCAGTCCTTGCTTTCAGGTTTTTTTCTTTGTCAATGCTACAAACCATCCATTGTGCTTTGCTCTCAAGTTTTCATGTGTATAACATTTTATAGTCTTGATGTGGGACAAACAATTAACTGTACAATGCAATACTACTACTAATGCACAGTGAGAGTAACAGGAATTATCAGAGCAGGTGAGGAGCTTATTTGCTTCATTCAAAATGAAGAATCCTATGAGGAGTAGTATGATATCTCCTGCATTCCTATTAAAACACTTCACTGTCAGGAGGTAACCGTGGCTACACATACTATTTTCGGCCACATACATATGCATGCCTTACAACTGACACAGTTAACCAATGACTATGTATACAGTGTAGGGCTGGGCAATATGTATATAATATATGCGAGCATAATTTGTTCCGCAAGCGTCCTTGTAATCCAAAACACTCGTATATCAAAATGAATTTTCCCATAAGAAATAATGGAAACTCGGATGATTCATTTCACAACCCAAAAATATTTGTATAAAAATGATTGATACAAAATATACTGTAAAGTAAAACCAGTCAAACCAGCATTCACTTTCTGGACTGAAACACTCTGGCCAGCGCACTTTCATTAGTTCTCTCATTAATGAAACCTGTTTCTGTACTTTTGCCGTGGTTATTGTGCAAATGTAAATATGCAGACATCCCTCACGCAGCACATGAGGAAAGCGAACAATATCATTTACTGTTCCGACCGATTGTGATTAATCATGAATAATTAATGTTACTGATGTTGCGACACCTGTAGACATGTGCACAGAAGTTCTCACCGTAAAGATATTGTGCCACGATCTAAAGAAATTCAAGAACACATGAAAAAAATCATTTAAAAACTGCATTTTGTATTTACTTGTGTAATCTTTGTGTAATGTTAAAATTTGTTTGATAATCTGAATTATTTAAGTGTGTCAAAATGTAAAAAAAAATAAATCTCAAGAATGGGACAAATATGTTTTAACAGCACTGTACATGTTTGTGTGTGCAAGACAAAGCTGTAGACGGGTAAAGAGTGAAGTGACTGGATGAAAGATGTTCACAAATGGAGCGCAGACCGGAATCTTCTGGTTTTTCAAAATAAAAGACTGGCAGAGTCTTCCGTCTGCACTCCATTTGTAAACAGGCCTGGTGCATTGAGCGCGTCAGTGCGGCAAGAGGGTCAATTGCTGGTGATTGCAAATGATGGTGGCCTCTAAAGTAAGTTTGAGACTGTATAACACATCAGCAGTTGAATCGCCACAATAGAGATCGGCTTTTCAATCGACTAAACACCCCCGCGCGAAATATACTGTGTATCGTGATATAGCTTAAAAATATCGCGATATTCTTTTTAGGCCATATCACCCAGCCCTATTGTGATGCATTTGTTGCTCACGTGATTACACTGAACCAAAATACAAACTGGCACCAAAAAGGACACTGTTGAATGACGACTCTCTTCTATGTTTGAGAGTCACTAGTTCTCTGAACAATTTAAAACTTTGTGAGATGAATCATCTGTTTAATTCATACTTCATGGAGACGAGACGGAGGGGCGTCTCCCCTTTTTATACACTGTACATTAATGTAGACATAATAGCAGATGTATATACATTCAAGTGGGTAACATGCATCTGTCATTTCCTGTGCTGTGGTGCCTTAGAGCCTTCCTCTGTGCAATGATACATTCAGCTTAACCTCTGCTGTCCCTCGTACTAATGAATATCGGATCTAATTTCCAATCCCACTCATTCTCCAACCACTGGCTGAGCAGGGTCATTTTCCTTTAAACACACGTAAATTAAGAAGCACCAACATGTCAGTATTTGTATCAGATCTCAAATCTACCATATAAGCTTCAAATTAACACATCAGTAACTGATATATGGGTCACAAAGTGTTCATTTCTCACAGAGGCTATTAGTGTCTCAATAAGGATAAAGTCAAAACTACTTCGTTTGTTTAGCCTTAGTATAAAAATTCTTTAAATGTGCTGTACTTGTTGCTGTTAAATTATGGCACTCTGTGGTTAATTACAGTGTATTTATCAAATCAAGAGTGATGTGCACTTGGTCCACGTGGGTGTGATGCATAATGTAATTGCTTTCACACAAATCAAAGTGAAAGTTGTATTTTTGGCATTAGAAATAATGTGTAGACAATTGTGCAGTAACTTTCAAAATGTCAATGGATGAATGATTTTATGACTTATTGTTACTGTAAAAGCTCAGTCTTTCAAATATTACTTCTCGGCACTTGACTGTTAAATCTTTAACTTGCCTGGAATCAGGAGTGCCTGCTCGCGGCTATAATATTCAAACTGTTGTACTCTTAAGGTCTCATTGTCCCTTTAGGCTCTGTCTAGACATTGTAACTGATTTAAGTGTCTCTGATGGGGGGGGGGGGGGATATTGAACATTCAAAGCTTTTCATCAGTGCTTCCCCGATCTTGACCACTGCAGGTCCAGTTTGAAACACAAATGTGGAGGACCTCTGTAGTAAAAGAATGTGTAACTGTTTCACATTCACTGCCTTCTTAAATCCTGTCTTTCTGACCACTAATTATGGAGTCCGTTACTCTTATTCATAGGTGACAGTGCAAGGTGAGAGTGTGAGTGTCTGGAGTAGTGAAGTGGTCCTAGGGATTTAAGGAGAAGACTAGTCTGGTTTTTAAGCTCCTCATTAAAAAGGTGTCTCTGAATGTTCAGTTCAGTCTTCGTTCCTGCTTCTCTCTGCGTAGCAGGTAAGATGCCTCGATGGTTCCCTTGACTCTTGTTTCCTGTAGGTGTTCCTGACAAGTTTGAAAGTATTAGAAAAAGGTCACAGTGGAGCAAATGTATATATGTGTTGCTCTTTTTGTGCGCGCTCAGTGATAGCTGTACGGGGACCGGCACAGGTTGTCAAAGTGTGGTTCAACACCCGACTTGACTGTGTGATGTTGGCTGCTTACAGCTTCACACGCGCGTCTCATCCAAAGTCACCCACTCAACAGCTGCAACCACAGGCAACTTTACTGTGTATATGTTAGATGTATGAGTTCCTAATTCATCAAGAGCCATTTTATTTTCACACTGTTTATATTTAATTTTAAGTTGTGTATCCAGCAAGAATGGACAAATATTCCTTGTGGAACACTGCAGCAATTAGTATCATCAGTTCCCAAACGATTAACAAGTGTAGTCAAAGGAAAGGTGATGTGAGAGTAGTAAACATGTCCCAACTTTTGTGTGTATTGCAGGCATCAAACTCTAAGTTTGCTTATATTTAAAAAAAATCTGATGAAGTTTAACTTTTGTCAGATAAATGTTCAAGCAAATTGACAAATAACAGATTTGAGTTTTTATTGCATTTCAGAACAGTTTTTCTGAAAATGGGCTGTGGACGTGTGAAACTTGTCAACAGAGCTAGACATTCTTTTCTGGGGAAAAATAAATGCCCGACAATCTTTTAGAAAACCAGATGGTCATTTAACAACACTCAATAGTGCCCTGTGGAGTTTTACTGTGAATAGTTTCTGTTTGCATTCAGCGTTACTCACCACAACAGATGGTGCGTGTTCTTGAGGCCTGACGAATGTGTTAAATGAATTTTAAATGAATCATGCATTGTTTATAACCATGTTTGATAGCTCGCCGTCCTCTTCTCGCCTTTGATGCATTGCAGTGTTTGATGGCATATTACCGCCACCAACTGCTGGTGAAAGTGAAGGCAGGAATTTGTATTGTGCTCACAGCAAGCAAACGTTTCTCCGTAACACATACAGTTACCTTTAACTTCTATAGGTAGTTACTGAAGGTATTTCCAGAATCCTCAGAGGCTCCTGTGTCCATCCAGTTTTTCTCCTTCCAACATGTTTGTTAAGTGTTAGTGACTGATTTGTTTTCCTGTACAACTTCCATATTTCTTTTGCATTATACAAAACTAGTGAGATGTGGATGTAGACAGGGGCTGTACTTAAAAAATGCTGCCACCAATCAAAATGAAGGAGGTATGCATTTCACCCACATCAGTAGCAGAGCATTAATGGAGACAAAATGAATGTAACCTCTGTTTAAATGCAGAGTATAATGGGCCTGCTTGAAATGACCTTCCCTGTCTAGACAGTTGTGGGGGTGGATTTTAAAGCTTTTTTCATATATATATATATTTGAATGCCAGCACAATTCTGATACTCAGCCTCAATTTCTAACATAAGCCTCCTTTGTCATAGGGCAGGTGTGTGTACCCTGTTTCGAGTATATTATGTTTACTATATCATAATAAATGCTTAAATCTATTTGTTTAATTTTATGCTGATGCTTTTCACTGTGGACAAAGATGAATATTGATCATTTGAATGGCTTTCTTGTATCTCTGACAGGATGAGTCCAGGATCAAGGCTACAGTGATGGATGTGAAGGCTGTTGACCATAAGGACTACAGCAAGAGGCTGATCATGAACATAAGGAAACTGGCTGCCCAGTAAGAGCCTGTGACCTATGCCAGGCCTATGTTTCTGTACAGCCAACAAACAGCTGTACATGTATTAAAGATTTTGCTTTTGAAGCATATGTATTTAGTTTTATTTTTCCTCTTCCTGTGTATGTGTAATGCTAATGTGTCTCAATGGAGCGATTGTTCACGTCTTTCTGCAATAATGATTCTGGAAACTGTTTTATGGTTGTTGCTGGTGAACAGTGATATTTCTTTTCCTTTGGTTATTTGGGGGGAGCAGAGCAGAGAGTGGGTCAGTAAGTCACAAGAAATCATCAGTGTGTCTGTCTTAAGTCAGCCAGTTGGTCCTGCATGTACTGTGATCATGTGGGGGGTGGAGGTTGCTTTAAGACCAGCACAGTAGCTTGCTCTTTTCACCCTCTGACGCGCACTCTAAATGGCTGGGCTGAATCTGCACATCCCCGATAAGACAGTTTACTCTTGCACTCTTTTTTTCCCCCTCTGCCTCTCTCCTACTTGCAGACATAAGCACATACACACATGCACAGGGAAATGTACTGCATTCTATTAAAGTGCATACAAGATGTTGTCCGTATTTTCAGCACTTGTAACTGCTCTGACTTCTGTTTTGTGTAGTTCAGTTCTTTTGTGATAATTGTAAGAATAAAAGTGTTTATGGTCAAGTGAATAATTGGCTCTGTGTCAGAATTATATTTGTCTTAAATGAAGTATGTAAGTTACTAGTAGTGTGAGAAACTTCCAGCACATGATCCAAGCAAAACACTTGTGGGCTTTCTTTTTTTTTTTTTAAAGTTGCACTATGTTTAGGGGATTTATTCAAGGGCTTGTACACAATGCCCTCTATCTCCTCAGGTTTGTGCTCAGATGTGCAACAGATTCCCCTGCAAACCTGACTTTCATGTTGTATTAAAGCAGAACATCAGTGAGGCAGCACCTTCCCATTTTTCCTGTGATAACATCTCGTTTCTGCTGAGCGCTGCGTCTGTTTGCCTGCAGTGTGCCGAGATGGATTAAACCTGTCTTTAAATGTTAGGGAAAGCTAAGTTTTACTCATTTTATATTGCCGTCCATGCTTGGAGGGTATTGATTTGAGTTTGTCTGAGATTGTCCTACATCTCACAACTTTAAGTACTGGTGCGCTTCCTCAGTGTTGCAATACACATATACATCTTTTTTAATGCCACAAGTCAGATATTGTGGTAGGTGCAGTCAAAGGTTGCCAGTAATGCTTCACCCCGTTCTCCCAGTCAACAAAAGAAGCACTGATAGGACCTGTCCCTGCTGTAGCAGTGTCCTCTTGGACTCGAGCCTTAACTAAAGTGATGTTTTGATTAAGCTGATTACACAGTTTTAGTTAAGTACAAATTTGATTGTAATGAATTTCTTAGAATGGGATTGGAGAACTAATGGGACTGAATTGCATTTGTTATTCAGGAGTAGTTTGCTGCTGCTGCTGTTTTATGAGCAGCAAATGACCGTGACTAAATTGTCACGCATCAAAATTAATGTGATTATTGTTTGTTATACGATGCTCTGCAGTCGTCGTTGGTTATTTTCATCCCATTACAGCCTTCAATACACTGAAATTGTAAATTTAAGGTACTTCGGTAATATTTGTTTATTTTATCAAAGGCACTAATATATTTTTTTTTACCAACTTACTATTATATATCATATTTATTAGTTTAGTTAGTTATTAAATGTTTGACAGTAGTGAACAGAAATACATTTGGGTCACAAAATGTTATTATAGCCCCTAAGAATGACATCAAATTTTATTCTAAACATAGTTGCTCCTATGTTTGACCTCCTAAGACACATCATAATTCTTGACTTCTGCTCTGAACACGTTTGGCTTTGTATTCCTCTGTAGCCCCATACACCCACACAATGGTCTTCAGCTGCAAACAGCAGGAATGTACAGAGAGTTTCTGGGGGCAGGGGCTCAAATAGGAAAAAAGGGTCCTCTATCAGTACAGAGTTGATGTGAACTGTTTTTCAATATTATAATTAGAATGATTGTATTTTTAATAGATGAAAATTCTGGGAAACTGATGCATTAACACGGGAATCTGGAATCAGTACAGGGCCCAAAATATACATGTAGACAACTTTTTTGGCAGAATTCTGGATGCATAACTTACAAATGCTTAATGTTAACCAGTTTTTTTTTCATTCCACAACCAACTTTCATGTGTGTTTAGACTCATTGTCCTGAAGTCCACTCTTCTTACATACAGTGTTCTTGGGGTTGAATCCTCACCTTTACTCCAATTTGCATTACCTCACCTTTACTCCATCGCCACAAAGGTTTCGTCCAGAAGACTTTTTCTTGTTCCATGTGGTCAGCTGCAAACATTTTGGAGCAGGGGTTTTTGCTTGGACAGCAAACTTTAAGTTCATGGCAATATAAAAGTCACTGGGTTGTAGACAGTGAGACTGGTGTTTCCCATTCACAGCCAACTTGTGCCTTGGTAGTTCCTTGCTGTTCCGTGACCACCCAAACCAACATCTACTCAGAGGAGTGAGACAGTTTGGCTATTCTTCCAGACCTTGGCAAAATATCTTACCTCCCAAAGACTTGTTCTGGTGTACACTTCCTGGAACCGACGATCTCATGATATACAGTTGTTTAAAAATATCTCCAAGAGACATCCACCATCCTCTTTCCCTTATCTGGAGTGAACTCCCTGGATTTTCCCATTGTCCTGTGTGTTGGTCAATCCAGTGAGTGCAATCAAACAAACCCTTTTTACTGGATTGGGTGGATGTATACATTTTTATTTCACATGTAGTTTCATTCTTTCTTTTGATTCGTGATCTTATAACTTTTTAGAATATAATGTGACATTAATGCAATAAACATGCAAATAGCTCATTTGTGCTGAAAAACAATTTGCTTGTATCTGAGAGTACTGAACTTTAACAAATGTTTATATACCAGGACTGTTGAGGCATCAGAAATAGGAAAAATAACTAAGATGCCAGAGGCTTAATTAATGTTGAGAGGGGCACCTTTGTTTAGTTTGGGAAAAGGCATAGATCTGTGTCCTATGCGACTGCCTGACAAATAGAGATATTGCCATTTTTATCAACTGTTTTTCATGTTGGCATGCCACACTGTACAATACATGACAGTGTGTGTGATGGTGACTAAAACCTTTAGTTTAATCATAAATCCGTTCTCGAGAAGCGTAAAGCATTCCATATGTCAGCTCTTATACATATTCACACAGTTACTTGATCACGTGATCAACTTTAATGACACTATGTAACAGTAATGATGAATTTGTGCTGTTGTTAACAGGGGTGTGTAATACACTGTTAGAAACCACTGCTTTTTACGCCATTGTGTGTACATGTGTGCAGAATAGTACTTGTTTTACAGAATTAGAAAATACTCTTGGTCTGAATGGCTGTCTTTAAAATCACACATTCTGAGAATTAAGCATCAACAAACAGATTTTCATAAATCTACGTAATGGGGTCATTACAGTCTTTTAATGTGCTGTGGCAGTCACTCAAAATAATCGCCAATCTCTTCTGTACCATTACAGCGGGACTGTGCACAATTGCGTGCGCAGGCTGCAGGATGTTTTTAAAGGAACATATCTTCAAATCATTATGAGTTATTGTGGTCATTGTCAGTCAGCGGCGCCATAGCCGAGGCCTTGCCCAGCCTGCTGGTTGTTTAGTTTTATTGCCGGTGGACTCTGTGTTGTGCAGAAATGCTCGTGGCCCTGACACTGTGGAGACAAATGGGTCAGGAGGAGGACCCCTGGGTGCTGCTGTAATGAATGGGAGTAGGCAGTGTGTGTATTTCTCAAGATTCATGGGTCTTGTTCCTTCCCCGGGGCCAGAGGTATTTGCTTATGTGTATGAGAAGCGACAGGTGCAAAACTGTGTGTGAGAGAGAGAGGGAGAGAGAATGAGCAGCGACCTTAGTGTAGTTGACAAACCTGTTAACCGAACACTAGTCATGCAGATAAAGTGTAGTTTTTTTATTTGTTTGTTTCACTGACCTTGCCAAGACCTGTGCTGGTGACAGAGAGCGAGTGTAAGTGTGTCTCTGGCAGGTTCTGCTCTGCGTTTTCAAATGGGTTGTGGAAAATTGCACTGCCAGTCAAAACGTTGGAAAAGCTGATCGTTACAATAATTGTCGCAATCAAATCAAATAATAATCCATTGTTGCTTATGAAAAGCAGTGCAGATTGAAGCCGTAGATACAAATGTGTCCCGGGACTCTATCCTGTTTTCACTTTAATTGGATTTGTAGATAAAGTTCAGTTTGTCTTCTCAAGCACTAGATTATAAGGCCATGTAGTGAGGTGGAATTGTTATTTTCTCTGCAGTGTCTCCTTGTCATTGTCAGGGCCAGACATTCTGAGAAACATACTTTACTTTGAGTCAATTACAATGAATTGTTTTCAGGTCTGTGTTCCCCACAACCTTTCTCCAGAAAATGTCAGATTTAGAATAGTGTTGCTTTGTACAATTCTCCTGGTAAGCACTGCAGTAATCACATTTACTTTTAGCCTCTGTAATTTTCCTTGCAGTAAATAGTGCAGGTAACAGTTTACCAAATGGACAGTGTGTAGGGGTTGGATATTTCAGGACGGGCATGGATCGTCTACATTTTTGTGCCCTCATGCCTCCACTGAAATACGCATGACTTTGTGTTTATTTATTCACTCAGTAACCTTTAACTCGACTGAGTGCGTGAGAGGGTCTCATTCGCGTGCTTAAGTGGTATGAACGTGGCTCTCAGTGTAGTTTACATCAAATATTGCTACAGGGAAGATACCGGGTTAGATGTAATAACAGTTTTAGCTGTAACACATTACAAAAAGGTCTTTTGTTTAAACAGAGCACAGCTAGTTTGGAGAAAAAGTACATCTGTTTCTTCTCATTTTTCATTTTTCATTTATCACATTATTAGGACTTCAACAAGCAGCCAGCAGTTCTTTTTGTTGAATCTGAATGTTCTGTGACTACTGTAGTCTGATGATTGAACTAAACTAGCATTTTGTTTTTGCTTCTTTATTTTATCACATCATTTCTGTACCATGTAAAAATGGATGAGAAGATCATTTTTCCTGTAAACTACTTTTACTGTGCAACTGTTGATATGTTTGGACAGTGAAACAATTTTAAAAATTTTGCCTTTGTGCACCACTGTAATGGATGTAAAATGAAGCAATCACAAGGTGCTTAAAGTATAGTCAGTCAACTACAATTTAATGGTTTAGTTGAAAATATTGAAGGAATAGTGTAGGAGTTACAGCCATTTTTATTCATAGGTTCTTAGGTTTAGGGGCTCACAAATGAGGTAGAAGGTCTAGATCTAGTTTACCTTCTATACCCCTTCACAGGGAAGCTACCTATCATCTGTCAGGCACAGTGGAGGCAGTATTGTGATGTGGGCATATACTATAAATCTGCCAGAGAAACTGGTTCTCTTTTAATTATTGATGATGTTACTGTTGAATTTGGTGTTTAAGTGTTAAAGGCTATATCACCTGCTTCAGATTCAGCCAAATACCACAAAATGTATTCAGTGATGTTTCATATTACAGACTGACAATGATCTGACAAAATGAAATCTGATTTGCAGATCTAAGAGGGCGTGCAGGAGTGTAGCTTACTAATAGCGAGTTGATATAAGAGGGTGCACTTCCATTTACAGCCCTGTAGGCGAGCATCAAGGATTTAAACTTGATGCGAGCAGCTACCGGGAGCCAGTGGAGAGAGGTGAGAAGAGGTGTGACGTGGGTGTATTTCGGCTGGTTGAAAATGAGGGGTTGCCGCATTTTGGACCATCTGGAGCGGTTTGATGGTGAGTGCAGAAGCTCCAGCCAGGAGAGAGTTACAATAGTCGAGTTTAGAGATGAACTTTGCCTGGACGAGGAGCTGTGCAGCCTGTTGTGAGAAAAAAGGCCTAATTTTTAGAATGTTCTAGAGAGTAAACCTGCAGGACCTGGAGATCGCAGCTACATGATCGTTCAGACTCAGTTTGTCATCTATCCAGGCCCCAAGGCTTTTCGCAGACTCCGTAGGTGTTAACAAAAGCCAATTTAAATTGAGATATTTGAGAGTGGTTGCCCGGAAAGATCAGAATTTCAGTTTTGGATAAGTTCAATTGCAGGTGTTGCTCAGATATCCATGCCGATATGTCCGAGAGACAGGCCGAAATTTTTGTTGAAATAGTGGTATCCTCTGGTGGGAAAGACTGATAGAGCTGAGTGTCGTCAGCATAGAAGTGGTAGGAAAAGCCATGGGATTGGATGATGTGACCAAGTGAGCGAGTGTAAAGTGAGAAAAGAAGGGGGCCAAGGACAGA
>JAUBNQ010000005.1:21808186-21822980 GCA_032353495.1 Ctenopoma kingsleyae | reverse complement strand
ACCACAGGTTGTGTACGTTCGGTATATTATAAAACAAGTTTTAGATTAGTTCCTTTTTGCTCCTAGAAGCTTCATGCATATGCAGGCAAAAGCAATTATTTCTGTGAGGCACTCACAGCCTCCATTAACTCATACATCATGCTGGCCAAAATCCACATTATCTGTCACTGAAATACTGCAGTGGAAAATACAAACACCCTTCCTGCAAATATCAAAATTGTTTAATGACACAATTTCAATTATGTTCAGCTGTTTTCCCAGCCCGCCAGTCGAAGTGTCAGGAACAAATGAAACAAGAAGCTAAACCTCCAGCTG
Organism: Ctenopoma kingsleyae; assembly: GCA_032353495.1. Classification (NCBI taxonomy): domain Eukaryota; kingdom Metazoa; phylum Chordata; class Actinopteri; order Anabantiformes; family Anabantidae; genus Ctenopoma; species Ctenopoma kingsleyae. The sequence goes on along the minus strand of JAUBNQ010000005.1, from coordinate 21,822,665 downwards.
TAAGGCTACGCTGCTCAATGAGAGTCAAAAGTAAATATATTTCATATTTGCCATGCTAATGCAGTCGTAACAACAAATGTCAACATGTGCAGATGTGATTAAATCATTTAAATAACACTTTTCTTTGCTTTTGCATGGAATGTTGAGTTTACAAAAGAGTATCTTGTGTGCAGTGGAGCTGCGAGGTGAGAGCTAATAAAACACGAGCAGCATTCAAGGTGGCGCGTAATTAAAATCAGTGTGTTCAGGGAGATTTTGGCTCGGAAAGGCTGATACGACAGAGCTCCACGCTGACATAATCGTGCACGTTGTGCTCCCTCGCTCGTGTGCCCGTGTGTACGTACTTGTCGTCAAGATAACATCAACAGCAGCAGACAATAGAGCTGAGCCAGATAACAGACAGCAGGGACTGATAGAGTAAACTGCCTGAATGACAGCTGAGAGAGAGCACAGTCCCCATGTTCTCTCTTCCACCAGGAGTTATTGATTCAGCTAAAATTGATTATGACTTGAAATGGATTTTCAGAGGACTATGGGCTAAGTAGAAATGGAGTGATTGGGTTAAGACGTATTATGGGCCTTTAGTTTGAATAAAGAGATGTTCCTGCCAAGACAGCAAGCGAGCAGAGGCCATTGTAGCTCTACCAAGCAATGGCTGAATGATGAGGAGAAGACAGAACCTGACAGAGGTTGTTCATTACAAGAGCAGATCAGTTTCTTTCCACACTGAATCGAAACCAACAAAAACCAGTAGATAACACCACCACATGTGTGCTGCTGTAATATAACTCTGAACCCCTACAGTGCTCTGTAATCCTACCACCTGGGTGCTTATTCAAATGCCCCCCCATAGACTGGTGAACTGTCCTGGCTGATTTTTAGGAGACTTGGTTGACCAATCAGCTTTCAAAATCATGTACTAGTTTCAGCTATTTTTACTTATGTGTGTGTATGGATCATATGTGTGTACTTTTACAGTAAATTAACAAGAATCCACCAACTCATCTACTTTTATTCTATACTGACAGTAGCAGAGAAGCAAAAGATCTATAAATGAAATGAGTAAAAAAATAAAAAAGAACAAATTATGAACACTATCAGGTAATAAAAGTTGTGGACTGTAACTGCAGCAGCCAGTCTCTCCAAAGTCTGCCGGCAGCAAGAATCACATGTCATACTGTGGCCACAGGCTAACATCTGCTGTGACTCCGGTACATGAATGTGTCTGGCGACCCTTCAAGTGGTCTCTGTGGCACTTGGAAGGGTTTGCGAAATGTCAAATCCAGTGAGTATGTATGAGAGCTGGTAGCATCAGTTCCAAGGTCAAATATTGAAGTTTGTAGATTTTTGTAGTACTGAATGGTCTCAGTGGTGGGTGCATACAGCTACAGTAAAGCCCCGAGGGGAAAACCTGATTCAGTCAGTCATCACCTGCTCTGCTTAAAGCAAGCTTTTAACTTTGTCACAGTACTTAAGTGAGAATTTAGCACCATTAAAGGGTCTATCTGCTTCCATTTACCCATCTGGGAGGTCATTTGGTAATATATAAAAGCTGAGTGGACATACATGGCATATGGCTATTTCCTGGAGGCAGTGTGTGCCAGTGTAAACTTGATTCATATTGTACCATGGCAAAAGCCACATCTTTTACTTTGTGCCACAACATGCTGCAAGTATTGTTTGCAGTTCCAAACTTATGGAATTACACACAAACACACACTCTGTAATAGAACATGGACAAATAAATCAGCAAAATGAAATGGTGAGCAGCGGGCTTAACATTTTCCCGTGGAAAATATCAGACACTTATTTTTCTGTCACAGGAAACTGAGCGGGGAATGTGTTTTTGTTTATTTTTCATTCAAATTCCCCGTTGCTTGGATAAAAGAAAAAGTTAATCCCTTTTATTTCTGATGTCAAGAATCCATGAAATAGGTAGAAGAGGGGTGGGCGCCTCTGAAGTCAGCGCAAACTGTCATCACACTGATAGTGCGTTTCTCAAAGGCCCACGAGGAGAACGGAGGACTCTCACTTTCTCACTGTGGGAACACAGGAGAGCTCTTCACTCACTGTTTACACAGTTGCCCCTTCTGAGAGACAAACATTAAGTAAGAAGTCACGTAAATAACTGCTCATGACTTGGAATATAATGCAACTTTATAGTGTAGAGCTCCCAAACGCTTTTTTGTTCTTCCCCGCCATTTCAATTGGTGAATGTATGATTAAAATTAGCATCACAGTTAGTGCATTCTTACGCCCTTCTGACCCCATACATCTTCAATAGAGCACATTTGGAACCGTGAGTGACAGAGAGAAAACCTCTCACCTCTGGGTTGGAGGCCTCTGTCTTGTTAAATGTATGTATTTTTGACACTTGCTGACAAAACGCTTAGTGCTGCATGAAGTTGCAGAAGGACTTTTGACCTGATCTCTGTCATTTTGGGCTGATTACTGTTGTAAAATGTCTTCTTGTCCCCTAGATGTGTCATGCTTATGGCACATGGCACGCTGGTGTAGTGGTTAGCACTGTCGCCTCACAGCAAGAAGGACCTGGACTAGAATCAGACAATGAGTTGAAATAATGAATGGAGGGATGGATTAAAAAAAGAGTTTTCATGAAGTATGTTCATGTCATACTTTGGCTTCCTAAAAAATATTAATTTTGCTCACTCATTTAGGTACAGGTCATAATTGTTATTTGTTCACCCTTTAAACCTGCGTTTAATTTGCCAGTTTAATAAAGCCAGGGATATTTGAGAGTTGCTTTTCTTGAATCACAGGGGATGTACATTTAGAAGAGACATTTTAAGCAGCTGCACTTTTATTAAACTTCTCACCGTCTGCCGATTTCAGCTGCTAGCCTTATCAAGACAGCAGATGAATCATTACATGCAACAATTTATAAGGATTTAATTTCAGCGCTGTCTTCATTTATATTCGTCTGAGGCACAGAAATCGCCCTCAGTAAATTGACCTTGACTGTTTCTAGTCCAGTATTGACATTTTTCAGTTGCATTAAGCTCAGAAGAACAGGTTGATCTCTGGTCAGGTCGAATCAGACTCATTCACACACTGTCAGCACATCAAGTGCTAATAGAGAAAAGCGTTACGTTTCATGAATGGCATCTCTGACCTTTTGAACTGCTCTTGAGTTTTCCCACTATTAGTATTGTTCTGTTCATTTAACACAAAAAAATACAGCAAGCTGAAAGAAGAATACCCAGCTTCTATCTGTTGTTGACATGGTCAACAAGATTTAAATCTCTATTCAGTGGTTTAAAGAAGGTGCAAGTATTTCTGATGGTTAGGTTGTAAACATCATGATGATGATGTTAGATGATAAATATACTAGTAAATGTGTAAAGCTGTAATTTACACATAATGGTTTGAATGAATATTTAATAGTTTGCTGTTTTTATTGTGTTATGAATGTGTTCATCTATATATTCATTATGACCTTAGAAACAACAAAACTTTAAGACAATGCACCATCTTCTGCTGCGGTATTTGTGTGATGCTCAACGCTGAAAGCATCATTATGCTTCATCTTTTTAGTGGGGGACTGTGTGAGCATTGCGTTCCTGCACTCCTGTTGTGGGTGTATGTACAGTGCAGCGTGCGTGCATGTGTGGGTGTAGCACAATAAATGTTGAGCCACGTCCACAGCATATATAAAAGCAGATCAAAGGCTCTCACCGAGCATGTTGTTAATTGAGTGCACTGGACAGTGTGCAAGTGCGTCACGGCCTCTGTGGGCAGAACTGAAGCTTGGCCGCAAATGTCGAGCTCTCTCCTCCTCACCAGTGAATTAAAGGCATCGCATCTTTTCCTTGTGTACTTGCCAGGGGTGGGGTGGGGTGGGGGGTGTTGTTATGTGTATGTGAGAGGCGGGAGAGCAGAGGAAGCCTGTTTCATCTGACGAGCTTGAACTGAATTGACGGTGACTGGGGGAGGTGAAAGGACGGATGGACAAAAAGCAGAGGTGGTTTCCATTTTTGCTCAGACTTTGGTGGCGCTTGTCACTTTGAACCACAGCAACAGTTTGTGGATTAAAAGTCTGACTTATAAAAGTATGAAATCAACTTTATCTGTAACCACAGAGCCTGCAGGTGGGCCTAGAAATGTTTTGTTTCTAATCAAAGACAGCCATAGCTGCATAGCAGGAATTTCTGCATCCTTTTCGGTTTGGGTTTACAAATTCATGGCATCACAGCCATCACGAAATATTTTGAATTCTTTGATCAGAAGCCTACCTTCATGAAAAGACCTTGAAAAGGTGTCTCTTCTGCACACCACCTTCCACACTGACTGATGTGAAGCTCTACAGAGGTAATAATTTTAGTGTGTAGCATATCTTTTTTAGATTCTGTCAGTTACCTCCCTCGCGTTTGTGGGATTGAGAAGGGTTGCACCAGAGCTGATGGGATAGATGAAATCTCTTACAGTCTCCCTGTTGAGACGACTTAGCAAATGAAGTGAGATGGGAGGCAGGCTTTTGGAAGGGTTTAACATCTTATTTTTAGCGGCGAGGAGGGAACGGCGTGCTGACACCAGTCACGGTAGCACTAGTCCCCTGTGACAGAGCGGTACTCACATCACTGCCTCACCGTTCGCTGTCAGTGCTGTGGGGGGATGTGACGTGGGAGCTTGATTCTGCTTCTCTAACCCCCAGAGAGATGGCGAAGGACACTGCCGGGTAGATTTTTACATTTTTATAGCATGCTCCACAAATGTTATTACAAAAGATTGCAGAGTAGTTCTTGCTATGGAATTAACATTTTTCATTTTCTTTGTGCCCTGTTTATCTATTCATATATCTCCACATTTATCACAGCTGTCACTAAAACTTCACTCACCATATTTTTTTCTCCCTTCTAGCCATTTAACCACCTGTAGGTGCAGTAGGGGTAAACCAACATACTAAATACAGCAATGAAACTGAATAACAAAATTACAGGTGACATAGACGTTATTATATTAGTCTCATAAATTATTTGCCACCATTTTGAAATATGAATTAATACTTACATTTATCAAAATAATGGAAAATCTAGTAAATGAGCATTTAAATTTAGTTACAATTATATTACAACCAGATTTATAATGCTGATACATTAAAGGCCCTTTGGTAATTTTATTCATATAATCTTACACTAATGTCTCCACACTGAAAGAAATACTGTTCAAGCAAAATGAAACCCAAAACTTCCCAGGTTGGTGGGATTACATACATAGAGGTGTTTGGAGGCTATTTACAGAGTGTGTGCATGTAAGAGTGTGCAGGAGACAAAGAGATTGGAGTGAGAAGCAAGTATGGGGACTGAGACTGCGTGTGAGAAGATGGAGGAACAAAATCAAACCTAGTCTCTTATCAAAATCTTCTATTTTACAGATTCACGCTCACACTGAGACTGTGCATCTCCTTAAGCTGGTACCAGAAAAAGCATGAGAGAGGAAGAGTTTCAGTTGAGACTGTGTATTGACAAGAATCTGGTGATAAGAAACGCATTGCACTGCAGAGGTCACGATTCAATATGTTGATATTGCAATCAAGGTAAAATATTGTGATGTTATAAATCTAATTTTAGGAAAAGTGTCACAGTATAAAGAACACACCACAACATGCAGTATGAGCTTTCTAACAGTTGACTTTTTTATGCAGTCAGAACTTATTACTGCAACCAGAGTTCAGGTGGAAGGATTCTGGGAAGTGACGTCTATGTGACTGTGACTCCCTACACACCTGTCTCCAGGAAGAATACACATGAATAATTGCTTCTTGCAGTTAATAGCTCAGAGTCATACTTAGATTTAGATTTCTCATGAAACATCTTCAACTCATTACAGATTCCGGTAATAAATCTGGTATTGGAGGGAAAGGAGAGCTGTGTTGTTTGAAGGTAATGCCAATTAAAACATACTGCATTCATCCATACTATACATATTTACTATGTATCCATGTCAGGTATAAATACAGTCAGTCCTGAGCAAAGACAACTCCCTTGCATGTCAGCTATATATCTGTGAAGCCAGCCGTGCCCTCCAGAAACCAAATAAATCATAATGGGGAAAGTTGGGGTTGGATTGTGCGAGGAGAAGCTACGGTCCAGATCTACACACCTGACAGGGGAGACTTAATGTGTGGAGTTAATGAAGCTTTGGAACGATGTTTCAGTAAGTGGGTCCGTGTTTTGTATGTAACTCACGCTCTACTACCACCTGCATGAGGACACAGCCATTCCTGCCAACAGATTCACAGTACTCCTCTGATCAACAGTTGCTGGCAGAAATAAAATAAAATAAAATGGGCTGCTGGCTGGCAGACACTGATGGAAACAAAAAAAGTTTTAAAACATTCATAAAGACTGAGCTTTGCAGTTTTTATGAGTAGTTGCAAATGTAGCAGCATTTCACTAATTTGTTATGGCTGATGGCTGCAGTGCACAGTGTTTTAGTATGAAAGAACGACAAGGTATTCTTTAATTTTAACAGCAGGTGTCTTGCAAACAGTGCCCCTGTTGCACTTTTTATAGTTAAATATTTTAGTTTTAGACAATTTTCTGTTTTACTTGTCTTTCTATGTATTATACAGGTTGCTCTACATGTGTTTCAGTGCCGTTTAGCTGGGTCCAGAGAAGGAGGGTGACATGGTGACAATTCCATTATTTCTATAAGAACTTTTTTTTTTGGCTGTGCAACAACTATTGCAGGATATTAACATTATGTTTTACAGCATTTTAGCTCATCGCCATCCAGCAAATCCACAGATTAATATGTTAAGCTAGTTAACTAGTTTCAGCTAACTGTTTTCATGAAGTGCTTGCCTTTTTGATAGGGTGAGGCCATCCTTAATCCTGATTGGATGGATCGTGTAAGTCCTGCCCCTCCCAAGGTAGCAGGTGTGGTTGTCTGAGGACGCGAGTCGCGAGCATCACGAGCAGATTAGCAGCGTGCTAACGGAGAGCAAGTGGATTAAACTAACAAACATAAAGCTAACATAAAGCTATCAGCTTGTTAATGGGTGTTTAATGTATTTTGAGATGACAGAAGTGATTATGAGCATCCACGGCCCTGTGTAACGAGAATTAATCACTTTTGGACCGTCTTGGTGAGTAAAGCTAAGCTAACACAGCTAACTTGATTGCTTACATCTGTTACATGTTTCTCTGCTAATACAGAGAATTTTTGCTGCTCAGAGATATTAAATGTCCAAGCTGTAGGCAAAAGGGTACGACCAAAATGTGAGTAGTAGCTCAACTTGAGTCGAGTAATTTAGAGCTAGAGTGTGATTGCTGCATGGATGTTAAGCAATGTGGTGTCAATAATGTTGATGAGTTGTGTGCGAAAAATGAATCATAATTTATGTTAAAGAGGGTTAATTGTAGTTTGTGGGTCAGAAACATAAAAAAGACCATTTATGATTGCTGTATAAAGGGATAAAATATTCAATAGGTTTAGGCACTGTACTGTCACTACTGTTTCATGGATACAGGAGTAATGTGGGAACTTGAGTGTAACAGAGTGTGGCCATAGACAATGAGAATTATGAGACTTGATCAATAACTATTTCGTTGTCATACAGTTTAGGCTTTGAGATTCCTTGAAATTGGTTACTCTCCTTGATGGGGAAGGCGGCGAGCTGCTGTAGGACCTGAACATCTCTTTCCACTGATGGTGGAAACCAACCATTTCTTCATCACCATTGCGATGGTGTGTCTCCAGTGTGGTAGGTCTGTTCACACCCCGCACCTTCATTTTAACTTCATTCATCACACCCAGAACAGCACCACATCAAGATTATAACTAAACTGTTGACTCAAAGGCCAGTTCATACTTTGCGTGTCCATGTGTTTGCTGTGGTATCCATGACGTAACATTACAAATACAATGGTAGCCTGCTCGTGTTGGGATTTACTCTGTATATATCTCTGTATATCACAGACGGTCCATGTACCAGAATAGTACCGGAAAAGTGAACCAGCAGCCTGCTTAATACATCGAAGTTGTGTAACATTTATCTCAACGTCCTACGTAGTTACTTGCTCCTTGTGGAGCATGCTATTGCATTTCTTCCACAGTTTCACATTGTGTTTAATCAGATACAACAAACAAATAAGTTCTTCTTCGTGCTGTTGTTACTGTCAAGAGTTGCTGTCATGTTTTGTCGTGCACATGTGGAATGTGTACAAATGTATGAAAAAAAGCATGTGCAAGCCCGTAGTGCAACTAATGATCTGTCAGACGGCAAATAAAAAAAATTGATTTAGCCTTATGAGCACAACAAAAAAACTGACAGAAAAAGGTGCTAAATGCCTGAAGCTGAATAGAATAAATCTAGGGACTGTGTTGAACATGAGGAAAAAGGTACAAATGAACATCTTGCTTTATTTTAAGGGAATCTTCTTCACTGGTGTTAAAGCCATTAACATTTAGAATACTGAGACTCTGGAATACAATTATACATCACTGCAGCTAGGTGAGAAGTCAGTGGTGGGCATGATTTTGAGCTGCTGTTTATTTCATACAGTATTTATGTATTATGTCATTTCTGTTTTTACAGTGGGATGAGAACTCTACCCTAAAGCTTAGCCCTGCCACATCCGTTGGCTCACTGCCACCTGCAGCACCCTGCTATTTACTTGAACAAGGATGTTTTTCTGACTTCACACATCAGCTATTGACCAAAACACTTGCCTCCCTGGACGATATTGGCGTTACAATGTTGTCACACCAGAGACACATCAGTGATAAAACAGGCCCGGTCCTCTTCCACTGACCTCGAGTGATTATTCTTTGCAGAGCTGAAGATGTTGGTTGCCGTGAAGCTAAAGAGAAACTGTATCATGCTGGTCCAGTCTGTCTTGAGCAGCCATGGCCTAGCGCAATTAGTTTGGTGGACTGCAAATGCACACATCCAATTAAAATCAAGCCTAATTCACTTGTCACAAAATCAATGAGGAGCTGTCCCCTAATGTGAAAGACAGCAGTGCCAGAGATTATTGTGAGCAACATGACATTTTTCCTGCCTTTGCCATAATTTTTCTTTCCTCTGCTCTCCGTATGTGATACAGCAGCCTGTAGTATTGAAGTACTGTCAGAGAGCAGCAAATGAATTGTTGTTGCAACTGCAGTGGATCAGAGACAAGTATTTTGTTTTTTTATATACTTTGTTGTTTTTGTGGAGATGGATGCACTTTGTAAAACTTAAAAAAAAATTGTCTGGATATTCTGCTGTTCATGCAGCCTGCCATATCCCTTTTTGCCCAAGTCTGGCACATTTCAAGACTAATGAAAAGGAACTGACAAGCATCTCAAAGGAATATTTCTCTTTGATATCACATTTTGTTTTAACTGCATGCTTACTTAACTTTTGGCATTAGTTGCCCCATAAGCATATTCAACTTATTCTGTTTTCTCAGCAAAAGTCTTTATTGATAATAAACCAAACAGCTTTTTTTATCCTTAAGCATAATGAAATAGCATCATTAACAATCAACACAAAGTAAAGTTAAAGTTACACTCTGAGACGCGTCATTTAAAGTGTTTTCCTCACGTCCCGTTTTCTGCCAGCTTTTTCTACATTGGTTTCTTTTAACTGTTTTGTTTTCTAACCTTAGCAAAGTTTGTGCTTTGTTCTGACCAAGCCTCTTTTGGAGTGTTCTGCATCCTTCATGTGCCGTGCACAGCTGATTACGTGCAGTATTGCGTGGGCAAACGTGTCTCCTAAAAAATAAGTAAACTGCAACTGCTTTTGTTGGGAGCAGTGAGTGGATTATTTTTATGCAATGTATTTTCTTTTGTGAATCAAGTAACACTGCATTAATGGAAATGATTGAGATGATGAATCACAGCATCACTTACTTTAAATATAAAGTCATTAGAGTTATTAGACTCATTTGTTAAAGCAAATGTGAAAATGCACTGTATTGAATTAAAGGGATAAGCACCTTATATACAGAAAATCATATTGAAGCAGTAAAACCATTTTGAATGGGCAGTTTAAAACCCATTTTACTTAGCCTGTTAATGGCATCATCGAACACAAAGGATATGTCTCTGTTTAAATACTGTCTCTCAGATAAATCCTGTAATGAAGAAACAGTGAACCACATGATCATACTGCACACTCTCTCCAGCAAAAGTTCAAATGTCAGAATGAAACTAAAACTTCATTGGCTGTTGACACAGGTTCTGCTCTAAAATTCAGTGTATTAGAAGTGTCAAATATAATTGAAGAATTCAGAGAAAATATTTTTGCTACTTATTTCCAAAGTCATTGTCAATTATCTAACTGTCCTGCTAGTTTGATAAATTCTTTCTCAAATCACTGCACTTGTACGCTATGAAGAATTGCACATAGTGTATGTACTGTAAATTCAGATACAGCTTTAGTATACACACAAATTTGGCATTTGGCCACAGTCTGAGTTCATCAGCAGGGTTTGTTTTCTGTAAACACAGCTGGGTTCTGGTACTGATGTGGGTGGTACAATCCTACTTGGAAGCTATACAGGCGCATCCATACACCCATGTATGCTGGTGCATGTGTGTATGTGTCTCACAGAGAAAAGGGCGATAAGCATCACATGTTTAAAAAAGAAAGAGAAAGAAAACATGCTTTTAAGAGCGTGTGTGTGTGAGTATTATTGTAATGTGCACCGCTGTGGGTCAGTGTGGGTGTGTGTTTATCTGAGTGAAGCCTGTGCCACAGGGCAAAAGCATGGAGCGAGGGAGTGAGACGAGCTTGAACTCGACCTTAGACACCTCACAGCTTCCCACTGAGTGGGAGGGGACACACTGAGGCGGTGTCGCCTTCTTTTGTTGAGGTGGCAAAGCATTTAGCGACAGTATAATTTAGAAACGGCCTCTACAAACACTCTTCCTGCACCTCCCCTCTTCCAGTAATTCTTTGAAAACGAGGCCTGGTTGACACGCTGGATGATGCTTGATTTGTTTATCTCTGTTTGTCTTCGTTATATTCTGATGCAATTCTCTAAACAGTGTGGAATTCAGTGGTGTTTTCAAAGGCAAGGATATAAAGAAAAAACCCCATTTGATCATTAAACTCTATTTTAATGCTGCACAGCTTCAAAGTATTGACTTTGGGAGTGTTGCCAATGTAGCGCTGAAATGTGTGCAGTATATGACATGATAATTAGACACTGCTCGCCTAGTGTTCAAGTCCATCAGCTGCAGCTGACAGCCTTTGTTACATTTCAAACAGCCCCATGCTGAAGCACTAGGGAGCGTCCTGACTGCTCCGGTAAGTCTGTGTTCTTTCTCCGTACTTAGAAAGGCAGAGAGAATTAAGGGGGCTTTGGAGGGTCTGTAACCGACTTGCCTGAAGGTGAGTGACAAAATCACTACAGCATCAGCATATTTCATTCTCTTTGTATCCAGCAGTAAGAGACCCACTTTGTCAGTAGATCAGAACAGAGTTTTATTCAAATTAAAAACTGGAAGATATCATGGACACGGACTCTTAAAATGTACTGTAAAAAAAGGTCTCCAGTGCTCAAGGAGAGAAGCTGTCTGTCCTGCAACTTTCTCAGAATGGGTTTAAATTCTGATCCAAATAAAGTCTTTATCTCAGTGGAGAAACAATGTGGTCATGCAAAACTAAAACCAACAGTATATCAGGGTTTCTACAATGATGTAAACAGTGTGCTAAAAGGTAAAGGTATGAATTAATATTTTGAAATTGCTGTAGCACTGTTTTTCTGTGGGTTAATTATAAAATAACTTTGTAGGAATTTTTCTGGGATTTATACAACATATTTGGTAGCTGTTAACCGGGAAATATGTACAGTATTATTCTGTGACAGTAATGGGTTCATTTAGATGAGTTTATCAGCAGTTGGTGGTTTCCCGAAGAATTTCTGTGAATGAAGTTTTTGTATAGGTTTAAACTTTGAAACTTTAGAGTTTCAAATTTAGTATAGTGTTGATACGTTGTTGTTGAAATGTGAATGGTTGTGTGTATATCAGCCCTGTGATAGACTGGCAACGTATATAAGGTGTATACATTTTTTGAACGTGTTGCTACCATCAATTTCAAAATTAACTTATTTTTTTCTTAAAATGGTAAATTTTGTCAGTTTAAACACTTGGTATGTTTTCTATGCTGTATTGTCAATAAAACATGTTTTTATGAGATTTGCACATCATTGCATTCTGTTTTTTTTGTAGAGTTTACACAGCGTCCCTGCTTTTTTGAGCTCTGTCCTCAGTCACAGAGGAGAGGATGCAGCATTAACACCATATTTGTATTTTCGGATCCGCAAATATCACTCAGAAGTGCTAATAACATGCATACCAGTGAGTCACTGGCACACTAAAATAATTTTTCACATTAATATGCTGTAATTTTAAGTGACTTATACATGTGAAATGCTTGAAATGTAGGCTGTATATCTGTCGGCAGACATTCTCACAGACAGATCACAGACATTGGCCGATGGCGATTAGAAATGACGAAAGATCTGCCCAATCAATTGGCCAACTACTAATTCTAGTATCGTGTTACTGTTCAGTCTTAAATGCGTCTATAAAAAGTCTCTATCATTTTGTTTTTGTACTGAGGAGCATGTGTTACTGTGCCACATGTTTTTACTGTACCATGTCTTACAATGCCAAGAAAACAAACAAACAAACAAAAAACAGTGAAACCTGGTGGTGGCTTACTGATACTCTGGGCCTGCTTTTCTTTCTCTGGCGCTGAAGATCTGTAGCATGCGTGCAGAAGAAAACGTGGATTTAGTAAAGTATGAGAATAACAAAATGTTATGTTAGGCTAGTTTGGTTATTTCTTCCTTCTTGTACTTCTTGTGCTAAGCTGTCACCTTCTAGTATTAATGTACACATTCAAGCATTAGGAGACAGTGGAGAGGTCAAATGCCCTTTAAGAACCAGGAGTCAAATCACTGACTCAGTCAACAAACCTGCTGTGCTTTTAGTAAATGAATAAGTTATGCCAGCAATTAATGTGATACCTTATTTGAACACTTAAGTGTACATTGATTTGCCAGTATTTAATCCTAAATTGCAGCCCCATACACATGTAAATCAGTTATATCCATATTCTACAATGTCTTCTTCCCTTGTATTTTAGATAATTGTCCCACCTTAGGTTCTCAAGTATTACAATAATTATGCTGAAATGTCCTATCTGCAATTCAAAACTTTATTGCAACATGTGACAACTCTCTAGTTACAGTAGACTGGTACCTATTTTACTTTGTTCATGGATACATTACTACTCACTCATACTATTTCTAACCACTGAATTATGATACATGGAGGTCCATAATTAAATTGTTGTTGTTTGTATTTTTTCAATGTAAGATTCTTTGAGGTCACAGGGTCATTCACAGGGTTGAAAATGTATATGTTTGACCTTTTGTGATTACATGGCAATTACTGCTGCAGACTTTGAACTCATTAAGTGCTAAGCCAGTAAGTGGAGTTTATGCTCTTGAATGAATTACTGCAAATGTAAGATATAGCTGGTCACTACTTTATGTACTGGAATGAATCAGCTGTATAAATATGGATAGAAAAACATGTATTAATTTTATTTGACATTTTGGTGTCAATGCCACAATTATGATAATGAAATATCTGTATACATTTGGTGTGTGAAACACAAGCACATCTAATCAGCAGCCCTGAAGAAGAAAAAATAAAATCCTGCTGTGAAGGGGAGATTTTGTTCTGTCAGCTCTGCCAGCGGAGTGATTAATTGTGGGGAAGGGGAGAGCAAGTGCTGTGTATGTCATTAGCCTCTTGACTGCAGTGTGCAACCCTCGAGGAGTGATGGCCTCCACGGCTGCTTCACACTCAAAAGGACAATGTCCCTGTGTTTCTCAGGCCTCCTCAATTGATTGCGTGTGTTGATTGGAGACACTGATCAGAACAAAAGCAGCACTAAAGAGCCTTTTTCAATGGTTGAAAGGGAAAAATAACAAAATGTGTTGCTGTATTAAAGGGGAAGTCAAGTTTAATGTAGTGTGGGTTTTATTTACATAGTTTTTTTCCCTACATTTTGTTCAAGTTATTTGCTGGAGTATGCCAATAAAATTACACCTTGAGAAAGAAATGGGGATGGAGATTTCTCTATGCCACACTAAACGGCATGTCTATGTCCACTGCATGAGTCACCAGAGCACGTCCCCTGCAGCTCATGTCATGTATGGCTTCCACGTCTCTGAAGCATCAGATTCAGTTTTAAATGCGGATACATACATACCTGAATTTATTCACTTCTTTGTCTTTTATTTTGCCTTATTTGTATATGTCACTTCTTATCTGGTGTCTGTGAAACAGGAGAGGGAATGCAAATAGATTGTGTTCAATATGTAAAACACAGTACCATGCTTCACTTCAGAAACTGTAATAGAGACGTGGTGTGGGTGGAAACAACCACATTGAAGGAAACTTTTAGTTTTACCTCCAATTTAAATGGGTTGAATAGTTATTG
>JAUBNQ010000005.1:21774524-21787341 GCA_032353495.1 Ctenopoma kingsleyae | reverse complement strand
TTAAATCTCTCAGGCTGTTTTTAGACACGGTCACAGTTCACAGACAACGCTGAAGTCTAGTCGCTGAATTCTGTTGGTTGATCAGGATGTAATTGTGAATCACATTTATTTCTGAATCCAGAGTGAGCTAACGGCTGATCTCACGGGTGAAATGTGCGCATTTGCGCACAGCTGTACAGCTGTCTGCCTTCTGCACGTCAGCGAGAACCAACTTCAATCAATGTAGCAACGTCATTACCAGTGGTGAAATGGAGTCATGTGTCATTGTTGCTACGTCTGATTGGTGAAACTAATGTGTAAAATAAATGGTAAAAAACAAAAGTAACAAGTCGAGTGTTTCCCAATGCAGCGGAGTAAGAAACGTTTCTTCTTCACAAAACTGCTCAAGATAAAGTAAAAAGTATGGTGCAGTAAAACTACTCTTACATTTTTTTCAAAAAGTTACTTAAGTAAATGTAACAGAGTAAATGTAACTCGTTACTACCCACCTCTGGTCATAATGGTGGAGAGCCAAATATGTTTTGAGGTGGTACCCAGTGTACCCAGTGTAAAGAGTCTGAGAACCACTGTGCTAAACAGTTTGAGGTGGCCTGGTAGCTCAATGGGATGCAAAAGGTGGCAGGATCGAATCCCAGCCCAGACTCCCAGCACATCCACCATACCAGGTGTGTCCTTGGGCGAGACACTCAGTGCTAGCTCCCCAGCCTGTGGCTGCCCACTGCTACCCCCAAGGGGGGATGGGTCAAATGCAGAAGCCAAATTTTGTCATAACATGTAAAATGTGATCAATGACAATAAAAGCTGATTATTATAAACTGATAAAAAATAAAGAGGGTTCCCCAAGGCTGCCTATTATTTGAGTGACAGTTCAATATAACTTGTCTACTTCACTACTTTGTATTTGAATGACCCTGGATCCTGAATAATTTGTATCAACAATCTGATTGCATTTAATGTTAAATTGTTAATTGCACTGCCTTTTTATAGTTTAGGCCCAGGGACCATTAAGGCTGCTATAAACTGAGCAGAAGACCTCCACAAACCAACACTGTACTTCCTTTTTCACACTCTTGATGTCTGAGGTGAAGTCTACCAAGCTGAGTTTATAACTTTTCAGCAGTAGACTGGACAGCTGTCAATCTGTGTGCCTCGTCCGGTTGCTGCGTTCTTGTTCAATCGTGCACATGTATGTCAATGACAGGGTGCAGCACAGCCAATCATTGAGTGTCTCCGTCAGAGTGACAGCTGAGTTGTGTTGATGCTGTGTGACAGCGCGCAGACAGGAGGAGAGAGGGAAAAGCAGAGAACGACACAGAAACTCAGGCGTGAGTTTAAACTATTCAGACTCCACTTTTGTAAGTCAGTTAGTAGGGAAGAGAGGAAGAGGTGAAGATGAGTTTATTGTTCACTTAGGGAAACACGTTGACAGCACTGCTACTGTGGTTACTCCATGAACCAGAGGACCTGATTATGAGTCTTATGCCAGTGAGCATCTGCCTTAAGAAAAATCTGAGCAGGACCCTGAATTATTACCAGCTCCAGAGCTGCTTCTATTTAACTGACCTTGTGCTTTGATGTTTCTGTTGAAGGGGCCAAACAAAATAGGGAAATTTCCCCATGGAGTTACGAAATTAACACAGTGTTTAGAAAAACAGAAGAGAATGGCCAGTGCAGGTCTGCAACCAAAGTAATTTCTCCTTTTTTAGATTTATATAGCTGCACAAAAGTATAAAAAGCTATTATTTATTACATTTCAATCAGTCTAATAATATGCTGACTGGCTGACACCAGTTTGTCTCGATCTACTCAGACTTTTTATCTCAGTGTCCTTGACAGATACCTGTCAGCTCCAACACTAATTCCTGTGAAGATAGACTGAGAGCAGTTCTCTGCACGACTTAATTTTACGTTATGTACGTTTGCTTTACTCCCTGAATTTATCTTGTATACGACATGGTTATCATCAGGAACTGTTGAGTGTAAATTGTGTGTTTTTGCTTAATGTGAAAGACCTTTTATTTTTTATATCATTCACTGTTTTGACTCAAAATCTCAATCCTGGTTTAACTGCTTGAAACGGCTGTTTAAAATTTCATTATGCTGACGTGTAGATTCTGGCTATAGCACATGCCACTAAAAGGTTTTTTGGCTTAATGTGTTAGACCTTGCATAGCTCAGCTTTGGAACCATCAGGTCAGTGGAGACCTATACCTGCACTGAGAGGTGACATTTTCCATTTCACCGGGCTCCACTTTCTGGCACCCATGTATCCTCTTAAAACCAACTGTAAGCTACCTTCCTGCTGTAGCAGCTGCCTCCCTGCATACAAACCCCATGCGCCCTAGATTCAACAGATCAATTATTCATAGCAGGTGAAAGTTTGGTGCTCCATATTTGTAAAGGCACGCACACATACAGAGAGTTTCAGCTGTCTCAACTAATGGCTTCAAAGAGGCAAGGAGAAATGCGAAATCAAGCGTAAAGGTGTGTGAGGGGACAGCAATGCACTGTGGCTCATTAGTTCACGAGACAGTAGAGTGGCCAAGAGGAAAGAAGCACTCGCTGTTTGTACAGTTATACAGTGGTAGAAGTAACAACAAGTAACTGTATATATGCGTGCTTCTATAACTGGCTGTTAACTATTATGATCAGCGCCACAGTCTAGACAGGTAGGTCCCTGCTCCACCTGAAACCTGCCAGTAAAGGTCAATTCATACTTTCCGTGTTTGTGTCTCATACAGTATGTGGGAGGTAACTTTTGTCATCACCCCAGTTTGTGAGGGTTAGAACAGACTTTTTTTTACAGACATACGCGTACAGTCCAAATATTTGCACACTAGCTGCTCGTTTCATACATGGAAGGTATGTAATTCATTGTTATTGAGTGTTTTCATAAATGTCTTATTTTTTATGCATTTTTATATATTACAAAAAAATACTGAGTTACTATCTAACATTTTAATCAAACTTTTGAATGAACAACTGGACACAGAACCACTGCAAATAAATGAATAAGGCCAAAGTCTTAACATTATGACTCTTTATATAAAAGTCTTTACTGCAGGTTGGCATTCAGAAATTTTTGCTCATTTATTCACTTTTTTCCAGCGCACTTGCTTTTAAGTCTCTCTTAAAAGCCGTGTACCTGGCTTGTACCAATGTCCTTAGAGCATCTGCCCCCTTCCTTCTTTCACATAATAGTAGGATCCTAGTCTGTCTTTGCATGTGATTGGCTGCATAGTGTGCCCATCAAAATAAAGTCGACTCAGTAGTAGTGCTAGTACAGATCAGTCAGAGGGAAAATGGAATTAGGGCAGTTGTTTAAAAACCCCAGTGCTGGTGGTAGCAGCCTACAATCACCCCTGTCTAGGACTGACAAACCTCAGACCTGAATTCCATGTGAGGTTGGGTTTAAGCAAAAAAAAAAAAAAGCGCTTTGGAGACAGAGATCATGTTTTTGTTAGGATTTTAATAAAAACATTAATTAATTTTGGAGTTATGGTTCCATCACAGCACAAGCAGAGAACACTTTGAACAAATTGAAGATGAATTGGAAGTCTGACTGCTTTTAAGAGTAAAATTCAGCGCTACTGGGCACCAATGAAACAGCGTTTCTATCAGAGCTCTGTTTTCCCTTAATAGAATCAGATTTCAAACGTAAAGGAGTGAAAAGTATCAAATATTCAAAACATGGATTCCTGGCAGAGAACTCCTTACAGTAGACTATATCCCTCTCAATTTCCCACTGATTAAAAAATGTGATCATTTACACACATTCTGACCCAATGATGCAACAATGCAACAAATGACACATTTCCAACACTCACCTCAGGAAGCCTCGTCGGATTGTGGATAAAATTTGAATGTGTGTATGATTGTGTGTCTTCTTCAGAACAGTTGGTGAAGTGAAGAACAAAAACACATCAGAATACAAAAGAGCCGAAGGAAAGCAGGGAAGTGGAAGACCTTGATCTTAAGAGAGTAATCCCTTTTCATTAAGTGTAGTTTTTCCAGACCCTGAGAGCTTCACCATTGATCCTGGTGTAATGTCAATTCATTAATGTACTGGGCCTCTACAGAGCTTATCACCTCTGACATTCTCTCTCCAATAAACCCTCTTAGCATTTGCTCCAACTTTTTCTCACAATGAGAGGAGGTGGGGGGCGCGGGAAGCTCTACCATACATTCACATCTCATCAAATCACATTTACATTTATTTTTTTTTTTTGCCCCAGTTGGATTCCATCTTGGTCTTACCTTTTTTTTTTATCCCCACATTGTTTTGTCTTCATTCAGTCCATCTTGGGTTTCATATAGTCTAGCTCCAGCTCAGGATGATAACTTATCATCATTTTATTCGCTCAATTCTCTGCAGTGTATTAGAGTTGCCCTTGAGTCTCTGTTGTGTCTCCATCGAGCAAATGCTCACATATCTGTGCCTGTTTATTGAGTCTACACCCCTGAGAAATGCACCAGCATTCACTGTGAAATATTTTCAATATGAAATCTAAGCAGCTGTACTTCATGAACATGACCTGTTACATTTTTATACAGATATAGTTAATGTCTCTCTTGCTCATTCAATTTAGTGTTCCTCTTCATGACCTGTCTCTGCCATTATTTACTCCTCCCCTCCCTCTTGCCATGTCCCCCATACTGTTTAATTGATTCCGTTGTTGTTTCCCCAAACAACAAAGCAGGAGGCATGCTGGATAAAACACAGTCACTGTCTAGTTGTGATTAAAGAAACCCTGGTCTGGCTGTTAGAGATACTATAGCAGCTTATGGGATTTAGTGAGTCACTGGGAAAGCGTAGCACCAAAACCGAAGATTCACTTCAAAGTGTTTCATCACCAAAACCTTCCATACATACAACCCAATAATTAATTTCTTGCTCTCAGAAAGTGGAATGTGAGGATCATGATCGTTCTGATGTTTTATCTTGTTGTGAGGGCTGCTGCTTTTTACTTTTTGCCATTTGAAGTTTCTATTTTGCTTTCCTCCTCTCCATCGTAAACCTGAACCCTCTGGAGGCAAACCACACAAGCTACTCCGCTTTGTGAGTGCTTTCCCCTCCCTCTCAGCTGCTTGTCTGCATGCAACTACCACTCACTAGTGAGTGCTCCCAATCCCCACTCTCCTTATAAAGCCAAGTGCCTTGCTGCAAACGTTCCACAGATAAGTGGTTTATTTTTTCTCCCCCTTCCACAGCGATGGCCTGAGACTAATTTTCGTTGCATGTAATGACTTGGTCTCTTGAACTTCTTTAGACGTATGACCAAAAAAAAAAGAAAGAGCCTTCCACAAAATATACCACTGAGTCATAAACAACAATGATATTCAGACATGCTGCTGCAAAAAAAGACGTCAGGCTCCATGTCAGTTCATATGGCTGGATGATGAAACATGATTTCCTCCAGACACCCCCCCCCCTCCCTCCAGCTCTCCTTGAAGATGGATAATGAGAAGTAAAGTCAAGGACAGAGAGAAAGAGAGAAAGAGAGAGAGAGAACCAGCGAGGGGCATGTTTACACATGAAATTGTGAATATGGTATTTCAAAAAAGAGGGAGAGGCAGAAAACTTATGGGAGGGGACAGAGAGAGAGACTTTATAATGCCATAACTCTTCTGTGGTATTCATGGGTCTTCTCTATTGACTCCAGTTTCCTCCCATAGTCCAAAACCAAGAGGCTAAGTTAACTGATGATTGTAAATTGCCCATAGGTGTGAATGTGAGCATGAATAATTGTTTATCTTTGTCCGTGTGATATACTGTCAGCGTATCCAGGGTGGGACTGATTCCAACTCCCCGCCAACCTTAAGTGGAAAATCAGCATAGGAAATGGATGGCTGAATAATGGAGAGTATGTATGTATGTATGATGTGACAAATGATAAAATGTGTCATTTCTATTACTTTATAACTAAATTTAATCATAATCAATTTCCTTGGAGCTTGACACATGCAACTCACAAATAAACTGCTATGATAAAGAGGTGTGCACCTCACACATACTTCAGATCATGTGTACATTTTTCTAGAGGTGGCGGGAATGAAATGATAAGGTGGACATTAAATATATGTTTAGCTTTCTTGATTACTCAGTTATTATACAGGTGTATGTATTATTTATTAACATGAAATGTACACAGCTGGGTTGAATCCATGTTTATAGGTCTATGGGTTTAGTTTTAAATAACTATGTGTGATGGACTTAATCTTTCTTTTAATTTCATAGTGAAGTGTCAAGAAGCCTTCGTGAAGTTCAGCACTACAAGTCAATCACTGATCATCATCTTTCAGACATTTAAAAATGAAACACATATCAAAGCAGTGGTGGTATACAGTTATGTGTGATAAATCAGAGATACAGGAGCTATACGTGGACACAGCTGTGCTTAGGAGTAACCTCCACAAAGCAACACAAATTGCAACAACAAAACAAAAAGCAAAACATCCAGATGTTTCTTTATGCATGTTACTATCTTTGCGCATGCACACACACTGCTTTAGTTATGAACTGTTTTATGCAGTTCATCCCAAATGTTGTTCTTTAAAAAACAAGCTAAGGGCATGAAGTTTCATAAATAACCAAGTTTTAACATTTTCGTTGTAGTAAAATTGATAAACCTAGCCAGTTTGTCTCAAACACTACTTTGGGTTAAATCCCAATCTTCCACAGAAGCTCTGTGTTGCTAAGAGAAAAGTAACACTAGCACAGCTCTCACACAATCTTGGCCAACCAAAGGGAAACAAACCTATTGTGCATCAGTCACTGGACAAACACTGCAAAGCTTGATGCGGCTTAATGCCAAGCTGTCCATCCGTGTCGATGGTAACGACATGTTTGCTGTGTACAATGCCACTAAGGAAGCGCACCACAGAGCTGTGGCTGATAACCAGTTATTCCTCATTGAGGTGAAGGCCTACAGGTTAGCAGATAATACCAAGTGGCAGATTATCTGTCCAACAAGAAGCAGAGAAAGACAAACACAGGCTGACTGACCACAGTCTGGCTATTGAGATTGGTGGACGCAGACCAACCTGGAAACAGACAGTAAAAGAGCAACACGTCTAGCCACACTGTAGCCTATATAAAGAAGTTGTAATGTTTTTTTAATTATAGTGGCAAGAAAAAGTGATGTGAATTACTTTTTGTTAATAGCAAACTGAGAGACTGTTTGGGTGTTTTTATAAGTCACAGTAGCTCTCAACCACAACTCCATTCTAGTTTCATTGATCGGACACCAGGTTTGCTAACATCTGACTCCAGTTGGTGTTTAGTGACATCAGACATCATCGTTCACACCCATGAAAGACTGCGACTGTGTTGTATCAGCTTAGAAATGTTGTGCTTGTTGATATTTGTGACTTTGGTGAAGATTAGATCACGTTCCACGGCTAAATGCAAATACAAATACTGACAATTCTATACTTAACTACTGCCTGAAGTAGCCAATTAAGCAAATTAGAATTATAAAGAGGAAAGGGTGAGAGAGGAAATTAATGTGAGAGAGAAAACTAGAGAGAGTGAAAGAGATAAAAATCCAGCAGAAGTAAAAAAAAACAAAAAACTGTTGAAGTTGAAGATTATTCTTTCACTTTCTATGTGCAATGCAGGACTCCTTCACACCAGACTGACCAAGCCTCATAAAGCACCCCTGCCTTGCATATCTCCCCATTGGGGCTATTATCTTCACACCTCTCTGCCCTCACCACCATGAATTTTACCTCCTCACCATGTCACCCTCTCTCACCCACCTATTCTGCTCTACCCTCAGGCAGTGTTGTCGGTGTAGGGCCGTTTCAGAGGTTAAACTGGGCCTCAGTCAACCATGGGAAGCTGTAATGGCGAAAGCCCAAACTCAAACACACCAAGTTTGCCAAAGTGATTCTTTCTGTTGAGCTCACACTGTTGATAAAATAACAAACTTGATGTGGGTGCAGCACTTTTAAAAGGAATAAAATGCACTTTGTAAAGAGCAAACAGCAGACAAAATCAATAATATGAACAATATAAATGCCTTGACATTGATCAAATGCAGCAACATAAATGTGAATACATTAATCTTTTTAGACAAAGCCATTAAACAAATGCCAGAACAGCTCATATATGGCTTATACTGTTATTTCCTAAGATGTCAAAGGATAAGGCTTGTTGTTAAGACTTCCCCCTTTTCTCCTGTCACAACAACTATGGTAACTAGATGCCACCTTTACATTCTTCATGTTGCTTGAATGGAAAGTTGTTATGAAAATGTTATTTTTGCATGGAACGACAATCTCAAACTTGCCACACTCTTGTTTCATTGGCATCAACATGGGCATAACATGCAACCTTCTGCTGCAGTAAATATTCATTAGCAAATGTGTCTTACTCAACTTGTCCTCTGACTATTATGACGCTATACGCTGTTTGTCTGTGCCCTCTCGTACGACCCATACGACCCATATATGTTTGTTGCCCATCGAGTACATGGGGCGTACTAAACAAATGGTAAACAAATGCACAAAAAATCCTGTGTCTCGTTGACCCATTCATCCACCCTAACCTCTTCCTGACAAACATTTTGAGGTCTAAATACTAGGTCACTGTGAAATGTTCACAAGCAGCTTCCAGATGTCATCAAACCCTAATATGTATGTACTGGTCATTTTTGGCTAATGGTCCAAATAATGTGTATGAAGTCATATTTTACAGGAGGACACTCTTGTCTTACTCCAAATCTGAATATAGTGCCTCACAAAGTTATTGTTTGAGCAATGTCTGCAACACTACAGACCCCTTTTTTGGTATTAAATTTGTACATTTGAAGATTTTTAAATCTGAAGTTATGAATGAGCTTGGAGCTGAATGCCACACTTACCCTCTACCCTAGAGGTCCTATGTGCCAGCAGCTCATAGTCACTTTTTTAATGTTAGCTGACTTTTAGCAGCTTTTGTGTTTGCTGTAGTAACTGTGACAGGATCAAAGGAGTCAGTCAGGTGACGTGGTATAAAAAGTGACAAAATCCATGTAAGGATTCATGGATGGCTAAAACTTTGACACAGGATGCCATGTTTGTTTCCTGTGACATCCATGCATGTTATTGTAACCATGACAATGAATGTCTCCTAACCATAGGTACTTATTTTAATCACAACTACAATCTTTCCATGAACCTAACCAAACCCTGACCATTCCATAGCCATAGTCATGTATTTCTTATTGTTACAGTGATGATGAAGGTCTTGTAGGTCTGCCAGCATGCTGCATTTGTGTATTTTAGGGGCCATGACAATGACGGCCTGGTACCCCTGTTGTCACAGGAGATACTGTCAGAACACAAGAGAAACCTCTGAAATTTTAGGCTGGTTAATTTGCAAATAGAATTTACAGTACAGCTCTCAGTAAAAATAAAATATGGGACTATCTTGTTTGAATTCTGGAGGCAGGTTTTTCTTTGCTTTTTTCAAAGAATCCAGCACCTGTGAAAGCATAGGCTTTGCTAACCCAACCATCAACCTTGTTGTTTTCAAAAGCAAAAAAAAAAAAAAATCTTAAAGAGGATAGTTTTCTTTCAAAAAAACAAAGGATGGAACATCCACCTCCTACTGTATCTATAAAAACATTTCACAGTGAATATGGTGAATGGAAAAGATCAAGAAAGTCAGTCAGACATAAAAGAGGCAGAGTTCAGTCATTAAAACCTCTCAGGGCCATAATATAGCATGATACAAAGTTATGAGGCAAATCAGCCAATACTTGATGTTCTTGGAGACGATTCTGGATGTTCGTCTTTATGCGTCCCTGGTGGAAATGCTCACAACTCTTAGAGAAATTTCCTGAGTGAAAAAAAGTCACA
The DNA here is from genome assembly GCA_032353495.1 of Ctenopoma kingsleyae. Lineage (NCBI taxonomy): Eukaryota > Metazoa > Chordata > Actinopteri > Anabantiformes > Anabantidae > Ctenopoma > Ctenopoma kingsleyae. The sequence continues at coordinate 21,777,495 of JAUBNQ010000005.1, read as the reverse complement.
TTTGACTGCATTCAAAATGAAATGTGTGGGTGGGTGCATAGGCAGTTGGGGGTAGAGCGGGGGCTGTACAGTAGTTTTGCCTAAAGTGAAAGTGGGGCTGATTAATATACAGTATGTGGTTATCTTGTCTAGAGCAACAAGAATTAATGCAAAGTTAGTGATAATTAGAGGTAGAGAAATGTGAAAATTTCATGGTATGATAATCTAACAAGAAATATCACATAATGCTAATTATTGAGAACACAGATGGGATTCCTCACTATCGAGGCTTGAAATTCTATTGAAATACCCACGCTGCAATAGTACATTTCACATTTGTGAGTAAAGAACAAGAGTCTGCACAAGTGCTTCTCTGCTTATGGCATGAAAGTGATATATGCCAGCACAGTGTAATAATCTTTACAGTTAAAATTTTGATAAAACTAAATGTACATCATATTAATGGCTCTCAGTTTCAACATTTAATACTTCGTATCCACTGTATTAATTCTAATTCCCCATTACTTCACAGTGATGCTATCTATCGCACGACACACTCATCACCACAATTGCAATGAATGTAATGAATCTTTCTTTCACAGTCCCAATATGATCTCCCTTCTCTTTTTTCCTCTGCTTCAGATATCCAGCAACCAGTTTATTAGACATCTCTATATAGCACCGTAGGGGGTCTGCTGCTAAGCAGTCTGTGACAAATTGCACTAAATTCAGTCCACTGAAATGATGTACTGTTCCGTTACTTGTTTGAGCTGAGTAAATATTCTGTTTGATCAGTGTATATAACATAAAACGATATTTCATCACAGCATATCAGACTCTCCACTGTGCATAGAAAAACTCATAACAGTATCTTTAACTGATGTGCAACATTTAAAACCTGTACATATTTTTTGATGGCATTAAAGATTCAGGAGTAAATCAGGAGATAAATAAAACTTTGAAAAGAAAAAAAATGCCTGCATTATTTATTAGGAATTGAACACTAAAAAAAAATCTAACAAATGAAATCTGCTGCATCCCTTTAAGACTCACTTTTAAGGTTAAAATAGGATTATTCTATACAAATTAATCATGTTTCTCTTTTGCTAGTCAGACTATCATTATACAATCTACTATTATGCCGGCACTTGATTATCAGCCACTTTAACATCACTTGGTGGATTTTTATGTTGTGCTGGACATGGGTTTGTTATGATTGACAGGTGTCTGAGCACATAGTACTTCACAGCTTGCTGCATATGGGCCCATACTGCCCCCTATTCATCACCACATTTAAATGAGCGTTGGTTACGATGTCTTGACACTGTTTATCACTCTGCACTGCAGGACAGGAGTTGTATGTGCAATTTTTTTCCAAGCTAGCTTTAACTAGACTCAAAGGTCAGTCCACACAGGACATCAAATACTGATGCTATGTCAAAACCCATACATCCATTGTCAAAACCTGCAGTGTCTCACAGATACATGTCTGGTATCCTTCATCAGTGTCAGTGTATGATGCACAGGGCTTGGTGTTCTCTGATTGGTTAGGAGGAGTTGCCTTGCTAGAATCCCGTTGGAAGAGAATATATGGACACTACTGCCAGTGCAGTCACACAAGGCTCTGACAGCACATGATTAAAATAAGTATGGAACACCCTATATATCTATTAAAAAATATTCAAAAAAGGCACATACTTAAGCTTTAATGTCAAACTTGTGTCTAACTTATGTCTTAACATATCTTGATGCATGCTCAATAATCCAGGTAAGGAAATCCTAGAAAGTTGATTCTGTTCATCTGGACAAAGTTTTTTTAGTGGGAGAAATATTTCAAGACTCATCCAAGTCTCTTTCTCAGTCTCAGCTGACTGCAGGTTTCCCCAAACCTTATAAACAGTACCTCTGCATAATCACAGAAACTAGCACCATTGACTAACAATGGGCCGTGTGATCAGTGACATGGAAATTGTCCACTGATTAATGGACGTGTGTACCATTCATAGAGAGCTGGGGAATGGCTGCAATCACAGCATTGTAAGATGGTGAAAAGATGTACCCTCCTCGGTTCAGAGATGGTTGTTGCTTTTTCGTGTAAATGGCCTCCTTGACTCCTCTCTCAAACCAGCGTTCCTCCCTGTCCAGGATCTGCACTCTCTGAAGGAGTGACCACTATCCTGTAGGTGTAAATAGACTGCAGAGTCCTGGTCTGATGAGGTAGCTCTTCTGTGTTGTGTCATACGTTTAGCCAGTGGTTGTTTGGTTTCCCTGATGTATAATTCACGGCAATCCTCCTGTCACTTAACTGCGTAAACTATGTTACTCTGTCTGTGCTGTGGGACTCGATGGACCAGTCTTTGGCGTAGCGTGTTTAGGGGTTTGAAAGCCACTGAGACCCAGTGTTTTGAGAAAATGCGTCTGAGACTGCCGAGAAGACTTGGATGAGTCTTGAAACGTATCTCTCACTAAAAAAACTTTCTAGTATGTCTTAACATAGCTATTCTGATCCTAAAATGTTTATTATGGTTCACAGGTTAAGGAGAGAACATGATCACTACCAGTTTAAGGACTGAATAAATGATTTCACATTGTTAGCTAAACACAGCTGAGCTGATCTGGCAGCCATACAGTGTGCTGTATGTGTTAGACTCGTCTCACAGTTGGTCATGTAGTGTGAGAACATAATCAACTCTGAGCCAAAAGCAACCTTTACTTGGCTGGTTATTCGGGAACCCCTGAATCCCTCTATTGCCTTTTGCCTGCTTGATACAGAGAGAATATGATATGTATGAAATAATGTAACAGACCCTACAGTATACGTTGCTCTCATCCCTGCTCTCAGTTTGCAGCTGACTTTAAGCCATCTGTATGTGACACGTTTCCATGTCATTTACAAGTTCTCAAGTTCAAAATTCTTAGTGTTGCTTCCAACATGTCAAGATTTTTGTGTGCTGTTTGGGCAGTGCCATAAAAACTAGTCTGTGTTTTTAAA
>JAUBNQ010000005.1:21763005-21774424 GCA_032353495.1 Ctenopoma kingsleyae | reverse complement strand
TTAGTGTTGCTTCCAACATGTCAAGATTTTTGTGTGCTGTTTGGGCAGTGCCATAAAAACTAGTCTGTGTTTTTAAACGTGTGTGTGTGTGTGTGTGTGTTTTGTCATGTGTAAAGCTTTTTTAAGATGTTGACACCTTAAAGGTGTGACAGTGAGCACTTTCCTCAGTGTGCAATCATAAACTCAGGCAACATCTCTAACTAACAAGTGGAGTTTTCATACCCAACAGTGTTTCTCCCTTGAATCTTGAAAATCTGTACATGTTTCATTTGGATCCTTCACTGCATACTTTACATCATAATTTAGATTTATTTCCTACGTTCCATAATCCACATGTAGAATAGTCAAAGTTACTTAAGTGACTGATTATTTTAACATGTTCCTGTGATGAGATGTAGTTGTTGATGTAATCGAATACCAGTAGGAAGTTAAAGTATGTGAGGAACAAAACAACTATATATATATATACTGTATATATATTATATACTATGCAACATCAATGTTTGCTCATAGTTTGTCCTCCAGGTTTGCTTTTCCAAAATACAAACAGAAACATAGCTTGTGCATGCAAAGCTAACAAACCTGGAATCTGTTGGATGTTCTTTGAACATAACAACATGTTTTCAGAGCTGCTTCTGCTCTGCACAACAATGAGATGGTAATGTAGCTCTGACAAAAAAAAATGTATGCTGTGGAAGGTGGTCAGAAGCACGCAAGAAATACAGTGGTGTGAAGTGTTTACCCCCTTCCTGATTTTTTACTTTTTTGCATATTTGTCACACTTTAAATGATCAGATCATCAAACAAATTTAAATATCAGACAGAGATAACCAAAGTAAACATAAAATGGAGTTTTTAAGTGATGATTTTATTTATTAGGGAAAAAAACATGGCCCTATGTGACAAAGTAATTGCCCCTCTATTTAAAACATGAAGTGACTGCAGTTAATTGTGTTTTTTACACAAGATTTTACTCGCCACACCCAGACCTGATCACTGCCAGACCTGTTGAGAGCCATTATCCACAAATGGAGAAAACAGTGGTGAATCTTCCCAGAAGTGGCTGGCCTACAAAAATTACCCCAAGAGCGCAGTGACGACTCATCCAAGAGGTCACAAAAGAACTCAGAAGAACATCTAAAGAACTGCAGGCCTCATTTGCCTCAGTGAGGTCAGTGTTTGTGACTCTACGATAAGATAGAGACTGGGCAAAAATGGTGTCCATGGCAGAGTTCCAAGGCAAAAACCACTGCTGACCAAAAAGAAGCTGAAGCTGAAGCTAAAGCTGAAGCGTACTTGGCAGCAGGACAATGATCCAAAACACACCAGCAAGTTCATCTCTGAATGTCTAAAAAAAAACAAAATGAAGGTTTTGGAGTGGCCTAGTCAAAGTCCAAACTTGAATCCAATTGAGATGCGATGACATGACCATAAAAAGGTGATTCATGCACAGAAACCCTCCAATATGGCTGAATTAAAACAATTCTGTAAAGAAGAGTGGACCAAAATTTCTCCACAGCGATGTGAAAGACTCATTGTCAGTTCTCACAAACACTTGATTGTAGTTGTTGCTATTAAGGGTGGCCCAAACTGGTATTAGGTTTAGGGGGCAATTACAGTACTTGTAGGGCCATGTAGGTGTGGATAGTTGTTTTTCCTTAATAAATAAAATAAGTACTTAAAAACTCAATTTTATGTTTACGTTTAAATTTGTTTGATGATCTTAACCTCGTGTGACAAATATGCAAAAAAGTGAAAAATCAAGAAGGGGGCAAACACTTTTTCACACCACTGTAAATACACTTAATGGACCAAAACATGATAAATCAATTACAATCAAAGGCACAAGTAAAAAAATTATGTTGGAAATGATTTTTTTTTTCATTGATGCCACCACACAGTCATGAAGTGAATGAGGAAGTGAGTGAGTGAGTGACAAGCGGCACTACTTCCACTGCACTCACCATTATTATTCCCAGGCTGCCCCTCCACTGACGACAGCCTACGTATTTGAAAGTGTAAATCTGGGAAGTGATAATGCACTGTGCTTGGAGGGGGAAAAGAAAATGAACCTTTTTCTTTTTTCTTTTTTTCCCTTACCCACAGGCTAATGACACCAGGGGAGTGTGAGAAATAGTGATGGAGAAAAAATTGTGCAGCAAATGCTTCTCAGTCACGAAGAATTATTTCCTGTTAAGTGCAGGAGATTTTTTTGTATCCTTCCCTCCTTTCTCTCTGCCTCTCTCTTTTTGACACATACTTTGGTACTCCGGGAATTCATTCAGTGGATTGCGCCAGTTAGAAATGGCAAAACAGAAATTGGAAGCGTATTTCTCATACCGAAATAACTGAGCTGGGGCTGTGAAGTGAGAGGAAGTGCTGATGTGCTAAGGGATGGAGACTGGAGTATTGTATGGCATTTAGAACATTTTAGATTTTTACAGTCCACCTGGCCCACAAACATTTGCGATGATGTGTGTGAGATTGATGAACACATTCAGATTAGATTCTGTAAAAGCAGCAGGACCTCCTTTCAGCTCAGCGTAGCCTGTGAAATAGAATCTGATATGGTCCATTTTGTAGATATGGAATCATAAACCCGACATAGCATGCTGTTTGTGTAGTGCTCAGTGACTAGATATGAAACTACGGGAGTCAGTTTGAGCCATAAAACTTACTGGGCTAGTGTGGTTTGTGATACAGGTATAGTATTATTGATGGATCACATCAGATTATGTGAGGGTACAAAAATATAGGCGGCATTACCAACCAGACAAAATGTGGCCCAAGACTGAACAAAATCTAACTAAAAAAAAAAATTAACTTGTGCAGAAATTTAGGCACTGTTCTGCCACAAAGAGAGGTGATCAATAAGAACCTGCAGCTCACTTATGCGCCAGAGGTCCCCTAGAAGGTTAATGTGAGCAGGTATTAAGTGTATGTCTATGTAAGTTAGATACAGTACATTGTGTAGGTGTAGGTTAGGTCAGAGAGAGAGAGGTTGGATTTATTTATTTAGCCAAATGATTTTTTCTAGTTATTCTTCAATTGTCAATACTCATTGCAGTAGCATTCATGCCATTTTTCCTCTACCTTTGCTTCTTCCCTCAATGCTCTAATAATAATACTGTACAAACACCACCACCTCCCTCTATACAGTGGTACATCCTTCCTGGAAGGGCAAATTCAGCAGTGACCTGTTTATTTTTGATTGCGTTAAATTGTAAAGTGTTAATACTATTTAAGTCATGAACATCTTGTAAAACACAGTATAAAAGGAGAACTCCATAAAACAGTTATACAGTAACTTATTAGTGGGCTTTCATTAGAATTTTCAGTTAATTGTGATGTTTTTAACTACTACAGTTTTACAGTGGCACACCAAATTGCATTTTCATGTTTTCTAACCTGAACTGACCTGCAAACAATCTCTCATTTCATTTCAAATCATACATCTTGTGGATGTATGGCATTATGAGCTATTAAAGCTACCACTGGAGGAAACGCTCTGCCTCCTTGCAGGTCCTTGGTGCAAAATGTAGAGAGAAATGAGTTGTAGAGAGAAACATTAGCTTCTGGTTTCAGGGGGACTCACCAAAATGGTATGTTTAACATAGATGCTTCAGATAATAAACTGAAAGAAGCGTCTAATGTTATGTTTGGACCTCGGGATAAACAGCATTGATAACAAATGTGTATTAGCAGAGTAAGTGGGTACAACAAAACATTTTCTGTGCCATCTAGACCTGAACGTGGAAGTGTTTTCTGATCCGACATGATGTTGCAATGTGGCACAAAATGGTCGGATTTGGAGAAATATCAGAGTCTGGGTTCAAATAAGGACGTGTGTCATCATTCCCACAACAATAAATAATGCCACATCATAATTACTGCAGCTGCTACAGGGCTTTGGCACTTGAATGTGAACATATACTGTATGTCTTATGAGGCACTTTCAGAAATCACTGACTCTGTTGTTCCCTGTAGCGGGAAGACAGCCTCGCAGGGCACAATGTCACTTGCAATGTTTTGTTCAGTGTTTAGGGATTGATTTTTACTCAGGAGAATCTGCTGCCTGTTTCCTATATATAAGGGGGACAAATAAGCAAAGTAACAGTCCATCTGCCTGCTTTCTATTTTGCTAAAATTGTAATTTTTTTAACATATAATCTGCTTTTTCTATGTTATTTTATAACAGTTTATAGCCTCAAGGTGGCTGTGGATCAAGAGGGCAGAGCCGTGGTGTAGCGCTGCTCGGACACAAGTCAGGGACTGATCACCCTCAGCTGGGTCGCCCAGGAGAGGGTGTCTGATGATCTCAGACCTGAAACACCCTATGACCCTGGGTTCATCACTGAGGATGTGTCCGAGCTGCACCATTTAGGTGTATGTAATATCTAAGCTCCATGACATATAACTATCGCTCCAGTCTGTGATGTCTTAGGAGTGAGAGGATTGCTTTGTAAGAGCTCCACTGACATGAGTCAAGCTCATAACTTTATAAGTGGGTGTCTGCTCTTTGCCCAAGTAAACCTCCAATGGTTTAACTAGAGAAACACTGTTCTTGTTCACCCTGATAAATGCTTCGTTTTGCAGCTGCCCACTGGTGTTCTGCACTGTCTCGATTTGCTGAAGTGTCTGCCTCCCAGCCCGAGAAACCAGTCTATGACTAAGTTCCCATCTGTCCCACCTCTCCGTCTTTGGTGACTGCTATTTGCTCTGCTACATCGCTCACGTCTTGTCTGCTTCTCGCATCGTCTCAGAGTCAACGGTAAATCTTCTGTTTATCTGCAATGTTTGTGCAGAGGGGCTTATTCATGCAGTTTGTAGAGGTTGAGGTTAATTTATCCTTTTTGACTATCACACTTCTGGAGTGCATTTATAGTAGTACATACATAATATATTTACTTTCTGTTTACATTTGAAATGAATGCAATGAATAAATTACACACTATTAAGGATGTGTTGGGAGTTTAACCCCTCAACAGTGGCAGGTCTACAGTGAACTGTGTCTAAAACTTTAGCCGCCAACACTGGCGGACTAATACACTCGGTTTTGATATTGCTTATATTACTCTTCTCAGTACATGTATCAGTAAGAATCACTGATATAATCAACCTCATGAACTGTTCTGCAAAAAATAATCCCTCCCTTTGCCCTGCTGTGAAAACATGGCGGTGCTGCTGCTGTGGAAAGAGACTTCACTCCTAGAATCATTATTACATTTTGACTGGTCTGCCCTGAACCCTGTAGTAGCTCCAAACATCCTGTAGCTCATATTTTTAAGCATTTATGAGCATCCTCCTGAAGGACCATTGCTTTTTAGTACTTGTTTTATAACCGCAAGTAGCTTTCTTTTTCTTCTCGTCCTCAGACTGTCCGTTTTCATTCATTTTAGTGTCACCTGTTGGAGAATGTCAGCAGTGCTTTGTGGCATAACTAACAAGACAATCCTACAGTGGGGACATTGATTGATGGCATTCTCACCAATTTCTCACTCACTATTCATGACAGGTAAACTGTGTCAATTGTAGAGGACATTTACTAACTCTCAAAGATTTCATCAGCTTAGCTTGGCTGACAGCAACGCTGTCTCCTGAATATTGTGTATCTATGCAACAAAACTGTAACTGCGATTATGTTTCTGTAACAAATGCTGTATTTTAGACAGATGTACATGTAATGAGGAGATATTTCTAGATAGGCTGAGCTTTGACCACAGGCTCAAGCTACTGGTCACAGTAATAATCTGGATAGCAGAACATTGGAAGTAGTTCCTGACCTCCCACTGGTCATACCGGGGTTTGCTACTTATGGATGAAAAGTAATACAAGTAAATACCAGAAAAACTTTTGTTGCCTGAGTGAAAGTACTTTATTTTCCAGCACTGTTAAATGTCTGTTGTTATTGGTATCATTATTGTTAGCATGGTATTGGTATCAGATGCTTTAATACATAGACACAGCTACATTTGTAATAAAAGAAGTCACAAACGCACGCAGATCCGTTTTTTCACTTTTTTTGTTTATTCAGAGAGTGGCCATAAGTATAAGACACTTAAACCTTCAGTGATTTCTGAGTTTGACAGCAGAATATGGATGTTGTTGGTATATATATTTTGGTGTCAGCCTCACCTACTCAAACAGCAAATGATCTTTTCCTGACTCATCATTTGCGTTGATACACAGAGAAATACTATAATGTCATAAATGAGGCAGAGATGCCAATTTGTTCACAGCAGCAGCCTAAAAAAAGTGCCAAAAAACACGAGTTACGTAGTGTGGTGCTTGGTTTTCCTCAACTGGAAAACTTCTCACGTATTTCTATTGATGTCACTGCACATAACTGAGCTGAATGAGTCACAGTTTCTTTCTCTGAGGGCTGTTGAAAGGCATTTCAGAAATCAGTAATTCAAGTGGGAACAAACAGGCCAGGTTGAGAGAAAGTTGAGTAACAAAAAAGAAGTGCATTGATTGAACACAGTGAACATCACTGATGTTTTTTATGGTCTTATTTTAGACTTTGAGACTATTTTCAATGTACAAAACTCCAGACATGTTGTGGATGTTAAAAAGACAAATGATCTTTAGGAAGTCAGGTCCTGATAATCCAATCAATGTGACTGCAGTTTAAAAAAAAAGAAAAGAAAAGCAGCCAGAGGAGAAGTTCTCACTTTGAGGAGAGAACACACTGGGTGACATTGAGGTAATGAACTCATAACATGTATTTAAATGTACCATCTGTTGCAATGCTATGCATGAGTTGAAACAGGTATTTATGATGGATTTTGACCAGTTTCTCTATCATGGCGTGATCCATTTTCTGGGTCTATTATATAGAGTCATTCAGTGATGCTGTGCCACATTTCCACTAACTGCCAGTAGGAGAGTACTGAGGGAGGAACTGTCTGGCTATGTTTGAGCAAGAGTCTATTACTAAATAACATTTTACTCTGGAATTAATTTCAAAAGAAGAAATCTGCATAATTGCTGCCCTAAAATGTGTCTGACTATTATTATGTGTGGACAGCAGCTCCCTTTGAGCTGGGCTCATTCATTTTTTTTAATATGATGTGGTCAAAATAGAGTGGACACAAAGTCCTATTTCTGTTTTCAGCCCTGGTGGCTCATACATCCTCCAAACACTTAAAAGTTTCACTGTTGCTGTAATTACAATCACATAGCTCATAGAGATCATTTGCCAGAAGTTGGATATTTAATCTTATCAGAAGCAATCAACACAAAGAGCAGCCTTCATATATCTGCTGAAAGACTGTAAATGCAATAACCCTTGATTGTACTTCTTTCCATTTTATTCTGCAAACCATTATATTTGTATTTCCTTTCATGAATTAGGCTGTCTGAGCTGGAAAAGTGCCTGTAGCTCTGCTATGCTCCATTATAACTAAGCATTCTGGGCAATGACAATTCAGCTCATCCTGAAAACTCTGCACATCTTGAAAGATGCACACAAACATTTTTTTATTTATCTAACACAAAGTCTGTATGAGTATTTTGTCGTGTTTACAGTTCCACAATCTAATGGCATAATCCGGGTTACAGTAAAGGTGAGACTGATGCAGTGACAGAGCAGGACAAACGATACCGGGATACCTACATATAGAGATTACTGACAAATATGAACAAAATGCAGTCACTGTGGTGCAGGAGGTACACATTACATTACATGTACCATGTAATTAAATTGAACTTACAGGGTACCTTTTTTGTTACAATGGTGCACCTGTACAGTACATACAAATACATACTTGTAGGTATATGGAAACAAATTGGAAACTAGAAGTAGAACTAGCTACTGTAAATATTTTCTAACTTCCAGTATTACATGGTGACTATATGTTACGAGCTAAGAAACATTCAAAAAATGTAATTAGTAAAAACAATGTGGGGTTTTTGTTGCTGCTGTAGCTTAGCACGTGGACAGTGATCTGCATAGCCCCATCCAATCTGTGCCCCCAGCTTTGAGGATGTTCCACTGACTATGTTGATTAAGTAGCCTTTATAGTAATTTGGAAATAAAATCACCACATAAACTCACCACGCTAGTTAATCATGCTCCCAAACACTTTTGGTACTTGTACTACATGTACTACTACATGTATCATATATGTACCACCTAACATTAGAATAGATATTGTGTAGTTAGGAATTACTTACAGGAATCTAAAGCGTTAGCGGTCGTCCACTAACCCACTCAGAATTTCCAGGCAGTCTTGGTGTTTCTGGCAGTCCCTGCTGGTGTGTTCTGAAATGTCCCCACTGGGATAAGTACTACTTCTGCTACATAATTTCCAATGCAATTAATTCAAGAAAACCAATCAACTCTGTGGTGCTCATGTCTCTGAAAATGACGTTTCTTGTTAGACAGGTCACTTTGTGTCTTTAGCCATTGTTGCTTTGATGTTTCTCAGTGAAAGCAGACACAGCATTTCTGTACATTGTTAAAGCTTATGACAAGGCTCCATGTTAAATTTCTCCCAGCTCAACAGCACATGCTGATTTATATATAATATCCTCTGGTTTCTGGTTTAGTTAAATCACCTTTTGCACGTCACAACTGTGATTTACGTCAAATGTGAGTGATGTCTGCTTAATCCTTTTCTGATGAGTCAAGGTAAAGGCCTGAGCTCAGCTTCTAACAGTTGAGTCAGGCATCCAGAGGATCTAGCCCCCCTCCTGCTCAGTGAGGAACATGTGAAACATGGGGGCAGGCAGCATAATCACCTCCTGACATGCATCTTCACTCTCAGACGTTAAGTCGGATTAAGGTCCTTCATGCCAGTTTAATAGCATCTTCATAGGACTGAAATTTTGTGCCGTTTCACAGAATAAAAAACCTGCTCTTTTTATGTTCTTTAATGACAGATTTGTCATCTAGCACGTGGATTTTAAATAATGAGCCAGAGAGTTTAAAATCAAAAAGTCTTAAGGCACATACTAACCTTGGCAACGATTGCTGCAGCGAGAAAATGTTTTTGGTTCCAAGCTCTTTGCGATGAGCAGTTCTCTCTTCAGCATTGGAGGTTGATTGACTTCACTGTGGTGGAATCCCGCTCTATAATTACCACTAATTACATGTTTTTCCTTCCATGCCAGTGTTTACATGTGTTGTGTTTAATTTTAGATTGCACCATTAAACCATTACCAACACTTATTTGTGAGAGCAGTAATAATTATGGTGATTGTCAGCGCTGAGTAAAAAGCAGGGAATCAGAAGAGGCTTTCAGTATCAAATGTATGAGAGGTTGTATTGTTTTTGTTGCACTGCCTCTGCTGATAGAAGATGAAGGGTTAGAGGCTCAATGGTAGTTTGAGTTGAGATCTATCCGTTTATCTATCTAGAGGAAAGGGACTGTGTCTTCTCAAATGTAGGCAAATACCTGTCTCCCCAGCCTGAAGACTCGTTGTTTTTAACAAACTCCAATTATCTTCCCTTAATGAGCTCCCGTAGTGGTCGATGTGCTCCCCCATCATCATTACTGTAGGGACAGCAGTTGCAGTGCTGGGCCTGACTGGCAGCTTACACAGACCTGTTCCCCCTGACTGACTGTTGGCTGCACTCCCTGACAGCTGGAAGCTGGCCTCCTGGAGCACAGCATACGTATACACACACACACACACACACACACACAAACAAATGCATGCAGGTGTGTGGTCCAACAAAGTAGATACTATGGGGTACTGGGGTTTGGCTCCAGTAACATGATTACTTCTACACAGGCAAAGTCATATATCACTACAGAATCACAACAAGGAACAAACCTAACCTCATAACTTTGGGACCTTGACCACAATATTTTTGGATAAAGTAATTAATTGTAATTTTAATTAACATTTTATTCTCCTGTATTGGTATAAGCTACATACAATACATAATAAAATATAATACACAAAGAACAATTTAATATCTGGCATCAGACACCAGTTTTCTGACCAACTTTGGTGGACTTGGATTTAATATACGCTACTACCTCCTCATTGTAGCTCAGTATCTTCCATTCCCTCTTCTTTTTCTCATGTGAACTGTTCTGATCATTGTGTAAGCCACACACGGGGCTTCTGAAGATGACACTGACATAAATTTGAGCTTTAGTTTGCACCTTTGATGAAAGTATTGAGCATTTCTCAAATAAAATCTCAGTTCATTCTGATTCTTTCCAGTTGAATCACCACAGACAGAGTAAGGATTGCACTTATTTGTGATATCATTACTGCATAGAGGTGTCTGGAGGTCAGCAGCAATATAAAAAAGCAGCAGTCATAGTAGATTGCCATTACCCTAGTGTTATTTTCTCAGTCTTGGTATTTGATTTAAGCTGTAACATAAGTACAGTTGTAAATTTTTCTCCATCTTTTATACAACCTCCTCAGAAACTATGGTTAAAACTCTTCAAAGTGCAATTGCTTCTTTCCATAATGTGTCATTCCGATGATTAATATAACTTGCATGGCTTCACAATAGCTTTCACATCACATTTCACAGCACTGACTCTGCCTGCCGGCATTGCACGCAGAGAAGCCTAAAAGAGCCTGTAAAAAGCAGGAAAGAGAAGCTGAAATGGAGAATGATTGCACTGCAGCATGCTGTACTTACATCTTTACCTGACTAAAGAAAGGACCTGAATGCAGCATATAACATTTTCCTTGTCATCTATCAGAACAGATGGGTGTGACTTGAAGTTGTTGAATGATGATAGTGCAGTGAAAAAGTGTCAGGTGACAGGAAAGAGCTGTCTGACACATTCATATCAAGATACCGTACTTCTTCTCAGCAGTCTGCAAACATACTTGTGTAGCTGACTAGTGGAGCGTTCATAGGAGGTTCTAAAGTTTTCTATGGTGTATGTTACTATATAGATATGGTTGGATTCGACTGTTAGGGAACATTTCTTATTGGGCTCTAGTGGTGCAAACTCTGACGTGTGACATGTAGTGAACATAGATGCTTTGGGTGGTCTAGGGTCCTACTTTGTTCAGCTTTGTCCATTAGTATATTAATACCCAGAAGTGATAAAAAACTAGATGCATTTACCCAAGTACTGTATTTACAAACAATTTTGAAATACTTACTGTATATTAACAGTTTATGCTATGTTTACTACAATAACTAACCAAATCTGCTCCACCTTAAGTTCAATACTAAATCGCAGGCTATTATTTTTAATTAATTACTAGAAATTTGTTTGCCACAATTTTCAACTGAGAGACTTTGTCTAATAAATCTGGACTAAACTTGCAGTTTAGTATGTGTTAAAATGCATCGTTTTATTTGTGGAGTATTTTCTACTTGTTTTTAAGTATTTGCACTTTGATACTGAGCTTTGATTTGGATACTTTTACTAACTTTGCGTGTACTAAAGCCGTATAAATCATTTAACACTGACTGTAAAGAAAAACT
>JAUBNQ010000005.1:21750221-21762905 GCA_032353495.1 Ctenopoma kingsleyae | reverse complement strand
TGATAAAAAACTAGATGCATTTACCCAAGTACTGTATTTACAAACAATTTTGAAAAACGTACTGTATATTAACAGTTTATGCTATGTTTACTACAATAACTAACCAAATCTGCTCCACCTTAAGTTCAATACTAAGTCGCAGGCTATTATTTTTAATTAATTACTAGAAATTTGTTTGCCACAATTTTCAACTGACAGACTTTGTCTAATAAATCTGGACTAAACTTGCAGTTTAGTATGTGTTAAAATGCATTGTTTTATTTGTGGAGTATTTTCTACTTGCACTTTGATACTGAGCTTTGATTTGGGTACTTTTACTAACTTTGCGTGTACTAAAGCCGTATAAATCATTTAACACTGACTGTAAAGAAAAACTGAACATATTTGGGAATGTTTTGTGCTTTGCATTCACTAGATGCATGATGACATAACTAACCTGCTACGCTTGTTATGTGAACAAAAGCTGCAGTGATATTGGATTTTGTATATTTCATTAACTCGTCTATCTTATTCTCACTGAAGTTGTCCTAACATTTAGCATTAATTAAATGCAGTGTTTTCACCCCCCCCATTTAATTTAGTTTACCCACTAATCCCCAGTTTGTTTTATCTGAAGGAAAATCGTTGCTAATTCACGAACTGTGGAATGTTTATTTATAGTTCGTCTCACGGTTACGGATAATGAACAGATTTATTTCCGCCTTTTCATGTGTAAAGTGAATTGTGGTTCCTGCACCATCTTAACAATGTGAGTGAAAAACTGAATTAATTTTTCTAGCGCCACCCAAAGACACACAGACACACACACACACACAAACCAAATTTGTATAAGTGGATCTGCTTTTTTACTGTCACTTCTTCATAAAGACTGTGAATCAGCTGGTAGAGCAGTCATCCAGGGAATATGGTTTGACTCCCTCTTACCACATTTCAAGGTCTGCTTGGTCACAATTTGAATGACCATCTCTCTCACAGAAGCTTTGCAAATGAGCATTGTATGTATTGTTATGTAATTTAATGGAATTACATTGTTCAGGGTTGATTTTACAGTTGGTTCTACACAACCAATACACAGTAGGAATAAGTCAATTATACAGTATTTGTAACGTTTACACTGAGGAGTTTGCAGTGTCTCACCACTACAGCTCTTAGAGACGCTTATATTGGTCATATGACTTTCAGCCTTGGGTTTGTGCACTGCCAGCAACATCGCACCGAAGGAGCCGAACACAGTGACCTTGATGGCCGGGCTCAGAGTGGGGAAAAGAATGAAGATTGACAGAAATGTAATGAAGTGTTTGGGAATATTAAGTGCCATTCTCACTGACATTGGATTGCAGTTTAGAGGAGATATTATTCCAAAATTGCCCATTGCAACTGTAGAACGATATTCGGGACTCAAAGTCACCCCGTAAATGACATAAAAGAGAAGAAAACAAATGGTTTGAGGTGATATTGCATCCTTTGAGCCAATTCCCTGTTTTACTTTGATTTAATATTGTGGCGATGTTGTTACTGGCCATCAAACCACACTTTAATTTTGTCTCTGAGAAAGGTGAAGTGTTTGTGTATAATTGCCCAAGAGGTAAAAACAAAACATTTGACTTGTACACATGCAGGTTGTGTAGTGTTTGTCTGCTCTCCCAGACTGCTATTTGCCACCCACCCATTTTTATGTGGCCTAGATCCCCACTCTATTGAAGCAAGATTGCTTCTTGATAACACTGTTCTCACTGCTCAATCCCCACAACTCACAATTGCAAACACTTTGACAAGATTCAGAATTGGGAACAGGGAAAACGAAAGAAAGAAAGAAAATAGCAGCAGTGTAGAAAAGGTGTCTTGCACGTATCAGGAGGATGAAAAGCGCTGTAAGATTTGTGGATTCACTCTCAAGCTCCAGGTTTGCTACGTCTGTTCAGAAAGTGATGTCAGATACAGTGAATTTGAGGAAGCGTTTTGCTTTGTGAGAGTCCAACACCCTCAATTTTAGATAAGTGTAAATTACTGTGGATTGTGTCTCAAATGTTACAAACTACAGTACATACAGTCTTGTTTTCTCATATTGTTCCTTTGAGCATGTGTAACATGCATTGCACCACACTGCATCTAAATCCAACAGAAGCCCATTTACATTAACTTTCATTTTTGCACAGTACATAGACTTGACATAATGGATAACATTTTCAGATAATCATTGTGCACAGGTGTTGGGGTTTTTAAAGCATGCTTTTCATCAAAATAGTAGACAATTTTAAAAGGAATAACTGAACAGTGCTTTCATGAATTGTGTCCTCTTTACTTCAATATATCTCAATCATGTGAAGACTTTTATCACCAAGAATATGATTCTGCTAATAATAGTGCAGTTATTTATGCTTTTTTTTCCCAGAACCAAACCTGTGAGACTTAGCAGGTACAAAAACAGGGTTCAAAGCAACAAGGTACAAGATGGTAATGTAATCTTTATGTAATTATGCAACACTAACTTTTAAAATACATTCCGTGGAGAACTAACTCTGTCTCTATCAACTGTTGATGATGAACTATTGGTGAAAAATTGGTGTTAGAGATGATTCAGTGATGGTCGATGAATCATTTTTGCTGTTGCTCCTTCAGGAAATTTGCACCATCACAGCCACTAGCTCGCTGGAAAAAAAAAAAAACCCTACAAAGGAAATTGGAAGAAAGTTGCATCAAAAAGAAAGTACGAGAAAAGTTTTTCTTCTGTGTATCTGGGAATGTGGAATCATTTCAGGGTAGCTCCACAAAAGAAAAGCTTTTCATCAGCAGTAACTAATGTTTATTTACCACTTCCATGGCCAGATCTGTCTTTTTTTTTTCTTCCTAATTGCAAGTTCTAATGTTTTTGATGATGTGATCCCCTAAAAATAAAAGTGTGACAACTCGTCACATCTCATCTCATCTTGGCTGAACAAGTACATACTCATACTCTGTTACAGTTACATCTTAAAAACACTGCTCTGTAGCACTACTAGTGGTTGAAACCTCTTTTAAGTGCCTTTAACATGTTGGAAATGTTTGGACTATGTATCAGACTTGTATTATTGTGTATTGCTTAATGCCTTTATTTTCAACTCTTTGATTCGCTTCCTTTTATTTTCTAATATCATTATTAACTAGCTTCTTGCTAACTAGCCCCACTTATGACTTGTGTTGTGTTTTGAAGTACTCCAAATTGATTTAAACGTTACTGAGCCTTTCTTTATGTGTGGGACATGAGTAAGATATTGGCTCATGCATGGGCACTTCTGTCCTAATGAGATTGTGATTTAAGTAGTAGATAATTATGGCTTAAATGTGTAATCCCAATGTTCCAAAGGCAAAGAAAGATATGTTGCCAGATTAGTTTCTCAGCTGAATAAGGATTTAGGATTTTGCAGGTGATAATAAGGTTGTAAGACAGAGGTGTGCACTGCTTTGACATGCCTTCAAGACAGGATTTGGTTTAGAGGAATCCTCATGAGAGGAAGTGTCCCACAGTGATACATGTTCTTAAGGGAAAATGGATTGTCTAACATAAATATTCTCCACAGTGGTGGTCATCTCTTTCATCCCTGCCATCAGAATTACTTTCTGTGACATGGCCCAGTTCAACAGCAACACAACACAACACACAGCTTATTTCAGTCAGTGTGCATACTGATCCATACAACTATATTCCCATTTCCTAATCACTCCACCTGATAAAATTCTCCCTGCTCGCTCTTTCCACTCAACCTGATGCACTGTGGAGATAGTTTAACTGGCAAGAGTTCAGGAAGTGAGAATAATGCTCACCCACCTCTGCCTCCATTTATCTATTCCTAATGCATTTTGCATTAATGCTAATATTTGTAAATGGCGTGCTGAAATGCAGCTCGGTGTTGTTTGCTGAAATGGCTCACTGTTTGTGGATACATCAAGCATAATACAAGGCTGAGATAGCTTGAGGATATAATGGGAGCGACTGTGTTTGAGAGTAAAGGGAGTAAAACTGAAGCTCACTGGTACCGATATAGACCCGATAAACAGGCCTGGCCAGTCCAATTATACTTGAGCTGAGGTCAGGAAGAGTGAGAGGTGGTAATGCAGACATTCCTGTCACCTTGAAAAACTATGCCAGCAGTGTCTATTATAATGTTGCTGTTTATATTGTAGAATACATAGACAGTGGCAACAGAAATAAGCCCGTAAATGGAAAATCTCATATTTATTTATAACAGTTCTACAATATATTACTAATATATTTTACTAATTTAAATCAACTTAAATTTTAAAGAAGCAAGACTCTGTGTCCATAATAAACAATGTGAAAATTCCGACATATTACCTGAAACTAGATTAAAAACATCACATGAAAACAAAATGTCATGTCTCTGGCTGCTCTGTCAACCCTGTCACAAGACTTTCCCAATGTTTTCCAGTGGCTCCCAGACCTTCTCTGGACCTTCCCAAAATATTCCAGATGGTGAACATGCGCATTTGCACCCAGCCTCTCTCTTCTTACATACATGGCTCCCCACCCTGCTTAGGCCTTAAAGAGACTGAAGCTAAAATGATCCATTTCATACAGACCTGGAGATGAGGTATGGTCCATTATAATAAAAATATGCAGTTTTTATTCCTCCTATTCTTGTGAAGGTGACATCTCTGGAACACACTGAGGGAGTTTAGTCAATGTTGTATAAATAGCACACCCATTACATTTAGTATTTCTGTATATTAAACATCCCCAACTGAAGAAATGATATTGATGACTTCTTGGAAGCCTCACCTCTAATGCTCTTCATCAGTGTTGTGTAGGTGTGATCTGACCTGATTTGATTGATTTTATCTGAACTGCAGGACAATTGTCAGATTTAGATTCAGGTATGCTAAACCCTGTTTAGTGCATGACTAATACTAGAGCAAAATGCAGATTAACAACATCACTGTTGTGCATGTGTCTAACAGATGTAGCTGCATATCTGTTGATTGACAATATACAATATATACTTTTGTGTTATTTTTAATAATTTTGTTTCTTGCCACCTGCACTTTTTGGATTTCTGCAGTCAGAGCCACTGGCTGTGACTACAGGCTGGGTGAGGCCTCTGCTATGGGAGGCTGTTTATTGCTGTGAGCTCAGTGCTAAACATCACTTGCAGCTATCACGAGAGTTTCAGTTTTCAGTTTCATAATTTTAACTAGCCGATTCCTCTTAAAAAATTTTGTAGAGCCAGAAACGTCTACCCACAGCAAAAAAAAAACAGATCAGGTCACATTAAATACTACACTGTGTCACCAAATCTATTTTTTAGCATCAAACAATTTCCTCAGCACAGTTGTAATCAACAGACATTAAATTCAAGCTGATCACAGCCTCGTGATGATGGTGAAAACAATATTTGTATGACTTTCTGAGTGAGTATTAACAACGTGGAGTCTCTGTGCTAATTCAGGAGACATCGCCTCTCATTTTTGTTACTCAGTTTAACTCACCCAATGACCATTAGAGTAATGCTATAATGGCAATTTGTTTTTCATTTGCTTTCATATTAAACAGTTTTATAATACAAATGGGAGTTTATAGATACTTGTGAACATTCTTGGGACATTCCTGCAAATTTTAACTCTCTGAAGATATGTGATTAGTCTGGAGCAAATATTCCTCAAGGCCTTCTTCTGACTTGTGTTGCAGTGCACAAGTGAGCGTGTGTGTGTGTGTGAGTATGCTCTTGTAATCAACCTCTTTCATTAGAGAGTTGTGCAGTGCATAGGTTTTTTGTATTACTGGGGGAGCAGGTGGTTTGTCATTTTGGCTGATCGATATTTGATCTTTTTGTTTGTTGCATGGTGGCACAATAAAAGCAGAAGGAGGCAGAATAACAGGTTGCTCATATGGGGCACCAGGCAGTCCCCAGGGCAGACAGCAGAGCCCTTTAAACATCTACCCAGGACGCACAATGACCATGCAATTGTTGGTGGCAGACGAAGGGGTTGCAGAGTGGATAAACAGGGCAGGGTGAATGGAGTTGGAGAGGAAATAACAGAGCTGGGACGGTTTATGAACAGGATTTGTGCTGCTCCACTCAGAAAAAAATGCACAAAATAGTGCTCTGTCCGCATCTGCAGTGTGAAAGTCTTGCTCCTGCTGATCAATGTGCTTTCTCCCCAGTCTATCTTTAATTAGTATTTTTCTGATTTTTCGAGGAGCCTCAACTCTTTCTGATGCATGTGTTTGGTATTTGGTGAATCCCTGTGGGACAGAGTCCTTTAGAAAACAGACTGCAGAACCACGGAGCTGCACTAATGTGAAGAATTGAACACTCTCACACTGGCTAACTTAAAGCCAACTTGTTCATTAATTGCTTATTTTAAAATATTAACTTGTCTGTAGAGTCTTGCAAGCTTTGTCTCCCTTTCTGGCTGTCTTGTGATGTTTGCAGAAGTGTCAAAAATATGCAGCTCAACAACCAAAACGGTGACACTGGCAAGCATATATATAACCATTTTGCTGTCTGCAAGATTGGACTGGTAATTTAGGAATAAGTAATGTCTGCATTCTGCTTCTGGGGCATTAAGTGGTGTTTATGTGAGGAGATTGTCACTCACGGTAAATATTTATTTGTAGTCATGCTTCCCTTGATTGATTTTCTGGCAACTCCTTTCTCTGGAAAAACAGCGGAGGGCTTGTGCAGCATTGTTAAACACAATCGCCCTGAATAGCTTTTAACTACAGCCGCAGTCCTGTACAAATGCATGATGACACAGGAGTCTATCTACTTAATTTTTTACATGCTGCCTCCATTGTCCTCAAAATACAGCAAAGCCAGCATGAAATTGCAGATGCATTACTCTGGCTAAATTACAGCTTGCAGGCTCGGTTGGCACTTCCTAAAATAGATGAGAGACAAGGGGTCAGTTACATTTTTGTCATCCACTGATAGAAGATGCTCATTCTGAGGCTGTTCCACCTACTTATGTCACCACAGACAATTCCCATATGTGTGACGGGCACGAGAGCTGTCGCTTTGATTAATGGGACAATAACATTTACAGCCACCATCCACTTTATTTTCCCTCAGATGTGTCCCCCAGAACTCTCCATCTTCACCCGCAAAAATGTAACTTTAGTGAATTTGTTTGGGCTGAAAGAGGCTGATACTGCATGAGGAAAATAGCACATAAAACTTCCCAAGCACTGCGTATGTTTCACTTACAACCTGCTGTGCACATAGAGTTAACACAGGGTCATGTGAAGGATTTACTCTCTAAAGGCTCTACTTGTTGCCTTTATATTAAATCATGTCGAGTCCTTTAAGGTGCTAAGAGCCAGGAGCAAAGGTGGATTTGATTCACAAATAAGTGAGGTAAGCAGGCGCTCACAAATCCCTGTAGCACTTTTCAGAGCAGCTTTTTTTTTTTAGGCAAAGCCAGATCTAGATGAATACCACTCTCATATGTGTCGGTTCAAGCCTGCTTGGGAGATGCATGGCTTGAGATGAACATGAGATGAATAGAAAATGGTTTTCATGAAGTTATAATAACTTCAGACCATGTCTCACTCTAATTTCATTTCATCTACCTACCTACTATTACAGGTGTGTAATCCTTTAGCTTCAGATTCCCTGTACTCCATAAAATCTATCTTTTCTGCTTTCTCTCTTACTTTGTTCTCATTACATGATCCACAGGGGGGACAATGAAGCCATAAGCCACCTTGAGTTTCACTCCCTTGGTTCCTCACTACCACACCCTCTGGCATATTGTATCATCGATCCCAATTCAACAGTCTGTTCATCTCTTTGTGCTTGACCCAAATTCACGCCACCCCGCGATGCTTGTAATCCCTTTCTCCTCCTCTCTCATTCTCAACAATCTACTTGCTTTTTCTATAACAGAACTTACTTATTTCAATAACATGGTTGTCACTGAATCACAATAAACTCTTTTGAAAAAAAAGTTTTTGTTCTGTAAGAAGATTCCTTTCAGCTTTAGCGCACATGTTTATGTGTGTGTCTGATTTACATGCTTAATGTGTGTACAGTAGGTGCATATGTGTGTACTGTGCTGTCAGCCTGAAAGCGGAGCAGTGACAGGTCCTGAGTATGAGACTGACAGTCCCACTGGGAGTTGGACAAGAGATGGATGTGGTCCTACTAATTTAACTGTAAGAGCACGGAAGCTTTCAAAGGAGCTATACTGAGCACTATTTTCTGTGTGCTGGTTTTTTTTTTGTACATTTGTATTATCATTAATAGCTTTGCTTTCTGTCAGAATTGATGACAAAGATGGATATGGTTCATGTTCGCCATAAAGAAAGAATGTCTTGATTGAGATTTTCCTTTTGTTGCAGTGAATTGCTTTTGACAGGCTGGGGCCCCATGCCTCCTCATTGACAGCTTTAAACACTGCTATATTACATTTGTTATTTATCAGCAGCTTCAAACGCAGATTTTATTGGACCTACGGTATATGTCTATCTGAGAACCTTTTTTTTTTATAGACTTAACACTGCAGTTTCTGTAATGTTTAACACCAAAGCACACACATTGTGGGTCACCGTGCAAGGTTTTGTTCACACATAAACTCATGCACACACAAACACACACACCATAGCTTTCTTCTATGACAGGTTGATGAATGTTTTATATGTTTATCCATTTTAACTCCATGCCTGCTGTATTATTCAAGTGCTGGTGTGCAGCTTACATTAACCCTCTCAGACATGGCAGAGACATTGTAGGCACACTTTCTTTCACTTTTATCTTGTTGTCTATCATCTATCATCATCTGGTCATCTGCTTCTGTCTGTTTACTACCCTTGTCTCTATCCATCTTCATCTTGCCTCTCATCCTCCATCACAGCTGCCTTCTCGCTCCTTGCTGCACCTGTGCAATGTCCTTTTTTCAGTCACCGGAACCCTCAGTCTGCAACGTGTGTATATACAGTGTTGTGAAAAATTGTTTGCCCCCTTCCTGATTTTTTTATTCCCAAGAGTGGCCGTTCTACCAAAATTACTCCAAGAGCACTACAACAACCAATCTGAGAGGTCATAAAAGAACTCAGTGTTCAGTGAAGGTCAGTGTTCATGAGACAACAGTAAGAAAGAGACAAAAATGGCATCCATGGGAGCATTCCAAGGTGAAAGCCACTGCTGACCAAAAACAACATAAAGGCTCATCTCACTTTTGCCAAAAAGCATCTTGATTATCTTCAGGTCATTTGAGCAAAAACTTAGTCAACCAATGAGACAAAAATAGAACTTTTTTGAAGGTGTGCCTCTTGTTACATGTGGCGCAAAACTAACTAGTCAAACATGGTAGTGGTAGTGTGATGGTCTGGGGCTGCTTTACTGCTTCAGGACCTGGAAGACTTGACTAAATTAATGCAACTTCTGTGCTCTACCAGAACATTTCTGAAGGAGAATGTCCGGCCATGATTTTTTGACCTAAAGCCGGTTCTGCAGCAGGACAACGATCTGAAACACAGCAGCAGGACCACCTCTGAAAGGCTAGACTTAAAGCTAATTGAGATGCATGACCTTAAGCAGGCCGTTCATGCTTGAAAAACCCTTCCATGTGGCTGAATTAAAACAGTTCTGCAAAGAATAGTGGGCCAAAGATCCTCCACAGTGATGTGAAAGACTCATTGTCAGTTATCGCAAACACTTGATTGCAGTTGTTGCTGCCAAGTGTGGCCCAAACAGTTATTAGGTGTAGGGGGCAATTAACTTAGGGCCAGGAAGGTTTGGACAGCTTTTTTCTCTTAATAAATAAAATCATAATTTGAAAATTGTGTATGATTTCTGTTTAATTTTAAAGATTTTTTGATCAAATCATTTAAGTGTGAAAATATGGAATTAAATACAAATCAAGAAGGTGCAAATATTTTTTCACAGCATTGTATATCTATGCTGCCGGGGGAGTCCCTATAATTTCTCACTGTCTCTCAGGATCTATCTATCAAAATGAACTGTCTCTGTGTCTGTCTGTCTTTCTCTTTCTGTGTGCCTGAGTCAAGAGACCTAGTCCTCCTCATGGACAGCCTTTTGAATCTGACTCTGCTTTGGCCGTGGAGCTTTGACAGAAACTTTAGAGGGCCTGTCTGCAACAAGACAGTGAGGGGAGATTGAGAGGGCATTGAAGAGGTTATGAATCCCTGCACCAAGTTCTCTGCTGACAGGCAGCTCATTCCTTCTGGCTCGTAGTCAGAGGCTGAGATGGATGGGAGGGATAGCTGGGATGGATGGGTCCCAGCTGGAGAGACAGCTATGAGTGGCGACACTGGTGAAACAACACCAACAAAGGATAAACCGAGTGATGAAAGATTTGGGATGACAGTATGAGCATGGGCGTGCATATGTTTGTTTATGGCTGCTTGTTTGTGTTTATTTGTATCCGTATGGGGTTGGGGGAGGTGGAATTCAGAAAAGATGGGGCTGTCGCAGAAGGCAAGGCAGATTATGTCTGGAAATCTCTGCATACATGTGTCAGCATTATGGGTGTGAGGTCTGTGAGAGAGAGTAAATGTGAGACAGGCCATATCGGGCAGTTTCACTAGGCTGAGACTCAGTGTGGCCTCGGCTTCTGTCGCCCCTCTGTCCCCACCGGCCAATTGTGACCCGCCCTGCCTGGAACTGGGTTCTGGTTACAACTCTGCCCCATCCACCTGGACCCCGGATGACAAATGCAATATTCCCTCCACAGACAGAGCCAATTGATTGCTGTGTCAGAGGCTATATTATACCATCCCCTTATTGGACTGGCAGAGGTTTTATTCAGTCTGTCTCAGGCTGTGTGTAAAGCCAGCAGATGACATTTCAACTATGGTTGGTGCATGCATGCTGGACTGCAGCTGATGGCCTAACTAATGACTATTTGGAGATGGCATTTCACATTTAACACTGTTAAAACACAGCTTGTTCACACAAGGTGAAAGGCAGTGCCATTGTTTTGTCTATAAACAGTGTCAAAGAAATGGATGTAAATACTGCTCATTAATAGGAGCTTTTAAATGTCCTATTAAAAATAACCTAACCCTTTCATTCCTTTTCTTTTCTTTTCTTTTTTGTCCTGAAAACATTGCTACAGCAACACAAAAAAGAGACATTCAGGGATGTAGTGTATAGCGAAGAATGTAATTCACTTAAGTTCACAGTATTGGTAAGATCTCTCTTACGCTGAATAGAAAGGTCACACTAGTGCTCAGTAATGCACGTAGCGCCCCGTAGGACCACTGCAGCCAAAAGGTTTTACAGTCAGTCCCTGGTCACACTATCAGGAGCTACACTATCTACCTGCTCTTTACTCGTCAGCAGATCAGTTAAACCAGTGGCTCATTTGGATTACATTTAGAGAGGAATCGGTCGTTATCGTCACAGTATTAACCACCTTGATGCACACTGAAGCTCAAAGACATGTCAGAATTGGTTTAACATACGTTTATATTCCACTATACATAGCTCCCGGGGTAATTGGTTTTCTGCTCACGTCCTCAGGCAGATGATATGGTTCCACAAGAGAAGAAAGGATTGCCTTTGATTATAATGGAAACCTGATTATTAAATATAAACGCGGCCGAAATGACCGTGGACAAATGTGCGCGGTCACAGGAAACATCCGTTCAAATAGTTTTTAAGCTGTAGCAATAAAATATATTTTTGGACACGCTGTCTTGTCAGAAAGCAGAGTGTACCAGTCATGCAGTCAGACTGCAGTTCTAATTATTTCTTTCAAGCAAATCCAAATACCACCGATGATACACACTAAAAGGTGTTACTGATTTATTGCTATTTGTTGACTAGCAACAAAACAGGTGAGATTTATGTAATCGGAAAATTACAAATGTCACTCAAAGGCCATTTGTTGAAACATAATTAAATAAATACATAATGAGCAATTTGAATAATGCAAATTGGTTTTAAGTAAAAAGCTTTTAACTCCAATTAGTCCATAACATAAATTAATATCAAGAAGACTTTCCATTAGCAAATTACTTCTGTGTTTTTGTTCAACTTTTCAACTATCCCTACTTCCTTGGCCCTGCTCTACATCAGTTATTTTCCCCATATCCTTCACTGAAATTTCTCTCTATTTTCTTTGTCATTGTATAAGAGGAGTCTGGGCAGTAGTAGCTTATGTGTAAAGCAGGAGTTACTGAAGCACACTCCTTTTTTCATCCCTTCATTCTGTAAATTTATCCAGTAAATGGAAAAATGTGTTGTTTTCAGAGATGTAATTTTATCATGTGATCCGTTGGGAAAATAGCAGCAGAAGCATCTAAAATTAGTATTATTTAGTGGCTACTGTATGTTTGGCTGCTACAGCAAAGTAAAAGTATTTCAGCTGTTAATCAGCTGGTGCATATACAGTGGAAACTTGGATTGCGAGCACAATTCGTTCGGCAAACGTCCTCGTAATCCAAAACACTCATATATCAAAGCGAATAATTAATTAACTGACTGATACTGCGTCACCTACAGAAATGCGCACAGAAGTTTTGACCATGGAGACGTTTCATATGGATCCTTTCACTGAGCGACGTCTACAAACTCACAGGAAATAATTCTACACACAGCTGAAAGCTACAAACTACAAACTTTTGTGACTTATTAATGTGAATTAATGTTCTGAAACAACTCAGATTATGCTGGAATGAGGAGACAGTATAAGTGAGTCTCATTCATCTATTACGCT
>JAUBNQ010000005.1:21698556-21745199 GCA_032353495.1 Ctenopoma kingsleyae | reverse complement strand
GTGTGCATGTAATATATTTATTATACTAAATCATAAAATGATATGTGATCAGAAATTCAAAAAAGCTAAATTATAACTTATTATAGAAATTATTAAAAATATTGATTTGCAAACAATAAAATACTGAGAACATGAACATTATCTGATCATCTACAGTCTAGGACTTGTTTGCAGTTGTTAAGGTTTAATGTTGCGCTTGTTTGTGTAGGTTGAGTGCCCTCAACCTGGCAACCTGTGTGAGTTTCCAGTTTAGGCAGGGGAGGGCAGGGGGCGACTACTCTCTCAAATATTTGGAATTTGGACTGCAGTATCCATTGGCACCAGTGTTATACGTTGGTCTTAAACTTTAATCATCTGGTTACATTTACCTTATTTTTTTCTTGCTGCTATAAATGCTGTACACTTCTGTGTCTCAGCATGTTGGAGACAGGTCAGGATAGACCATTAACAGATCTCTGGGGCTGTCAGCCTTAGCCCCATCCAGACTTGCACATTTTGCAACAACCAGCTAACAAACAAAACAACAAAACAAACTAAACTGCACACTTCTTCAGACGCCTCTGGGTGAAACCACAGTTTACACTATACTGCACTTCCATTGCAAGTTCAGGCATGCCTGTCAGCAAGCAGGTGCCCTACCAAAGTGACCCTGAGGAAAACTTAATTTTTACTAGCCTCAGATACACATACAGATGCTCTATTTCTAACTTACAGTATAGAATCACAATTATTTTCTGTCACTATCACAACTATCTGCTCCATTCATTAACCATTCATTGCTCCGTACTATACTTCTACTATATACATAGGCCAGGAAACTCTTCACCAGCCTCACCCAGCCTGCAGTTTGCACTAGGAGGCCAGCTAATGGCCCGGTGTGGTTCATGGCAGGAGCAGGCGTACCTAATGGCCCATAACTGAGCAGCACTGGGCTGTACAGTAAGACCACTCAGGAGCCTTGTGAAATCTAACCCTGATCTCATTTTGTAACAGCATCTTCTATAACATAGCGTCACTGGAGGGGGTGAATAATAGTGGAGCAAGACAGGCTCAGAGCATGCACTCTGACAGCAGTGCGTCTCTCTCTCCTCCTACTACATTTACTACGGTATCCCCCCCTTCGCCAGACCCCTAAAAACAGCTTGACCACCTAATAACCAGCTGCTTTGGCTCTAGATTTTCATTGTTGCCCAGATAAATCTATTTCATCCACAGCAACTGCTATAAAGTCATTTCTATATGCAAGCAGACATGCTGAGTTGCTCTATTGCTGAGGGAGAGGGAGTGAGAGAGATACTGTGCTGATGCTTCCCAGCCCCTAATCCTATTGGAAGTTAGGCCTGCTGTTTGTTTCCCTGTGTTGGCCCCATCAGTCACACTTAGATGAAGCCTGAGGGGATGTAATATGTGTAGATTGGGCCTGAGTGGCATGGGGAAGTTGCCAGGGCAGATGGGGGACTGCGGAGTAATACTGTGTGAAGTACCAGAGCCGAGGGTTCGGCTCATGGTGGATGGATGTGTAATGACAATGAAGAGAGATGAGATGAATGTGAAACTCAGAAGAGGGAAATATCACACACACACACACACACACACACAGACAATAGTCTCAAGAATGGCCCTATGGATTATGCGCTCAAACGCCTACTTGCGATAAACATCATTCGGCACGGTGCTATTTCTGCAGTGTCTCCACTTTTAAATGTTTCAAGAGAGATAGAGTGAAACTTAGAAGAGCAGTATTCACTGATATACTGTATGAAGGGAATGTGCTGACATGATACCTCATCAGTTCTCGAATCATGGACGCCTTGAAATAATTTCTGTGATAGGCTCCATGTCCACACGCTGTATCAGTCGGGTAATGGACTTCCTGTGGTACGCACTGAATAAGGACTCTGGAAGAAGGAAAGGGAGATAGGCTGGCATTTTAAAATGTCTACACCTGATGCGAGCTCTATCTTGCTTGGTGGGACAACAGTGTCATTGGGATGATTCAGTGTGCCTATTTTTAAGCACCTACCAGACACTTTTAATGCATGGTTAGCTCATTTTTTTTTACAGAATATGCTATGACTTTTAAAATATGCAGTGATGGATGTCACATTCAGTCGGAGAATGCATTTCTTTCTCGATGCAAATAAATAAAACATAGATATGATCTATTTTTACGGCATTTTATTCTGAGTGCTTAAATAAGCTGTAATAAAATCAATAAGCAGACCTTTGACAATGCTTGTTGTTGTATTAAGAGCTATGCAAATACATCCAATGCTTTCTCAGAACAGCTCTTCTAAAGCCCAGTGAGCTACATAACGTAAGCCATAAACATAGACTCTGTTATCCAACCCAAGCTGGGTAGCTAATGAGCTCTGAGTGTCTTAGAGAGAAATGAATGGGGGGCTTGGATTGTACTTTTATTCAAATTAAGGTGAAAGCCATCAATAATACTCTTTAGTCAGATGCAAGGTGCAGATTAGAGCTTGCACCGTGACTTCAACCCTTCCCCTCTACACAACAACACAGCTCAGAATCAGAAAAATAGCTCCCTTCTCTTATCCGACCTTCTAATGAAGATTTATGGCTTGGTGGTGTCAAATCATAAATGATCTACATAATGCAAAGGATAGTCTGCCACTGGTGGAAGGAGAGTGAGAGAACAAACCTCATCTCACCATTATGGGCTATTAAGAGCTTTGAGGTCCTCCAGCAGGCCTTGGCGCTCCGTTAATACACGCACATGCTGTAGGTGCCTGCATGAAATCTTTATAGTTTGACACTATACTTCATATTTCTTTGTCTTTAAGTGACTTTTTGATAAACAAAATGAATAAATATTGGCTAATACTCAGCCCATGGATTTGGATTTGGAAATATGTGTACTTGTTTATTTATTACTGTTATTATTTAACACTACAGTACAGTATGCAGGGCTGCAAACCATGAGGAACCTTTAAATAAACTCCTGCTACATACTTAACAAGGGTTTGTTATGGCTGAAACGGAAATCAGTGCAAGAAAAAATGTGAAAAGAGGCCAAGTGCAGCTCTTCTATGATGTTATGTAAATGTAAAAAGGAGGCCTCATCTTTCTACTGGTCAAGAATGATAGTCATCAAAATCTTATTTCACTTCACGTTTAAAGGATCCAAGGAGCAGGTGGACCTTCCAAAGAATGAAGCTAGGAAAATCATAAGCGTGAGTTTCACACAGTTCTCTTGTATGGCCGCCTTGCTATGCCCAGGTTGGCTTTAATCATCACTGATCCCTCGCTGCTATTCAGAAGCTCACAGCTCCTTCTCCGTGCCTGAAAGCCTTTGATATGGATAGGTGTGAAACCGGCTCTCATCGCTGATCCCTACCACCACCGGGCTCATCGTCCCAGTAATTCAGTTTGCAGTCTCCGGTTTGTGAATTGATTACTTTGCTTTGCCTCTTTAAATTGGTGTCTGGAGAGTGTCTCTCTCTCTTTCTCGCTCTCTGCTCAAAAAAGCTCCTATCAAATCAAATGGAAATCTAATTTAGGACAGTAATGGGAATGGATGCTGGGAGACCTATAGTTCAAAATGATGTGTGCAGGTGATGATTTGACTTCTGCCGAGCTGAGTCTGCAGCTGTCCGCATCCCACTCGTCCTTAAACGAGTGTAGTAGTGTCCATGCCAGCAGGACTGCCTAAAGGCCAAGAGCAGTGTGATACACATCCAGCGTCATTGTTCTTGTTGGGCAAATAACTGCAGTGCAACAATACCTTTTTTGTTTCTAACACCTTCTCTCCTCTCCATTGCTTCTGCCTTTCTCCGTCTTGTATCCAGCAGATGAAACCACAGTAGAGCAGACTT
Source organism: Ctenopoma kingsleyae (assembly GCA_032353495.1). Lineage (NCBI taxonomy): Eukaryota > Metazoa > Chordata > Actinopteri > Anabantiformes > Anabantidae > Ctenopoma > Ctenopoma kingsleyae. Next base: position 21,741,360 of record JAUBNQ010000005.1, on the reverse strand, counting down.
CGGTGCAGTCTGTCATATGTTGAAATTACATGCTTCATGGCTTGTCAGGAGTTTGCATGACAAAAAGGGCCACATGGCAGGAGGCGAGGAGTTGAAGTGACCATGAATAATTATGCAGGCATGTGTCAGTTCGTCAGTCTGTGGGGCTGACTGAGTAATGTACGTAGACTTCACAGTGCATTTGGACTGTCTAGACTTGCCTCCTCACCTCAAGCTCCAGACGTTTGCTGTGTCACCCCTTTGCACTTTCATCACACCTGTCCTCGATCTTATTTCTTCTTTTTCCAAATCCTGTCTATCTCTGTATTCCTCGTCAGCATGCCGTGTCTAGACAGTTGCCGTCAAGGCAGACGTTGCCATATCACTAATCGATGAATCACCCGGGGGTGAAGCATGCAGCACGTCTGGGCAGTGTCGTTTTTCTTTGAAACCACGAATACACAAACACGCATAAATGTCCAAAGATTTTGACATTATAGAACCCCTGAGCATACTGTAATAATGAAGGTCATCCCTACAGGCGTCCCTGTTTACCAAACACTGCTCTATAAGCAGGATGTCCTGCTGTGAAGAGCACCAGTAAGATGAAATCCCATGGAAAAGGGCATCTGAAGGGCAACTCTAACCTATCGGGTTAAAACACAGCCTATGAATTGCTTATGATGCGACTGGCGTGCTCACACTCAAACATTCTCAAGCTTAACCCATGCGTCCCCAGCCTCTGTAGTGCCTGACCCGAGACACGACGTAGCTTTAGTGGCATGTTGACACACGATTAATAGAAGAACAGAAGTGTTGTTTAAATATTTCATCACCTGAGCGAAAAAGCGGCAGGACCCGCGGACGGTGTCAGTTTTAGAGAGAGACAGAGAGAGCTAAGACATGTTTTTTTGTGCGTGAAGGAGTGAGTGAATGACGAATGAGAGAGGGAAGGGAGAGACAGATAGATGGAGAGGCAAAATGTGACAGGACAATGGGAAATGGGAGTCAGAGGGAAGAGAGTGTAAATAGCATGAACAATTCAATATGTTTTTGCTTCCTGACTCTGAAGAAATGGCCTAGGGGTACAAGGATCTCTTAGCTTACCCGCACCTTGAGGAATAATTTAAATAAAGGCACACAGATGGCTCCACTGAGCAGTGCACATACTCAGTGAACATGTAGCAACCATAATCTTGTCCCCAATGAAAAATTTAAGAAGAATGTGAAGTGGAGTCATTTTACCAAGGGAAAGTTCAAAACATGCAGCAGTAAGGACTCACTGAAGATTGTTCATTTTTTTGTTTTCTCCATTCATAACAGCCTTTTCAGAGAAGAATCACTTTGTATCATACGCAGGTCCTCACACGTTGATATACATAGGTTATAGTCTCTTCTGTCACTTTATTTTCTGAGCAGTTCGTAGCCCAAGTTATTGCATAATGAGATTTTGCTTTGAAACTGAGAATAAAACAGCCTCATTCAGAGTTACCTTATGTCCTCTCAACTATCAGATATTATATGAACATGTTTTTTTCTTATTTCTTATTCCAAGAGTGGAAAAAAGCCATAATTAATAACTGCCTCGGCTCTCAGCTTTGAAAAGCCTCTTGAGATCGGAAAGGCAACTGTGGTGCAAGCAGAGCCTTGCATCTCTTCTTCTGTGTGCAGCCTAGATTTCCTCCTCCTGAGATTGGTGTCTCCCTGGTGACTGTCTGGTCCAATTCAGCCCAGTGCTGATGGCCTGCAAAATCCCAGTGCCTGGGCTGCAAGCTTCTAAAACATTCATCATTCCCTCACTTTCCCTCTAGGAGCAAGCTCAGCCTATGTCAGAAGATTTGACAGGGGCTTTTTCTTTGGGACTATTGGAAGATTTAACAGTCTACTCTACCACCCTTAGCTCAAAGCGCTGGGTCAGGTAACGGAGAACTTTCTAATCACAGGTCTTTTCTTTTCACTGGTCAGTGGGCTGGCTGAGTCAAAAGCTGTGTGCTTACTACAGTCAAAGCCCAGCTTGGCATGTGTTAGAGTGTACATGGTCACTACCTTTGGGAAATGTACAGTAGCTGTGTTAAAGCATTGGAACAGTCCATTTATATAATGTCTCAGGTTTGAAAGATGATTCTTCACAGCTAACGTGGTGGAAATGTTCAAGTTAGATTTTTCTTACAAATCACTGCAACTGCTCATAGTACTCAAACAAACATATCGTAGGCTGTTGATGTGCATGAGTGGCTTCAGATGAGGTGGAGCTGGGTCACCTTCTTGCTTTGATTCACCACCGTGTGAGCCAGAGCAGAATTACTTGTTTCCATTCAACACTAAGCCAGTCCGCTGCTTTACCTACACTGAATAACATTAGCTATTGCTTTAAATCAGCCAACGGTGACGAAGGTGCACTTTTCCTCGCCATATGTCTTCACAGCCACGGGGCTATTTGCTGCTAAATAAAGATCAATACCGAACAGGAGATCCATGCAGATACTAGTACTCAGGCAAATGTACTCATTGGTTCGGCACAGCTACATTTGCAGCATGCTTTGTGCACAAGAAAAAGGTGATATAGTTAAATATGAGAAACAGAGGGCACAGAGAGTAAAGTTCCATTGATGTTGCAAATAAACAAAGAACAAATGGAAAAAAAAGTGCACACAAGAGGATTTTCAAATTGTGAATGATTTAAAACATGTGGGAGACCACAGACATAAAAACAAATTTAACACAGTTTGTGGTATTTTACATATAAGAATCCACACACCAGATCTGACATTAGCACAACTTCAGCACAAAACAAACGTGGAGAGGGACCACGCTCAGGCTAAGAGGACGAAAATCAGCATTACACATGCTCTGTCTTGATAGTCCTGGCTCAGGAGCGCTGTTCTTGTTGGCTGCCATGTTTCTGCCACTACGCTAAATCTGGTTGTTGATGCTTCTGGATCAGCTCCCTCTCATTGGTCATTGGTTGTTTCTGCTCATTATTCTATCCAATCATAAGTATCAAACATGTTTGATATCACAGAGACTTTGAGCCAGTCAGTATCCTTAAGAATATTTCTGGTCAGAAGGATTGGAATTGAACTGGACTCTTGCTTGACGTCTTTCTAGCTTGACATGTTTTTTATTCCAAAATTCATATACTGCTCTAAATGCTCTGATTTGCTGATAGTTGAACATGATTAATTTAGAAACTGACTGAACTTAACATTTAAAGCAGCTGGTCTCACAACAGGAAGGAGCTTCTTACTTAATGCAAAAAAACTGGGAGGGGTAGATATGAAGAAGTGGCCTCCGGTGACTCTGCCTCACCTACAGTACATGAACTGTACTGTTCATGGAGGAGTAACTACTCTTTGTGCTGTTGTTGCCTCTTTGATCAGTGCAAACAGAACACATCCTTCAGTGCTATTGCTGTCTTGCTGCACTGCAGTCTGCAGGCTGTTCTCGTCCTGTGTGAATTCAAATAACCTCCTGATTGCATTTTCTCTTTCAACATGCAGTGTTCTTGTTGTTTGATTCTGTCTACACATCTGTGATAACACACATAAAGAGCGGGTTCAGAGGCTGTGGCGTGTGTGTTTGTGTAGTCATCTGAGGCTGGGTCCTAAACAAATGTGTCTCTTTCCTGCTTCTGCTGACGTTGACACATTCGTAAGTGTTCGGCTTTATCACTGCTCCTCTGGGAAAGTCTAGCTAATAGAATTAATTGCGTTTTACATTCTGTTTGCATTTTCAATTGCTCCATTTGTGTCCTTACACACTCATTTAATTCCACTCTGTGTTTGACTCTATCAAGGCAAATCCCAAATATTTGAAATGGCCTGTCTAACTTTAAAACATTAAAACAGCAAATGTAGTGTCTCCAGCTGACTATCTCTTCTCTGTCTCTCTGTGTGATTGTGACCTCTGCTGCAACTATCAATGAACACAAACATCCTGCTGATCCTTCGCATCAGTCTTTACTGAGCACAGTCAGAACAACAAAAGGATCTCTGGGTAGGAATTCTGACTGGAGCACTTGTTTGTTTGTCCCTGGCATTGATTGTGCCCTGCAGCAGTGGGGGCACTTTGTACAGTATGTGTGCAGATGTCCTCCAAAATCTGGTAGTGGATACTGTCAGCGTAGAGATAAATCACATGCACACGCTCACACACTTATTGTCTCATTGCAGTTTTCCTCTGAATATAAAACAATTTACAGTCTTGTGCTCGGTGAAAATCTCTTATCTGCAGGGGCTGGGCAGCCTTCTGTGCATGCAGTAGCTGAGTGTGTGTGTGTGTCTGTGTTAGTGTGAACATGCATCTTTGAGATATCACAGTTAAATGCTGTTTTTTTTAATCACCTTTAATCAACCGCTGCCATCAGCTCCTTTGCAGTCCCCTCCACTGGCCGAGCTGACACAGCCACTGAGACGCACTAATAACATTGCTCATCCAAACAGAATTAAACCTGAAAGGCCTCAGCTATTGGAAGGATCCCTTAGGAGCTGCAGCTAAAAAGCCTGGAACCAGACAAGGTACAGGGACAGTCAAAAGTGATTTAACACATTCCTGTGGAGCATCAGCTGAGAAGGCACACACGGAGACAACAACAAAGCAGTATTCAGCATTAAAATGAGGTTATGTGATTACATGTAATAATAGCAATAGCAATGGCAAAAACAATACTGAACTCTGAATCCTAAAATGTTCATTAGTGTTTCTGATCGAGGAGGTTGTGCAAATTAAACCTGAATTAGGAAGACAAAGAGAGACCGGGATCTTAAGAACTAAGAGGCTTTCACTTAGAGCTGAGCAAACCACAAACAGGTTCCAAAGGGACAGGTCTTTGGCCTCTTCTGTCAGTACTGGGTCACACAAAAGCGTGTGTGGCACACACACTTTTAAACAGTAAGTTACAGCACAGTAAGTGACAGCCATCCATTATTCCTTCAACAAGAAGGACATGTAAAATATTTAAGCTTTCTAGGTCAGCAGTCAAATTTAAGCAAATGTGTGGCAGTAATTGTCTCATGGTCTTTGTGAAAAAGGTCAGATCTCATTGAGATTTAGCTCTTCAGGTGGGTTTGACTGACTCATCAGAGGCTTATTCAGGTAAATCAACTTGCAGCCATTGTTCACCTGTTATGCACGTAGCCGTGCATCAAGTTTCCAACAGAGTCATTTCTTGTAGGCATCGTGACAGCGGGAAACACGCTATCAGAACTGACTGAAATTGCCAGAAGTCAAATTGTTATTCTGTGTAAAGACTGCAGGATTTTTAGGGGGTAGTGCATGTCACTCTAAAATGCTTTGTTGTTTGATCTTACACATTCTGATCAGACAGGGCTGTTTCTTTTTTCTTTTCTTCTCTTTTTTTTCTAGAGAGGTAACTTGAAGATTCCAAACACTTTTTGTTTCCCAAAGGATGTATTAACTGAGAATATATGCAGAGGGTGCCAGACGTTGCTTCAGTTTTGGAAGTGATTTCACCATTCACTTGCAAAGTTTCATCATAGTTAGGACATGATGTATTTAATTACTGCTCATATCTACCAGGTGATACAAGTGGCTCTTGAAAAAATCAGTTGAAAAGGCGAAAGCATCTTGTTGAGTACTACATGTACAGATTTATTTGCTGACATGTGCCATAAATCAGTTAAGAACTCAAAAGGTGACTGTGACGCTAAGAATAAGCAACATGGTATAACCTTACAGCTCTTCTCAGGTAGCATCAAACAGCAACTGAAGGTGGACCTTGGAAAGAGAGGACTGTATCAGGTCACCAGTCAGTGTGCGAGCAAACGCAAGGTCACACAGGCAGCTCCCAGTCTTCTCTTTATCCAGCATGAAGACTGCAGTCCTGCAGGGCCCTGCTAAAGTGTTTCCTTACCCAGTGGTGCAGAATTAGTGTGCATGACACAGGCAGGAAATTAAAGAAAATATATAAAATACTTCCAAGATGTGCTACCCTGGTAAGTCAAGTAGAACTGCAGCACTGCACGACCTCAACACTGACATTCAATCAGCAGTGAGGGGGCGTTCGGGTGAGAATAAGCTGCCTGACTGACACTGCTAAAAGGGGTCAGGAAGTCCAACGCTACTGATCAATAAATGTGAGCAAGTATACACAGGATACATGCTCGACATACACATACACACAAACACGCTCTGTCTCCACAGGAAATATAGCTCACTTTAGACTGTTCATTAAAAGTCACCCTCCACCATCTTCACTCCCTCCCACACTCATTCTATGAAAGAGTGCATAATAATAGTGGGAAGACACTCAGCCGATTGAACACAATCTACACATCTCCTTATTGTGTATTTACTACATCAGACCTATGATTAGGTTTCTCCCTGAAGCCGCCACAAAGTATTTAGCCATCCTCCTTTCTACATTATTAAATGTCCCTGTCATTATTTCCGATGACTTCTCTCAGGCATTCCTCCAAAAATAGAACTCCCTTGTTCCGTGGCTGCCTGGCGAAAAAAAAAAAAGACAGACAAGGGAGAAAGCAGTGGTGCTGGTAATGCTGGGAAAGAGATGGGTGAGAGCATTTGTAGTGGAGTGTGGAGGCGGAGGGTTGGAGAGGGGTAGACCTGATCAAATGAGCCAATCCCCATGTTTGGTGCTAATGATGAACCTGGAGAAAAAACCTCTATCCACTCACCAGATGTGTGTAAGATGGTAGCCAGAGTGATAAAGAGATGAGGAGAGCATGGCCCATTATGGGTGCCTGTGCTAAAACTTTAAAGTGATGCACAGGAGAGGCTTTCCGTTGCCAAGAACTATTTCTTGACTGATTTCCTACCTTGCAGGCAGCAGTTCACTTTATTTTTAGAGTGCTGTTCAAATGAGCGTGAACTGTCTTTGCATTTGAATCCATCACATGTTCAGCTATTTATCACAGTGAACAACTCAAGTTATTTTTTTTTTGTTAAAGTTACATTTCCGTTATGCGACCATGTGGTTGCAAGCAGGAACGGTTTTCAACATTTATACCAGCAGGGCATGTAAGAAAACCACCTGACTGAACTGATGGGAACTGTCTTCAGGCAATGTGATTTTGAAGACAAATGGCGAGCTTATGCTGCCATTGTGAAAACAATGTGAATTTTGTCTTCTTTTTTTTTTTTACTGAAAAGGATTGCTGCTCAGCAGAAACTATGAAAATTCAGATATCAGAAAACTGACGATTTATGTCTCTGCTTGCAACTACAGTGACATATGATTGTAGTGGAACATTGGAGACTGTTCTCAGAAGAGAAACATCACTTGTGCTTGAATATGCAAATGAAAATAGAATTATGATCTTTCTGTTGGGATTAAAGGAGTACATGTCTGCAGAGAGTCTGCAAAGAGTGCAGGTTAAAGTGGTGAGATAGTAGGTAAACTAAATGTCACAGGAAGCTGCTGTTTAATAATAATTTACATTCAACATTGGTTTCTTTTAATCATCACCATGTTCATCGCCTCAACTTAAAGTTTACAGTGTGTTTGTTTTAACCAGAAATATTCCCCAAGAGATATTTGCTTCTAAGAGTTCTTGATCGAAGCTCGCCCTTCTAACCAATCAGAGCATTTGAATGATTTATGATTGATTAGTAAGGTTTGGAGGATTCTCGTTTAGTGTAATTTTATAATGGTGACTAAATGAAGACTTTGACAGAGCGTGGTGGAGCATAGCTGGGGCTGAGGCTTTCACTTGGAGCTTTAAGTAGGTCAAAACATATAAAAATACTGATATATACCATTTGGGGACCAAATAGAACCCTTTTTTCTGGATTCACTGTCTTTCTGAGGACCCAATTATGGTCTATTTATTGAACAAAGTTTTACTGGTTGATTGTGCTCATAGTGGGTGATCCATGATTCATAGCTGCTCTTTCTTTTATCATCATGATATACTCAACATGTATGTTAATGACTCATGGCTGTAATCTCAATGAATAATTCATTTTGTTAGTAATCAAAAACACACACAATATATGACTCAGACGCACAAGCTGGAGTGCGTCCTTATGCACCATTTGCCTTACAATAGCACGATCAAAGCATATAATGTGTGCTGGTTGTCACCATAACAGGGTCACATAGAGCCAGTCAGCAGTGCCTTCTTTATTTTAGAACCAGGGCCGTGACCAGAGGACTGGTCAGAGGTGGCGCAGACCCAATTTATTTCACTTATGATTATAACTGGGTGTAGAACCTTAAGCACAAGGAGAAATGATCAAATCTGAGACTGAGATATATAATTATTTTGATTAATAAATCACAATTTCAATCATTTATAAGTTAATTTCTAAGTGTATGCATATTTTTGTCTAAATTTCAGTAGCAGTTGCAACAAGGCAGATTTTTAAAAATGTTATAAACTATATTTATTGATTGTTTTTAGGCTATTTGATATCAGAATATGTATTGTTACATATTTGGCATCTTACATTGAACAAACATTTTCAATATTAGTAATAAAGGCTTTGTTGTCTTTCAAAAGGAGGGTTATTAATTTGAGTTTAACATATTTTGTATGACTTCAAATGTGGCCCCCTTCTCTGACTGCATGCACTAGACCCCAGAAACTAACTTAGTCTTGTTCTATGTATATAATGATACAGATCAACTGTACAGTGTTCTCTTTTACTGTGTGTTATAAACACAAGTTCACTTCCATCCTTAAAAAAAACGTAGTTGTGGCAGTAACTCTCATTTGTAATCCCTACTATCTCCTGCCTTATCTGAACCATTGAGCAGCCACTCAAATTGCACTTAAATCCATAATCTCTGGTTGCATGTTCTGTTATAAGAGAATGAGATCCACACATAAGCAACACGGCTGAGCTCCCTTGAGCTAACCAGGGGACTGCTTCCTGGTCGCTGGTCCCAGTATTACATCCAGTGGTTTATATTACTGATGGATATCATTCCCTTTCCCTCTTTCCCAGGAGACACTCTCCTGAAGGGGACCTTAGAGTGATTCAATAGGTAAGTCCTCCCTAACAATAATCTACACACGGTCTCTTGAGACAGTGCTCATAAACAAGAGTGCACACTCTGGCAAGCACACAGTGGTGCACATGCATGCTCTACCTCTGCCATGATCAAGCGTATTGGGACCGGCACCATTTCTGCCTCATCTCTCCCCTACTCTGCCCTTTGCTCCTCTCATTTTCCACCTGTCTCTGATCCTCTGCCTTTTTTACATTTCAATCCTCCACCTAGTCCTCCTCGTCCTGACAGGGGGCAAGCAGAGAGAGAGAGAGAGCAGGAAAAGAGGGAGTTGTCTCCTTTGGGTAGCTAAACGATTATGGTTTGAAAGATCCAATCCCTTGCATCATAACTCTCACAACCTCCTCTGCTCTCACATTACTCTGTGGGAACCTCTGTGTTTCCTCCTCCTCTGCATGTCTGGCGCCTCCACTCCTCTTTTTCTGCATCATTCCTTATCTGTTTATTCTTACTTAATTTATGACTCCCCTTGTTGTATCTAATTCCACCCACAAGTAAGCCATTTAATTCATGCTTATGAGTTTCGATACATGCATTGTCATTATTCCTCGTGTATGTAGGCGCCACACTGAAATATACTGCAACTGTAATCAGGTATCTGAAGAGTGATAGAAGCAAGACTTAACCATGCTTACCATGACACAATCATCTTGTAAGTGTTGCCTGTGTCTGTATGTGCACATGCACACTTGCATTTTCTGCCAAATGTGTGTTTGTAAGAATATATCCTAGTGTGTGTCATGCTGTGAGCTGCTTCAGGAGCCATTTCTGCCTGCCTTATCTGGCTGAGTGGAGTGCTGGCTGCTCCAGCATCAGAACCAGAGTCCACTGCCCACTGCTTAAGTGGAAGAGGACTAATCCCTCTTCTGAAAGCCCACTCTCGTAAACACCACTTCTCCAAAGCCATCCATGCACACCGAGCCTGTCCTTTCCAGGCATGGTCCTCAATACTCTGTGTGGGTTGTGCACAGTCTGGGGTCCTTCACGAAGGAGGAAATTTCATTAAGGGGAAAGAGCTTTCTGCACATGCCAGCACTCAGCAGCTATTTGTCGATCAAATCCTTTAGCGAGGCGGAGCATGCTCATGTGCACTTTCCTGCATCAGTGTATCAATCTGCCTCATTCATTACACTTCATCTCAATGATAAAGTGAGGAGATATTGTTATGTAAAATGTGGCAACTGGAGTTAGAACCTTGTAAATCTCGAGCAATCAACCACAGCTGGAAACAGGAACCAAACTGCCAGTGAAATGTTCCTAAATGGGTTTTTATTTAAACCTAGGAGGGTTCATTTTACATATTTTTTTACAATAGGGAAAATGATCTTCTAGCTTGCTGTCCTCAGGGTATGATTTACACTAATGGAAAATTATTACTTCTTGAATTAAAAAGTGCTCAGCACTGACCAATACTCCAGATAGGAATCAGCCCTGAGACAATCAAAAGATCCCCATTTGCTGCTGCAGCTTTTAATAACTTCCCTAACTCCCAACTACAAAATCTGTTTGAATATGCATCTCATTCCAATCCCTATATTGCTACAATTGCAATTACAATGGTTAATAGCCTACAGCAGAGAACATCAGTGGCATAGTACATATCACCAAGCAAGGATGCATAAATTGTTTGGCATAGAGAACCATTTTTCTTTTGGTTTAATGTTTTGTTTTGCCGCTTTTCTGCACTTGGTTGTGCACTGCACGAAGAGGAAGAGTCTGATAAAACAGCAGTTTATAAGAGTTTTCTTGCCCCAGCAGTGCAGCTGAAGGCCATTATCTGCTTACCTTGCTGCTATGAAACAAGGTATTTAGCAGGACAAGGTCAGATGCAAAATAGAGATCTGCCATGTGCCGTGACGAGTCTCTGATAGGGAAATTCATCAAAATCACCGCCGTATCCGGCAGCCTTGTGATTTTTCACTGTAACACTTCCTTTAGCCATTTTGGGTACATTTTTTTAAAGGTGGGTGGGTGGTTGGAGAGACATGGTGGCAAATTGAAATTCATTAAAGTGAGCATTGCATACACGCTGCATGCATGGATGGTTGGCTCTCTACTCAATCAACTCTGGTAAAAACTGACCCACATCATCCATTCCTCTGTGAGTTGTGTGTAATGTGCCATGCTTTTTCCATTATTTCAGGATGGCCTTGCTTTTGATGGTGTTTAAGTTGTAAAGCAACTGTACTGTGATCAGAACGTAGAAAAACACACTCCTCTGTGGTACTACTGGAGATCATGTGACATCACGCAAATGTGTCAGTTATTACAAAACTCACATTTCATCTTTATGCAAATTTAAACATCCAATAACATACTCAGAATCCAATCAAATCAATCAAATCGATTAAATATCTATGCTGAAAACATGTACTTGCAAACAATATGCTCTCTAAATCCACATGATGCTAACAAAATCACCATTCAGACTCACGTATTCCCCGTGTAAAAAATTAAGTTGAGAGCCTTGAGATGCTGATTATATTAAATGTATTTATTCACATTGACTGACACAACCTATAGAGTGGCCTTTTGTGGTTGAATTAATCAAAGTTCAAGTTTGATCAAATCCCTAAAGAGGACACTTGGGAAACGATGTGGATCGAAGTTTGACTTATCTTTATGAACCACATGCTGAAGAGGCAGCATCACACTTTACAGCAGCCTGAGTGAACTAGGAAAAAAAAATTACAAGATATCAGAGCCGCATGAGTCAGGATAGTACAAGTCCAGTCAGGACGTGTCTGGGGGTTCCATTAGCAGCTCCCCGCACCTGCGAGACCACTCCGAACTCTGGCTGCTCATCAATCTTTTAGGACTTTGCCTGTGAAGACAAGGTGGTTCTGGAGCTGGGTCACCGCCAGATGTAGCACAGCCAGATTCTGAGCTGGTCCCAAGAAGCAAAGACAAGCTGCCGAGGCCAGCTGGACTTGGCTGGTCTGCTTTGGTCTGGTGGATGGCCTCATCAGAGGAGCTCAGCCTGTTTGTCTGTCTGCACAACAACAAAACAGTCCGGCCCAGCACAGTCAGCACCCCCAAATTTTGGCCACAGCCAATGTGTGCATGTGTGTCGGATGCTTCAGTAGCAGCGGGGATATGTGGAGTGCTGAGAAAACTCCAGGAACACTGGGCATGCTGACTAAAGTGTGTTCCTCTCTGCCAACGAAAACCACATAGCACTTTATTCCTTTTTTACTCATCCAACCCAATACGCACAATCACTGAGGCTATCTCAGCCTGTCTATCAACTGTCAGAGAACACTCTTCGACTGACGACTGTCTTTCTTCTTTTTCAAAGCCAGTCACACCACAAAAGCAGGAATGTTATTTTGTGTCAGAAATCTGTTATAGGTGTAACCCTCCAATGTTGCTGTCGGGAAAAACTAATGAGCATCAGTCCGCATTCATCACTTTTCACTTCACACAGCCTCATTCTCAGACACAGGCGCACACATCAAATCCTCAGCTCCGCCAGACGAGGACATACTCTTCTACACAGCAGGAGCAGACACTCTGTTTGCTGTTGATTCTGTTTGTTTCTCCTGTTTGATGGAGTTGAGTGTCCCTAGGGCACAGTCAGAATATTGTGGGCAGCCACAGAGCATCAAGGATCTGAGGTTTGCTTTGTAAGGTTGAAAAAGTTGGCTTTTTATAGAGAGATAGTTTCTAGCCTACACACAGCTGTGCTTATATGCACATTTTTATGTAGATTTTAGCAATAACAGCAGCATTTAACTGGAACTATTTGTTTTTTTTTTTATTATATTCTAGAAGCTCTTATAATGCAATGTGTATTTCATAATAACTCTCTGCATTAGTATGTTGATTTTTTGCAAAGAAATGAGAATATCATCAAAGAGTGCTATTAAGCCACTGCATTTCAGAGTGGCTGCAATTAACCTTTTTAGTGATTGCACTGGAAGACATATTGGAATCCATTGTTAATCCAATAATCATTGTCTCGCGGATGTACTTGACTTCGCCCCATCAGCCAGCTAATTCACTTCATGTGCTTGTTTGCCAGAGTCAATAAGTCTTCTGATTAGAATCGGATTTGCCATGTAAAAAGGGAGACGTTTAGGTTGTTCCTCACACTCAGTTAACACGCCAACAATGCAGGTTCATGTAATTTACCTGTGAGAATGCAAAATGTTAAAATTAATAATACACTGATCAGCTAATTTCTGTGGTCCAGATCTGGCCCACACTAAACACCCCAGACACTTTATTCCAGCCCACATACTGTGTGGAATAGTACTTGAGTAGTCCTGGTTCTGTTTGCCAGATCTTCGCCACAAACAGGCCTCAGTGTGGCCACCTGTTGATTTTAGCCAGGATTACATTTTTCACATTAAAACCACCAATTTAATGTTGTGGCTGATCAGTGTGTACTGAGCATCAATCTAAATCTGGAAATCCCAATCAATTTAAACAATTTAGGTATTTAGATACAGTGCTGTGAAAAGTATTTGCCCTCTTGCTGATCTCTTTTTGCATATTTGTTATCAAACACATTTTTAACTTGAGTAAACACAAAATGCAAAAGATTTTAAATGATGATTTCAGTTATTAAGGGAAAAAAAAGCTCTGAAACAATAAGATAATAATAATTGATACGTTATTAATCCCTTTGGGGAAATTCTTGTAGACAGGGAGCTCCTTTGAGGCTCCAAGGGCTTGGAGTTCAGTGTCTTGTCCAAAGACACTTCAACATGTGGCCAGAAAGCAAAGCACTAACCCTAGTGTTTGTAGATATTGCTGCCTGCCCTACCAACTGTGCCAGAGTCGGTCAGATGCAAAAAAGACATCTGCCATATGCTGTGACGAGTTTCTGATAAGGAAATTAATCAAAATCACTTGCTAAATCATGAATAAACAAATACTTTTTCACAGCACTGTAAATATAATGCTAAATGTAAAAAGCATATTAAACTTGTGTTTTGTTGACTTTCACATTCTTTCGGGTTCCATACATACACATGATGTGTGTGTACTACCTGTAATTTGATTTTCTATGGTAGTAAAATCACCATTTAGCAAAGCTATAGAGCATATGAAAATCCATCGTAATTAACTATGCAGAGAACATTAGCATTAAAAATAAAACGTAAGTGTATTAATAGCACGAAAAACTCACAGTTCTTGAATTATCTTCAGATTTCTTAGTGAACTGGTCTCATAGGCAAGTGATGGGCTCCAAACTACTATCATGTGTCTGCAAAGCTCCACAGCATCATAAGAGCACTTTCCATCATGAGAGCACAATTCTCTGTCAGCTACAGTGCAGTCAGTGAGACCACAACTTGAGCTACAGGTTATTGGCCATCTCAGAGCCTTTTAACAACCACACTAAATGATGCCCTGTTGGCCCTTCAGCTCTAATGCTTTCTTGCCTATATACTTTTAGAAAACCCATGTTTTCCATGCTCTTCATACAATCATAGGATGAATAGGAAAAGTCTGGAAGGCAGATTTTTCCTTTCAGTGACAACAGGCAGCCATTCAACTTTCCCCCATCTCACCACGCTATTTCTCCTCCTCTCCAAGAGACCCATCTGTTGTTAGAAGTCTATTTATTGATAACTATTTGCTTCTCCGGGTTTGCTCTTGTGCCTCAATATAGCCCCCGAGCACATTCCAGCATTTCAGTTGTTTGACTTGCAATTGCAAATGGCCTAGTATAAAACATCATGGTGTACCCACGCTGCGTCTGGGAATGTGGAAACCTGGTTAATATTCTAACCAGCAACAACAGAGTGAAATTCAGTCTGCCTACATGTTGACATAGAAAAAAGACTTACAAGGAAAATCCCAATCAGGCAACAGAAAAACAGTCAAAGGCTTCTCAATGGCCATTTGCTAAAAGCAAATTGTCTCTATTTCTGCACACTTCACAGGAACCTGCAAACAACTAAAAGATGTCTGAAGACGCGATGGTAATTGTTATGACAGAAGGTGTCTTACACAGAAAAAGTACACTTTCTGTGCCATCTCAATGATCCCACAATGATTTTAAGCAATTTTTAAAATTCCAGCTCAGCTACGGGCTAATGAAAGGTTAGAGTCTGCATTTTGATCCAAAAGAGAGAAGATCATGCGATGGAACTGAAGTTGGCTTTTGTGGGTGACAGTAAAGGTTGAAATTAACAATGATGAAACACACAGAGAAAATGAATATGAAATTTTCCATCAGTGCAAAATAGCTCAAATGAAGTGAGACAATATCAATTAATGAGAAAGGGAGGGAGGGTGGAGAGAGGCACGCGGGGGAGTGGGGGTGGGGGAGTACGTGCAAGGTGGCGAAGGACCAGAAGCAAGAGATAAGAAACTGTGATAGTCAAGGAGAAAGATTTGAATTGACAATGTAATATGGAAAGTAAATGTTTTTGAAAAGATGGTTTACACTTCATTGCACGGTTAAGGAGGTCAATTTGAGTATGGCAACGAACGGCTGTGTTTAATGATTTATCTTCCTAATCTAACGCAGATCATTAGGCGGAAGCCCCTGTACAACCAAAACAAGGCAAGCATAAAAACATCAGTAAATCTGTTTTCTCTAACAAAACAACACAATTCTCCCATCTGCAGTGCTCGCTAAGTATCTTTGGCAGACTGCTTGGATGCATATAATGGAAGAAATGGATCCAGCATTTATCCTCTTTTACTGAGGTTTGCCAGAACCTGACTGTACAGTGCTGAATATGTAGAAGTCGTATTTATTTTCAACTTCTTTTTGCACATACGGGGAGGTGGGAGTGAGGGTGGGGGTGAGATGGGGTGGGGTTTAGCCATGTGTGATGTGCTGGTGATTGAATTTTCTTATTAGCATTGACTGATCAGGATGGTTGTGAGGCAGCAGGCGGCAGGCTTTGAGGGAGAACCAGCCCAGCTGAGACACTGCCTTACTGCTGGGAACTCACCAGCAGGACAGATGCACATATGGAGGAATGCATGCTTTCCTGTGGTGTGCAATTCATGTGTGATCGAGACTGTGTGTTTGTGTGTGTGTGTGTGTGTTTGGACACTGGAGTGTGGTAATGCTGGAGCCTGTCACACAGGCTCCATTATAAATGAGCATGGCTCACTGGGGCAGCTGGACCAAGTATGGGGCAGCTGGGTAATTTGGAGAGTTGTGAAGAGCAGTATGTTGGCCCAGCTGTGTTAGCTGAGGTGGTAAAAATGGGACCGGGTCGCATGATTGTGTGTGTCTGTACATATATGTACATCACCGTGCGTGTGTCCTCGTGCTTCTGCAAGGATGGAAGCACCGGGGGCAACTCATCTCAATTCCTTGATGTAGAAAGAGGAATAAACAGGCCTAGAACTGAAATGACACTTCAATGAAATATTGATCATCCTGCACAGCAGAGGGAGAATGCACAGAGTACAGACAGATACAAAGATAGATAGATGAAACAGAGTAATGCAGATATGAGGGAATAGGTTTCTCAACAAAACCTTCTGGCGGCGCACAGCATTACATAAACATGTTTGCTTTCCTATACTTTGAACGCCATGCTGATAATTTGCTGGGGTGTCAAAAGGTGCTCCATAATTTATTCTGAATGATTCAGTGTTGACGACTCATATATGGACAGTTCTGATATGTAGTATAACTTTAAATAAATAAACACATAGGCAAACCACAGCGCTGTGCAGGGAAATGTAGCAGTCCGGCTACTCCAAACAAATAAATTATTCAGCTTGCAATCATCTCACAGTCTCTGCTACCTTGCACACATACACTGCAGGTGTAGGTAGAAACAAAGATGGAGGAGCTGCAGTGCCATTTGCACCACCTATCATTTGTGTTGTTCCATTTTTGTCACAGAAAAGTCTTGAAAATACCATGAAAAACTGAGTGACTTTTCACAAATCAATTAGCACTATCGCCCTGTGATCCAGCTGACTGACGAGCGAGAGGGAGGGGGAGAGAAAACTAGAGGCACCAGAAGGAGGGAGAGGACATGTGGAGCGAAGCAAAAAAAAAGGAGAGGAGAGGCCTTTGTTTTTCTTTCTCTCTGCCTCATTCTAATTAGACAGGCCAGTGTGAGCAGAATCCCAATGGCGGGATGCAGGGAGTAACAGATGTAGAGAGGAGGAATGAAATGCATTACCATGACACTATAACCTGAGCCTTTGCAGTGAAGAAAGCTGGGAAGGTAAATATGGTCTTGTGCTGCAAGATGGGACGATTAAAAAGTGGGTGCGTGTGAAACATCAGATGGGGAGGCTGAGATTTGTTGGGAAGAAAAAAAGAATAAGGACAAAAGACTAACTAAACTCTGTGTATCTGTGTGTGTGTGTGTGTGTGTGTGTGTGTGTGTGTGTGTGTGTGTGTGTGTGTGTGAGTGGAGCCAAAAGGTAATTTAGGAGAGAAACTGCAGATGGCAGCAAGCAGTGTTTTCCCATCCTGTCAAACTATCAGAAATCTTGATACCCTTTTGCTGGTCCACTAAGAATTACACTTGTGCATAATTGTTTTGGATGAGCTCAACATGTACATTAATTTGAAAATGCAGTGTCACCCAGAGATTAAGTTCACCTCACTGTTCACCGCCAGCCTTTTTTTAAACTTACATCTGTGCAGAATGAACATAAGCAAAATGTTTACTGTCAGTGTTAGTAATATATTACTGTTTAAGCTGCTACCTTGACCAGATCTCCTTTGGAAAAAGACGTTGCTAAATTAAATAAAGATACAAAAAAACCTGCTGCCCTGGTGCTGTGACATGCATCCGCCATGCGTCCAACGACTCTGCTGCCCCTTTGCCACCCCCTGTAAATTTTATTTACTAGATCTGCCACTGCACTAGAGTGAAGAAAAGATTGTTGTCATGGTGAAATGTAATGAGTAACAACACTGAGATGACACTGAAACTTCTGCCTCTGCATCATTCAGCTGTACAATCATCCACCTAAAGGACATTATAATGTACAGTACACATCTCTCCTTTTAATCACACAGCACATTATTACAGACTGACTTTTGAAGTTCTGCTAAAAGTCCTGTGTTTCTGAGCAGCTGGGGGGCAGGAAGGCTTACTAAGCTTTGGCAGTAATTAAATAACCCTTGTTCAAATAGAGCCAATATAACAATGCTTCTGATGTAGGTATTATGAACTCTGAATTATCTCATGTTATAGCAGTTGGATCAAAGCAGATGCAATTTTGTTCTATTTATTGTCAAATAAGAAAAACAACATAATTACATTTTAGTGGATCTGCAATTCAAGTATGTACATCTTTCGCACATACAGTAGATCAAGTATTGATCTATGTTATGCTTTATACTCTGGTGATGTACTATTAAAATTGCCTATGTACATCATCATCAGTTACACCAGACAAAATGATATTACATTTTAACAAACTGTATCTAAACTATCATGACAAATACGCCTTTGAATCACACACATGAGCATTTTATAACTGCTTTAATAAGTGACAGTCTTCTCTGTTCTACTACAGCAAGCCTGTAAATGTCGCTCTCAGCAGTGTCAAGTTTCAGCATAAATATGGAGAAGTTATGAAAAAGCAGAGTATCTGGAGAACAAATGGATTATATGCCTCAAGCTCAGGCTCGTCATCATAGGCCAGATTTGTCATCCTGCAGGATTTGAAATGTCTTCCTCCGAGCTCTTAAAATGGCTTTCCTTGATTTGTACCACTATTTGGATAATCAAGCCCCCCAATGAGTCAACAGGATGCTACTTTTTTTTTTTTGCTAGTGCTGAGAAGCGGATTTCCAAACTGATAAATTTAAGTGAATGTGACTGCAGTTCAACACTATCAAAGCAATTTTTATATCAAATGGTTTAATATTTGTGCAAAATGTGCATCTTCATATGCAAAATGATTTAAAGTATGACAATAGAGCAGTTCAACTATATATTATATTCATAATGACAGAAGAGAATCTCACACAGATTGTGCAGCTTAGTACAATGGGAGCTTATTGAGATCTAAGGTGACTTCATTAAATATTGAACAGCATTTCAAACAGAGCTGTCGGGCTGTGATTGAGAACGGCACGGTTGAAAGTGAGATAATCCATCAACACATTTGAACCTGCAAACACAGATGACCCATTTCATCTTGACACCTGTTTCAACACTTCAGTCGAAACATGCATTATTAACAACATTTATCTTTCATTTCCTGAGCGCATGGCTGCGTGTGTGTGTGCATTTGTGTTCTCTGTACTTGTATAACAAAGAGAAACTTGTGATAATGTGACAACTGAACTCATTGACCTATAACAAAGAGATTATGATGTTCTCTTTTGGCACTTCGTTTGTATCATTCAAACACAGTGATAGGAGATTTTTGTCTTTTTGCTTTTTCACACAAAGAAGGTCGTCTCCAGTCAAGTCCGGCCAAACATAGCTGACATTTGATGTCTATTAATAAAATATAAGCTAACATTTGTTTCAGGTCTCATATCTAAGTCTTTTCATATATTGCTTGGATTTTTATAAAGGTATATGATTTCTATGTGAGCTTGATCTCTATGCATATATGGGTTATTTTAATTCAGTACAATAGCTGCAGAATAACTTTGAAGACCTTACTCCAGCAACACATTAAATTGACTTGTTTAATGGTTTAATGGCATTTTTGTCTAAATCCTGTCTCTAAATGGGTGCTAGCAAGTCTCAGTGTTCTGGAAATTTCCTGGAAGCCTTCCACTCTGAAACAAAGCTTCATAGCCGCTGTGGATAATCTATCTGGTTTAAGTTTTTTTTTTCAGGAGCTGTAATTAAATTCCCTAAAGATCGAAGCACTATAATGGAGGAGGATTGGACAGTGGGTGGAACTGAACCTCAAAGGACAAAGGCCCCTGTAATGAAGCTTATTCATTTAAAGTATACAGCCTGACATCGAGCTGCTCGAGTTGTCTTACAACTTTGTTGCAAAATGACATGATGGAAAAAAAAAAAGGAATGATATACTGTACTGTATGCAGCAGCAGCAATAATCCAGTTTAATATAAAATCTGGTGCAGATCACAAAGACGCAACACATGTTTTTTAATGAGGGAGGCAATTAGGCTGTAATTCTGAGAGTCCATGTATATGAGATTGTTAATTTCAATTACAGGATACATCAGTATCCACCTCAGCTCTCTTTTTCCTCTGTGGGGAAATCTTAGAAGCTCCACTATATTATGGAGCATAACTGAGTTAAGAATAGTTTGGTGAGCCTGCAATCAACATCAGCAGCACACAGTTATATCAATTTAAAGGGAGAGAAAATGTAGAAAAGGGCAGAGGCTTTGAAGATGGGAAAACAACCTCTGCAAATGATATTTGATCTTCGGAGTTGTGCCCTTCGCTTGCAGAAAGAGGTAATGGACTCCATTTTTATATGAAGCGACTGAGTTGAGTTTAAATGTATTGGTTTTTTGTCATCTGATTAAACAGACTTGTATGCGTCATCATTCCTGCACTGTATAAGACAAAGTTTGCTAAAAAAGCAACTGCAAGCAAAGTTCTCAGTTTACTAGTTAATCTAGATTCTACCCCTTACCTACTGCTGCAAGTTCTGGCTAGTGACTCAAAGGATAAGTTTGATCCTTACAGAAAAGGTGAGGGGCTCAAGGTGGAATCGCTGCTCCTTAGAATTTAAAAAAGCAGTGGTTGAGGTTGTTCAGGTATCTGATTAGAAACAGTTACAGTATGTCTGCTAGGGGGACAAGTCTTCCTATTTAGAGACCCTATAGGAGAATGAACCAGCTTTTACTGTAACACTGTCAACATGGCAGTGAGGCTATGGAGACAAATACAAAACAAAACCAAACAAATATACACAGTCAATCCATAGACCCACAAAATAACCCAAGTCTGTATACTGACCTTAAAAGATATTTCCATTCCAAATCCATCACAATAACTCACATCACTAATTCCCCTAAAACAGAGAAACAAATCAATGCAAGTCCTGTAACCACTGCCAGAACACAATAGCATGGTTAGGGATTTATGCACACTCTCTGATGGCTGAAAACACAGCCGTCAACAGCATGTGGCCGCACTTTGCATGGCATCCACTCCCATCCTGTCGATTATTTTACACAACTTGCATCACCAGTTCTCCCACTCAACTCACTGGTGTCTCCACACCAACATATGATGAAAGACCCAGCATGAAATTGGCAGTGTCTTGGCAGAATAACCACATCTTACTCAAAAATATGTTATGACATGAAAATCTTTGGCAGCACACTTCTAAATGTTTTACATACTGTACTAGACAAATAACAAAACAATGTCACAAATAAATTAAAAGACGTCTGATAAATCTTTCTGTTTGCAGATGATGGCATCCTTCTTTCTTAAGCAGACTTTGATTTTCAGTGTATGCTGGCTGCTGAGTGTGATGAGTTGGGATGAACCATGGCACCTAAAAATGTGAGGTTTTGCACTTTCTCAATCCACGTGAGAAGGATAACATGCCTTCAAGGGCTTACTCATGTGTGACAGTAAGAAGGATCATGAGATTAATGGGGGGTGTCGGCTAAAGTTATTGCAGGTGTTGGGTACACTGGTGATAAAAGGAAGTGTGAGCCACAGATCAAGGTTCTAAATTCAAAGCTGTTCACTGGCATTGGTCATTGGCGTCTAGGTAGGATGAAAACAGTGAGATTGCAGAATTTCTCTGCAGGTTAATTGGCATAACAATGCATTATAATAGGAAGATAGCAGCTAAAAAGCCCATTGAGAAGTACAGAAGTTGCTGGATAAAGGAACATCTGGTCTGCTCTGTACTGGCACTATGCCAGATCAATGTATAGAAGATGGATGGATTAATGGATACAAGAATGAAAGAAAGAAAAATGAGTCAGAAACCTCCACACAACCATTTCCACAGTTGCTACAGCAAAATGGAAAAACATCAACATGAAAGCTTTGCAATGGCAACAAATGGCTCAACTCCCTAATCTTTAGTGTAATGCCATTATTATTGGTGACATGGTGTCAGCTCAAAAGCCATGATATGGTGCATCACAGAGTCATTTTGTGTTCATATTTCACAATTGGATGGGGATAGAGCAGCGTGCTTGAAAAAAGGAAAACAAAATTAATCTAACGAGCTTTTGCTTGTTAAGTACGTGCTCTGTCTGCAGCTGAATGACAATGACGAGGCATCCGCTTACCACGATATGCATTCCATTGTGAATAAATGAATATGTGAGCACACTGAGAAACAAAAGGCAAATTGAGGAATTAATTCAATGAAATGAAAAGCCTGTATTGCCAGATAAGCCATAAGGCCTCAGTGCCGAGGTATGAAATATGACAGTGTTTGATGAGCCGCATGGATATAGTGGCCACGTCAACATGTGACAATCTGTCCATGCAGTGTCCACCGTGGTAGGCTGTGGTAGCTCCGGCCAGTTTCTTGCATCATTAATTCAGCAGTTCCCTGGCGCAGTGTTTTGGCTGCTTTCGCCGCATATGGACAAAGTAAATGCCAGGACAAACAGAGGTTAGAGAGCAACAGAAAGGAACACTTTCACAAGAAATCTAACTAGCTCCCACATCTATACTTTTCCGTAGAGAAAACAAGAGTTTTTGCCACAGGGATCTGTAAAGTGAACCTCTGTGTATTTGATGAATGCAAGCTGCTCTCTGTTTGGCCAAGGCTAGATAAAAGTTGTACTATGTCTACTCACAACTACAGTGGGATAGATCAGAGAGGGAATCCATATCAAGATCCAGATTCAGCCAGACCTACAGCAGAGCATCAGAGCCAGCAGCTGCCCAGGGGGTGAGAGGCTGCATGTCCAGCTCCAGCAAGGCCACTCGGTTATCAGGACAGCTAAAACAGGCACAGTGCTTGGCACCAACCTACAAAGAGCTTGGGCCTGCAGGGGGAGTCCTGTTTGATGTGGAGGTGATAAAGATGGATGGTCACCATGCCAGTTACCTCTGAGTCATAAAGCAGGGACGAGTGCTGGGGGTAGGCCAAGCTTGGAGAAAATAGCATTAAGATAGAAGGAGCTGGGTGGTTAGCTCTGAATACGTGGTAATTAAAAGGGGAGAGCCCTTGATGAGAGCATTCTGCTCACAGCTAAGAGAGACATTTTCCTCTGCCACACATTTTATTTCCTACTGTACTGTGACGATCCTGGACTACTGATGGAGCCCTTGAATTTGTCCCAGCTCTGTGTCGCGAAGAGCTACAGCGAGGTCAGCAGGGCAGCGTTCAGCTTTATTTAAGTCATATTCTTATTCCATATAGGAAACGACAAAGAGCAGACAAGAGATTACAGCATGTGATTTATCCACTGGACAAGCTATGGCAGCGTCCTCACAGCGTGCTGCTTCGTCTGAATGAGCTCATACGGTGACCAAGATAGAAAGGATCCTTATCACTCAGCATAAACAAAGCCAGCTCGAGATGTGTAGAGTTTCCAGAGGGGAAAAAAGACAGTTCCTAAACACATAAAACCAAAGCGAGGTAAACAGCATGACCTTGACTTTTTTTATCCACACATGCATGTGACTCACATTGAGCAACAAACATATTTTAAGTTATGAAGGCTGTTTTCTTAAGAGTGATTTTTCTAACATATGGAACGCATGGAAAGGCAAACACTCAAATGATATAGATAGCCAAGAGGCCACAGTGAAATGCGGCTCAGCACATATTTATTATTTTTACACTTGTACAGTCAAAGAGGAGGTAAAAACTCTGCATTTCGTGAGGGTAACGCTTTGGATTATTGTACTGAAAAAGAAAAAGCTGTGAATTTGAATGTATTCCAGTGTTTCCAAAGTGAAGAGAAGGTACGTGGAAAAGGTATTTAAGCATGACAGTGGAACTGGAATTAGTTAAAGCTACAAAATGCTGCTGTCAGAATCACTTCTGCTTAATCACAGGCCTGCAAGTGACTTTGAATATATACGTAAATGTATGAGCACATGGAGACGATATAGAAATATTCACAGTTACAGATACACTAGTAGTCCACTTAGACTTATTCTCATATGTCGTTTCTCAAGTTTGCTTCACCGGCTTCACCGTTACCTGAGCCATCAACAACACTTTGTACAATGAGATGTTCAGGGAAACATGTTCGGATCATAATTCCACTGATAACAAATCCTGAAATGAAATGGATCAGTTTAACATGTTGAAAAGGGATAAAACATGCTTTATACAAAAATACTTTATGTTTGGAGGTCACTGGTTGAGGCCACCAAAATTGGAAATGGTTGATTTCTGCGTTGTCAGTTTAAAGGGATATGTCACCAGTTTAACACATCATATCCTTTAGGGATTTGCTGGAGTACTACTACATATGTTATATTTGCTATTTGGTCAGAAATGTGATTTTTTTTTAATATCACACATAAGCCCATGCAGTCTTTTATCTTAAATTACAAACTTGAAGAAATAAATTTGTTCCCTTTTACAAAATTGGATAGTGGATGTTTGAATAAAAACTCAGTGTCACATTAGAGCATTTGAAACACAGTGATTTTTTCCTAGGGCCAAAATATGGTTAAAAGCATAATTTACAAAATGACAAATAGAGAGGTGGTAAGTAACTCAGTACATTTACTCAAGCGCTGTACTAACGTACTCCCCTTTGAGTTCTTCCGTTTTAATTTATTTTTACTTTTACTCCACTACATTCATTCCCACCAGCATCAAATTCTACATTGTTTAAATTTTTCTTTATTATTGTACTTCTTAGTGAAGTAGTTTTACTTTTGTACTTTAAGTAATATTTAGAGGTTATACTTCAGTACTTTTACTCGAGTACCGGCTTTGTGGACTTTATACGTCTTTTGGATGAATACATGCAGCATTGATCCAGCATATTATGTTATACATAGATAACGTTGCATCTTTGTGGGTGTCACTCTTGTTTAACTTTAAGGTTCATTTCTCAACACTGCCTCCTGCCTTTATCTTAGTATTTAGAGCTCCATTTCTTTATTGCTGTCAGTGCACCTCCTGCTATTTTTACACATTTGTTTACCCAGAGAAAGTAGACTGAGTGTGCTTGCCCTTTGTCTAGACTGCCCTGTTAAACAGTCATAGACCTGCCTATATTTACACTTGGGACTTCGGTGTGCTACTACTGACCTCTGCTATTAGTCACTATGCCACTACTGGGCAATTATGGGTTCACTGCTTGTCTCAAAGGATCCTTAACAGCAATTGTTAGTGTAAGGCGGAATACACCTTTTGACTAGCTTGCCGTTTTATATTTTATCAGCTCGTCTGGGGGCATTAACCTTCTTTTGGTCACCAGTTCAACTGCCGGCAGCATGGTCACCTCATTCCTCAATCATCAAAGTTTGAACTGACACTGGTGCACTTGTAATTTCACTGTTTTTACCTCCTAATCACACAATCCCTTCAATTACTCTCTCCACATCTGACAAATTTTAGTCTGCTCTGGGTCACCTACAACATTAATCAGTTTTTGTTATCTGCCTAATGCTTCTCATTAAGACTCACATTAACACATATCATGCAGCTGAAACAATGGAAGGCAGTAATGACTGTAGATATGACCTTTTACCATTTGTCCTCTGTTTTTTCCACTCTGCTCTCCCTCACTCACCGATGGTGCCGGTTCCTGTCTCTTATCGCCATTCCATAACTATGTAAAATGTCATATCATGCATTCTCAGCCCGCTCTAAGTCCACCATGCGCTACATTAACCTTTGCACACTGCATAAGCAACAATCCACCATAAAAATCATGGGGAGATCTCGAGGGTTAAAAGGCCATTAAATGGTCTACAAGGAGCCTTATACTCTGTTACCCTTTGCCTCCTATACCTGCCAGGTGCTACACTCTCATTCAGTCCATTACAACAGGACAAGGACTTTGCAGTTACTACAGACTTTTTCAGCTTAGTCCCAGAAGAGAGCTTTACACTTTCGAGATTTTTACAACTCACTGACCACAGAGTCCAGGGCTTGTGTAAAGCCAGGAGAAGACAGAACCCCTTGAACTATGTATGGTATGACTGCAGAGCAGTGCTTTGAAGGTGTAGACATTTTCACCATGTGGATTGTTGGCTGCAGTTCAACCAAGAAGAAAAACTCCCTTTTGATTTGGGGATAATATAATATATGTCATTTTGTTCTTTTCTTGATTGTTGCTCGCAGAAAACAGAACTCACCAGCGAACTGTGTTTTTTCCGTGGTGAGAAGCTGCTACTTTGTCTTCAGCTGCAGTCCTGCCAGTCACAGGCTTCCACTGTTGTCAAAAATTAATTAGAAACAGCTCGCAGACACACACTGCAGCTTAGACTGATGTAACACATCATGCTGAAAAAGCTTGTGTACTGCAGTTCGACTCTGGCAGAATAGAACCAGTTTTGACAACACTGTAGTGATTTTGTTGAAGTTATAGAATCATGCAAATATAAATATGCTTTGCCTGTGTTTTCAGCATGACGGATTAGTTGAGGCAGCAGCACTGTATGTCTCTGTGAGCCGCTTTTAATGGGTTTCTGACAATAGCAGTCTGTGATGTTGGTTGGTTGAGGAAAATGTAGTGACATGCTTCTGTGTCGTATGGATTGGTACAATTTTATTAATGGGAATTAATAGTGGTATTGGACAAAACATTATCATTAATGCTATCTAGGTTGCACTGGTACAATGCATGTAGGTAGCACAAATCAATACTATTGTTCTGAATAGTTAGTTAGGATAGGATGTTATTGTAACTGTATTTTCATATTTCGTATTTCCAAACACCTCCACCCACACTGGTGCAGCAGAGGTAACCTCTAAAGTCAGAGGGACTGTGAATAGCCTCCAGTATGAGGAGGAAAAACCAAACTTGATCCAGCAGCCCCTGAGGCACTGGGCGTGTGTGTACTAGTCTCACCATCTAAAGAGCTCCAGTTCCCTCTCTGGATCATTCTCTCTGGCACAGCAGCTCACTGTATGCTGCATTTAGTATTTAGCCTGTACTGGTGTAGAGCTATACACATTCTCCTCGTGTTGTTTTATGGCATTAAAGGTTTATTCAAGTATGTCAATTATTTAAACCGGCTACGGTCAGTGCTTGGTAGAAAGATCATTTATTCATGGCAAAGTGCAGCTGTGTTTTAATCAGTGGAGGTTGGTGGAAACAAAGTGGGAGGAGGCTGTTTAGTTTCTTTATTTGTGACAAAGACACTCACAAGGACAAGCTCAGTCTCCATCACATCCTGTCTGTCTGTTTTTGATTATGTTTACAATCTTACAGCAAAAGGGGGAAAAAAAATCCATGCTCACATGCGTTTACACTGTTCAACATCATCAATTTGTGATGTTCAGTTTGTGATCAAATGTGGTGATTTTTTTTTGCCCATTTTGTTTCAACTTGCCTCATCAACTTCTACTTCAGTCAGTGATTTCCCAGAATGGCTCTAACCAGCTGCCAGAGAACGGCGTCTCACAGAAGACACAACCAATGAATCACAGAGCTGTAGTTTGTTTATTTATGTCTGTTTACACATTGTCTACAATCTTTAGGACAAATTTTACATGTACAAGTTATTAGTAGTTTAATATACTTGAAATTCTAGTAATCCAAGTAAATTGAATGATATTGGTATCAATTTATGAAAAGTCATGGTTCATAAAGGGTGTCTAAATTGTAACACATCACTCTAGTAATTAACTAATTAATTAATTAATTAATGTATTTTCAATTAATAATTTTTTCCACAAGTGTCTTTTTCATGATATAAAGTGTGACATGAGTAAGATGTGTTGCTATTAACCATTAATACATTTGTTGATTCAAACTGACATACCTGTTCAAAGTATGATATATTAGAACGTGGTAGTTTTAGATTTCATGTCTGAATCAAGTCCAAAAAGTGTTTGCCTCAGTGGGACTCCTACGTTCACTCGGAACAACAGACAGGATGTCATGGATGAAAAACGGCGTAATTGTCAGAAAAGTTTGTAAATTTCAAATTCTATGCATAGTTACTCAGACATAATACATCCACCACTGGCTCACTCTTGATGAAGGTAGAATGCATTTTGTCGCTCTGCGCTGGCATTTAAGGAAAGAAATACACTGATTGGCTTGATGGGTACACTAAAAGGTCAACATTTCACATTTTAAAATTCACAGGATGAGGCATCTTTTCACTGATTGATCCAAGGGGGGGTGGGGTGCATCATTTTCCTGCTGTTTGGTGTAAACAGAATACCTGTCCAAGTCACGTCTCTCTCTCTCTGTGCATACCTTCTCCCATGGCTGCACTTTTCACAGCCCAGAGGACCTTACGCTGTCAGCAGTTGCTGCATGCATACTGTCCTCATTAAACACCTTTATGATAGTGATGAAAGAAAGAAAATGCCATTTAAGGAATACAAGGGGACATAAATCAGAAAACATCTCTCCAAAAGCTATGGTGCATTACACAGGTGCCACGGCATCATTTATCACCCTCTGGATCTGTGGCCTTCTGATGACTTTAGGTTGCCAGACATCACTTTCTCTCTGTGTTTCACCTCCAGCACAGCCAGGCATGTCATCTGTATCCACTTTATCTCCAGCCCTGAGCTGTGCCATCAGGACATCGTGTTAACAGTGCATATGCAGTCTCAAAATAACCCACATCTCCTTCAATGAATAGTGAGAGTGGAGGGAAAGTGTGGAAAAGAATGACGTCTATATATAACTTCTTAGACTCAGTGTGAAGGTTCAAATCAAAAGTGATACAGACTGCCTTATGTTTTTCTGGCCATCCATCACTGAGATGTAGACACGTCGGATGATTTATGTTGTCTCCACAAAACACTGCTGAGAAGAGTAAGACATGACACTCTCAGTTTTATTTTATCCTCCCGACTGTGAACCCAAATAATGAATGATGCACTATATAAAATGTATGTATGTAGGCTTTTTAACATTTATTTACATTTATTAGTGATGGTGCCACAGTGGTTTGGATAAAATCATTTTGATGTTCTGTAGCCACAGCCAACAGAGGATTACCAAAGAGCACACCTGAGAGCAGTGTTACATAAAGCTGCAATGCCTGTTTCTCTCTCTCACACACACAAGTCAAAGATGATCTGAGTTGTATTTATTTAACATTACGCATTTATGTGACTTAATCAATCTATTCAATCACCACAGAGTGGATTTGTGTTTGATGATGCTCCTGTACGCGGGTCAGTGACAGCAGATCTATTTTTTTCATGCTTGACATTTCACAGGAGAATCACCGCCTCTTTGTCCACTGGTTTCGTTTTTTCCAATAATTTCTAAAAACAGAGACATATGGTTCATCAGCACCTTTGTTCTGCATTACACTGTCTCAAACTGAATACTGTATTTCCATGCATTGTATTACTGTACTTACAAAGGTCAGTAATTAGCTCACACGGTAAATGAATCCCATTAGTCATTTAGAGAAACGTTTATATACTGTAGCCAGTTCAGGAGAAGCTCATGACACATTGATTGTCCACGGGTGGACCATCAAAAACAGCTTGTTTGTGTGACATCCATGCAACACATTGCGTAATGCATTTTGAAATAAAAGACTCATTTTTTTTACTAAAATGGTTCTTTCTGCTAGAAATTCAGTTTAAAAATCAGTGTGACTAATTATTTAAACTGAACCCAGCATATGCTCATTTGGTAGAAAATGAAATAAATACTGGTTTACTTTAGACAGCAAAGAGTAACTCAGTCACTCAACTCAACCAGTCACCTCACCTTTATTCCACTTTGTGTGTTACTATAAAATCATACTCTACAGCATCTTGCAATAGGTCATAAGTGCGGTGCATTTGTGCTATAAAAACCCCACACTAATAAAGGAGTTACTTGTTGTCATGTTGTTGGAATCACCTCTGTGTGCGCTTGAAAAAGGGCAGCCTTCTTTTGGCGATGGAGAGGCACAGAGAGAGAGGGGCCGTGTCTCCATGACCCCTTCACACAACACTGCTTATTGATTGATTGCCAGCACCACGGCTAAAGCCCCTTCCAAGGGCAAGTGGCTTCACACAGCCATCCAGTACCCACACACACAGAAGTCTCTCCAGCTTTTCCTTTGAACGTGTCTCTAAAGTACACTATGCTCGCCTTTGTGTTTGATGACAAATTCAGTACAGGAGCAGCTGCAAACACAGATTCTCCCTATATACTGAGAGACAGGCTGACAAAGGCAGAGCCTATGGTCTGACGCAAGGCAAACATCTTAATGTATGTTTCCTATGTCAACCTCAAGACAAGCAATCTGATATCAGCTCATGGATTGGGTTTAGTTAAGGGACATCTTAAGGTTCTTTTAAACCTATAGTTTGTTTGCTCTGATCCGAATCAGTGGACCAGTTTATCTACTTGGTCCATTTTCCCTTTTGTTCAGAGACACATAATCCAAATGCACCAAAATGCATCACTACTGGCCTTTTGTTCACACTAAGAATAGTGATGTCCACACTCGTTGGTTAAATGGGTCTGGGCAGAGAAA
This sequence comes from Ctenopoma kingsleyae, assembly GCA_032353495.1. NCBI lineage: Eukaryota > Metazoa > Chordata > Actinopteri > Anabantiformes > Anabantidae > Ctenopoma > Ctenopoma kingsleyae. Next base: position 21,710,913 of record JAUBNQ010000005.1, on the reverse strand, counting down.
AAGAAAATAAGCGCAGGAAGACAATTCAGTTCTGTGCTAGTGAATATTCCTATCGCTGAAAAATTGCCAGGCAACATGGAAGAACTGCTCAGTTAGTCTTTACTCACATCAAAAGTGCATCTTGAAAGTACAGCACCGCTTCACACTTTGTAAAGACGATGTGGCGTCGAGTAGCCATTTAGCAAAAATCTGCTGTTTTGGGTTGGATCTGGGTTCGGCTCACATGCCCACCACAAGTGAGTTCATTTGGGACCGATCCAAGGTTCTTGGTGCGGTTGTTTTGGTCCGTATCCGGGTGTGACTGCTGTGTTCACCTGTGTTTACACCCAAGTGAACCACAATGAGGGGAAAAACAAACTAATTATAATATCCCTCTGCACAGTGGTCTATTCAGAAATAATTTTCCTAGATGGGAGTGGAAAAATTGAGCCAGTCATCCAACAGCTTTTATCAACTCAAAAATCAGGCCTTAACATTAATGGTCGATCTCACTACTGCTCTTGTATCAAAGTGTGAGGACATGGTCAGGATGACATTAAGTCATAGGTGTTGATGAATATGCCTTTCTGCTCATAAGAGACTCAGGTACACAACACAGAGTAAGTCAACGGTCGACAGGCTTTAAACCTCTTCAAAAATGCTGAGCTGTAGCCAAACTCACTTTTTTCTGACGAGTGAAACAACACAGCTCATTTTAAAGTGCACTCCATTAATACATTACATGAATCTACATATCAGTGCAGTTTATATTTCCTGCTGAAAATACTAAATGCGTTTACACAATGGGAATAATCTCTTTAACGGGAAGGCCATGACTCTTCTGAGTGTGTGTGTGTGTGTGTGTGTGTGTGTGTGTGTGTGTAACTTCATCCTTCATCATTTTTTCTATCTCTCACCCATCTTTCTTTTGTTCTTTATTGCAAACAGGAGCGTTTGTGCCCCTGCACCTGCGCTTCCACGTAAACATCAACATCAGTCTTCATCGCCATGACTAAGCCTGCACATATCACACAACCAATCCCAGATATCCCACTGTCTGCTTAACCCACATCCGCTCACATGCCTGAAGGCTTGTTTGGATTGTACACATACAAATACACAAAACCCACACAGTTCTCTAGGGTGCACGAATATGTGAGTGGCGGAAGTGATGGGTAGGGGTTTGAGGTTATGGGTGGAGGCTACGGGGCAGGCAGTAGCAAAGGATGGGGGAGGAGGGTGGGGCAGTGGAGGGACAGCTAGCCACTATGCAGCTGTTAGACTCTGCTGGCCTGCCGTGTGTTATTTATTGCCGCACTGGTTAGAATCTCAGCATGGTGTCGGCAAACTGGGTCAGCATATTATCCACCTCACTCCTTACTGCCTCCTTATTTGCTTCTTCGCTCCTCACTATCTCCTCATCATGTAGCCCTTCACTAACAATGACTCTGTCTGACATCTATTTCATTATATATTTTACATCCTCTCTTTCTTTTCCTCCTTTCCTCCTCTTATTCCTGCCCATTTACCCTTCTCTTTGTTTCCTCCAACTTTCCCCTCTTTTTTCACATCCACCTAATTCCTTTTTTCCCTCATTTCTAGGCTATCCCCTGACTGTTCCCTCGTTACTGCATTTCTGTAGTTTTCCCAGTGTGGCCTCAATGAGAAAGGAAAGGAGAGAGAGTGTGGAATGGGTGGAGGTAGCCAGTAAACAGCAGGAGTAGACTACTGCAGCCCAGACACCCAACGAGCTTCATTAGCAGCCTTCCACTGTGATTCAGGAATCACATTAAAAATAATAAATGCGCAGTGCTCACAGGAGAGTACACACTCACATGCATAGCCCCACACTCACACACTGAAATACGCATAAATACAAACAAAGTCCCATGATCAGAGGCTTTTCAACAAACACAAGTTCATGGACTTTTCACAAGTAACCTCTCAACACATACTCTGAGTTCTCTCTCCTGACTTTGCGAGTCTTCCTTAGAGCACATGATCATCAGGCCATGAAGCTATGGAAGAATGTAGCCTGCTGAATCATCAAGGCTTCTCTTGAATCATCGCTGGGCTTTCGGTTTTGGACCCCCAAGGGTCGAGAGCTGCCAGGTTCCCACAACTCTAAAGAGCTGCACTGATGATTTGCAATCCCCTCTCCGACTGGCCTAAAGCCTTAATCAGAATCTCAATCCCAGTAGCCCCTGGGGCATGGGCGGGGCATCAGTCTATTCCCACAGCCTGGTTGCTAGGATACAACACTTGGATCTAATAAAAACGAACACCTGTGTATGACTTGCACCTGCTACTCTATGGGAGGAATTATTAAAATCTATGCTGGCACTGCTCTTCTAATCTTTCCTTTCTATTCATCCGCACATGATTAGAACAGCTTCAATCTTTGCAGTAATTCAAATAGTTTGCAAGCACAGTCAATCCTTCTTCCTTTTTCGAACAACAACAAAAATAGTCCTATCAAATCCCAGTGCTACCAAACAAGCTGCGTTTAAACAGTTTTCCTCAACCTTTCATGTTTCTGGACTGACTTGAAAAAAAAAGAGGAGAAAAAACATTGAATCTAGGCCATGCAAAGTCTGAATGTTTCATATTCTGCTTTTGGAAAACACACATGCACGCGCGTACCCAGCAGTGAGGTTGCGATAAAGAAAATTAAGAGACTCCAGCAACTCTTGCAGCTGTTATTTCTTCAGAACTTCCTCCTTTACTTTCCTTTCCACGGTACCTCCACACCCCCTCCACCCGACCCTTTCCCCCTCAGAACAATATGGAACATGTGCAGGTCGTGCAGAGAGAATAGCTTTGGAGGAATTGCAACCAATTAAAAGGAGCAGTGGTACACTTTGAAGCACTGCTGCACACAAGACAAAGCGGTATGTTTGTAATCTAGCCCAGTGTCTCCTCGCTCGCCCATGCTCATCAATCCTGGTTACAGCAGGTGGCAGAGGGACAGGGAGGAGGAGAAGAAGGAGCGCTTTGCACCAGGGTCACTTCATCATCACCCTGAGCCAGCGTACCACTGCATCTTTCGCCCCTATTGCCTCATCCACAGGGTGCTATAAATGTCAGCAGTGCCCACCTCACTCTACGGTCCATGCCCATATACTGAGAATCAACCCTCTGGGATTTGATACATGTTTCTGTCCTTCTCTGTCCACTTCTCTGATCCCCAGATAGTGCAAGGCTGTACTGTGCTGCATATTGGCCATCAGTCATAGATACTCATATATTCTTCTGCAAGGCTGCATTTATGGTGCCAAAAGTTGCAGGTTGTTTGACTCAAACAACCAATCAAAACAGCCTGTTGAACGCAGTGCAAAGATTAAGCAATATCACCAAAAATGTGAAAATGTGTTTGCTTTTGTTTTTGCATCCTTTCGAATTAGCATAATTTGTCTGTATTATAGTGGTATAAATAAGCAAACTGCTATATGTCCTGTGGCATAAACATAGCAGATTTGCCTTGACATTGGCTGGTACTACCTGTCCCTGCTGTGGATAACAACTATGGAAATCGTAGACCAATGAGGCTGTGAAACAGCACGCTGCAACAGTGATAGAAGACTGTATCCAGAAAAGACCTACGAGCCATGTGGTACATGTCCCATTGGATCACTGCTCATCTCCTCCACTCCTTTCCTCTCTGACATTTACTTACTGCAAGCCTTTCGTAATATCTTTAAAAGAAATTGCTTGTCCATCTGTCATTTTCTTTCATTCTCAAGGGCGATGGGTATTTTTATCCTATTGTTTCTTGCTTGTGTCCTTTTTTGCTATTCTGCTTAACACTCTGCTCCTGAAGAAAGGATCCTTCTGTTCTTTTTTGGCCTTCATGTCATGTCCACGTTTCTCCAAATTTCACTTTATATATCTGCGTTTATTTCGTGTGTAGGACAGAAAACGTTATGATGATGACAGAGGCATTGTGAGGAGTTATCTTCTGTTGTGTTCTTTAACTTATCAAGGAGTATATAGCACCAAATAGATCTCGATCCTTTTTAAATTAAACCCAAATATCTTCGGTGTAGAGCAAAAACTGTATGAATGTATCTCTCTCCCCTGTTTTCCAGACCAGCTGATCAACAAACGCTGATTTCCTCTACATGTCTCACATTTGCCTTCCATATCCTGTCTAGCTGGGAGCTGCTGCAAAAGTGTGCTTGTTTAAGCAAAAGTAACCTTATAGGGCAATTGACTTAATGTCATTATGACATGAGCTGCAGTGTGTGTTATGTAAACTCTGCTGACAGGCTGGGACAGTCTTAACAGTGACAGGTACTGAGGGAGACAGAAAGAGGAACGTGCCAGATCAGAACCCTGCCATCTCTCTTATTATTACCCCCGTGTCTGCATAAGCCATTTTGGAGCAGGCAGACTATGGACACATAACATCCTGTTGGCCGAAGGGGGTGTTAAAAAAAAAAAAAGAGTGATGCAGGTGCCGCACTGTTTTTGTCTGTACCATGGACAGCTCCACAGAGAGTTTGTCCTTTCATAGTGCTGAATAAGAACTGTAATGCTTAAGTCTTTATTTAAGTGAGTCAGTGTTTTGTTTTTTTTAAATATGCGTATGAAATATGAGTGTATGAAAGCCTAAACCAGCCGTGGCCTGAATGTGTCAGGTTCAAACGTCACTTTGTGAATTGAATGAGGAATAGAGCACAAGCAGGAAAAGCACAGAGAAGCATTATGGGGGCACCATCAGCCTTAATGGAGTCTGAGAGGTGGCTATGTACACCACGTCCTCCTGGATTGTTCTAGTGCTTTTGTCTCGCTCTCTCCTGTGTTTTTTTTTCTCCTCCATTCCTAAACACACATTTCATACTTATTAGAAAATGTCAGGTGGAGTAAGCCCTCAGAATGATGCTCAGGAATATAAATACTGAATTATCACCCCCATTGCAGCACACTTTACTACTATTATCCCAGCTGTCACATTTAGAGTAATCTCATTCTCATATTCATCATAGAATCATGTTTCTGTGGATCAGATAAAGTCTCCAATTTGATACCTGTTCACACGTCCCCAAATGTGAACAATCATGCCACCTCAAGTTTACATGTTGTTCATTGTTTAACAAGGGGCCGATGGTGTCATAAGAGCAGCTTTTACTATAATCCACAGCTGTATATTCTGAGATTACAGCACATTTCTTTTCATCCACTCCCTATTGTCTCCAACTCCACATATTCATCTGTCTCTCAAACACACAAGAACAATGCAATGCAATACAATGCCCTTACAGATGTCTCCTCCATCACTACCACACACATTCACACACAATTTTTCTCCAAATGATGTTAAGAAAATGCACATTTTTAATAGGCCAGACAACAGCGGGCATCTTGGTGTTGTATTTTTCTTATCTCATTAGTATCTCTCTTCCCTCTGCCCACATGCAAGAAAGCAAAGAAGAATGCACATGGTGCATTGTTTGATGCCCTTGATAATGCTTGCAGCCTTAAATGAAAAATAAAACATGTCTGTCTGGGTTTCCTCATGCAGCTCTGACATCAACTACAAAGCCCCATGAAAAAAAAGACAAAAAAAGAAAAATTAGCTCCTCTTGACATGATTGAGGCAATTGAACCATGTATTGCTGTTTGCCTTCTGTTGCACAAAAATCAGTTGTCTGTGGATCATATATAGCTGTACAAAGCTCTGTTCTGTGAACCCAAACACAAAGGGCTGCACAACAAATGCCACTGAGCTCAGCACAAACACAGATGAAAGACAGGCTCTGTCTGCACACCAGGTGTAAAACATGCAAACAGTGGGGAAACACACCACTATTGACTGGGAGGCAATTTATCAGCGCAAACTGTGAAATTAACAATAAAAACAAAACAAATAGAGAATGATTGAAGGACATTATGTCTCTTCACTGCCAGTCAATTGGCAGTGTGGATGCAGATGAGTCTAATTACAGCTGGTGTGGTTGTCTGCTGTTAAAGGAACACGAGAACCAGGATCAATGCTAAAAACACAAGGATATGGTAGCTGCAGACAGCACTCCCTTTGATACACCCAAAGTACAAGTTAATGTGAATAGCTTATTGGGCTACTGCTGTGCCATTCTTTGAAAAGCATCTTGCACATGCATTTAATTGAAGCTCTGAAGCCCAGCATGGCTTTCCTCCTGGAGTAGGCTGAGTTTAGAGAGAGAGACGGACGATGAGAGAGAGCAGACTGAGCCACATTATAGTGCTCCCAAACAATCATGGCTGATTGGATAATATTAAATATTATGCTTTATAGATGATCTTACTACCCATACTGATTATACATCAAACCAAAGTACAGCGCTTAGCATCGAGCTGCATTTGAATGAATTTTTGTAAATATATCAAAAATGTTTGACAGGAATGGGATATGCTCAAGCAGGGCTGCATGATCACGACTGAAATGATCACAGTCTCGACCAAACTGGGATTGTTTGTTTGACAACAGACTGGCACCATATTCACATTTTTAAAATATAAAGAAACCTCCAATTGCACAACTCTCAGACATTTCTTCACATTAAAACAGCACAGCTTTGTCAAGTGGTTACAACTTGCAGTTTGCCTGTGAAGTGAAAATGCTCTTACCTGCAGCTGTAACTGCACAGACCGGTAAATCACAGCATGTTCAAAACAAATGGCTACAATAGGTCAGACAGTTCACCCGTTTCCATTCAGCGCTGCAGACCAGGCACTTTAAACACGGTGAGACAACATCATGGCTGGTCTTGTAAAATTAGAGTAATTGTGGAATCCAAAACCATAATTAGGATTATTATAGTAATAAGCTCAAACCCAGTATTCAAGTAAAATACCTCTCTTTACCAACAAAAGCTTTATGTGTAGATATTGCACCATATTTTCTTATATTGTGCATTTGTGAATGTACAGAATTACACGGGAATTACACGCTGTACATCACAGTGTAAATTATAGACACAGAAAATGAATGAGACTCAGAGGTGTGATGAGGAGCTATGCACTGTTAGAGATAGGAAATATTTTATCCACTGTCTAACCTACAGTAGGTATGACTGCACACTCTACATAATGATGTATATCTCATCATCAGAACTATAGACATGAATAGATGCTCATGAGGAGCTGGTGCATCTAAGGTCTGATAGATAGTTTTAAAAGTGAGATGTACAGTATTTGTATGTACAGTATGTTCATGAATTATGGTGAATCACCCCCATGACAGGACTGCAAAGGATATGGTAAAGGAGGAGTCTGAGTTTGGCTGACAGATGTGCTGTGCAGCAGGATCACAGGTGCAGGTCAGTTTAATGAGGCCATGTGGACTAAACTCCCTCATCTGTTGCCATCACACCTATGATAAGTCCATTTTGGGGTTGGTTCCACTTCGTTTACCTCTTCCACGACAAACTAGATTCCAAACCCAGCCATATGGAGTCCTAACTGAATAGTGGAGCCCCTTGCCTCTGACCTGTTGGAAATAGACCACTGATGGACAGGGCTTACCTGTGCTTACTGGGGGTGTTAATGATGACATATCATTAGGAGAGTGATGAAGAGGGTGAGACATCTAGAGCTTTCAAAGCAGCTGAATACTGTGTCTGCAACAGTGTTTATTCTAACAGGATGGTAAAGCATTAAACATGCAAGACCATATGGTAGAGAGGGTGGAGCTCATAATGAATGGATCTGGAGGCAGCAGCAGGGAAAATTGTGGGATACTATCCTGCAATCTCAAATAGACAAACTAGTCTTGCCAAGTTCTGGTCTTTAGAAATTCAAGCACACCAGGATGCGTAAAACAATAGAGACACTGTGAGAACTTGTTTGGACCCAAACAAAGGTGTCCTTTCCCGAGGCTAACAAACTCAGCCAATCGAAGAGCTGTCTGAGGATTACCTCAGGTTTCACTATCACATTTTGTCATGAGATTTTCTCCAGACCTCTGTCAGCTTTGCAAGACGGGGTTCTGGCTACTTGAGTTTAATTATAACGTAACACTGAGATGCAGTGCTTCTCCATGGGATCTGAACAATGTTGCATGACAAAGAGGGCAGACAAGAATAAAAGTGTACATGAGAGGAGCTGCTCGAGCTGCCTGCTGTGTGCACACGCACTTCCGTGGCAGCCTCTCTGAAGGCCCAGAACGTAATTACAGAATTCAAAGTGGTAATGGGAAATATATATGTCACACACTCAGCCACTCAGACTACGGTTTGAAATTTGCAATCAGCTTCAATTTCCCATTAGTTCCAGACAAGGCTTTTGTGTTGTCAGGATGATGCAAAACGAAAGGTACGCGGGCACAAGAGCTGACCTGGAGCTATCATTACATCTATCGTTATGCTACACCGTGTGCTATTTGTTTTGCTCTGTTCTTATTTACTGAACAAACCTATCAGCTGTATGATGCCAGTATTCAATCACTGTTCCACTTGGGGTCACTGGGACAAATGTAGGATGGGCTGTGGGCTATTGGAAGGAGATAAAAGTGCATTTTCGTCTCTGCCTTTTGAAGTCCCTCTTGTCTGACATGGCTGGTGCGGATGGCTTGCACAGCAAAGAGACTTAGCCAGATCAGGTCACATGTGGGGGATCACGTGTGGACATGGGCAGATGAAAGGTTTTTGCAGCCTGCTTGTGACAACAGCAGTCACAGATCTCCGCTTTGATGGCGGCACCCTATTTTCAGCACCTGCCCCATCTAACTAACCTCTTGGCATTCCTGTAGAGGAGAGAATCACCACCTCTCCCCCTCCGTGAAACACCAGAAGCTGCCCTGTTATTTACCACTGCTTCAGCTAGATATCACATTCCTTGCACTATATTCAGTGAACTGTCTGATCCCAGGTATCACTGTTCATTATCATCAGCAATTACAGACATATGAGATTGTTACACTGGAATATATGTGGAGAAAACTTGCTCAGCATCGATTACAGTGACAGTGAAACTGGAGAACTAACGGCTCTTGGTTATCACAGTCATTCATCAACATCATGCCATGTGTATGTGTATGTGTCTATGTATCATTGTCCATGGGCTAAAGACAAGACAAACCATTGTTTGATAGAAATGAATTTGTATTTAAAATCATTTTATTTGATGTTTTTAGAAAATGTACATGTCTGTAGCACTAACTAAAAGACGTGACTGAAGTTACTCTCTGTGCAATGACAATAAAGTCTATTCTATTCTATTAATTTCTTGTCCTTGAAAGGTTAACTTGGTTACACTGAACTTTGGGAAACCGAACACTGTTTTTCAGCACTGCATGGTCTAAATAAGCAGTGGGCTTTGTTGTGAAATCTGTCTCTATCTGAGAGGATGACTTTAGTTAGTCCAGCCCTCCGTGGGATATGGGGAATTATATGAGTGGATATTCTGCATGTCATTAGGCCTGAGAAATAAAAGGAGCCCCGTGGTTGGTATCCCTCTCAGTGTTTGACCTCTGAGCGGTAACAGGGTATTCACTACAGATGGCCTGCACGCGCCTCACTGCTCATTGCTCACTCAGGTACCATCACTGTCACCTTGTTACCCTCAGCTCACACACACCAGTCACATATCCAACTGACAGGGCAAAGAGCTGGCGTGTGGCCCGCAGCCCTGAGCACATCTCAGTGCAACAGAGGAAACTCTTACACAACTCACTTGAGAAAGCTTGTGGTCAACACTCTCACCCTGACTGTGTACCACAAATAATTCACACCTCTATAGGACTAAAGTGAGTAATAACTCACTTTTAAGAAACTGTTGACTAGAAAATTAAAGGTCAGAAGGAGATATTTGTAGAAACAAATCATGTTTATCATCTACTAGTCAGACCATTAGGTCTGTGCATGATTTTGGCAATAATACACGTCTGCCCCCCCACTTTAAAGCCTCTTGACTCTGTTTATCACAGTGCGTTGCATTTCATCACGGCTGATAAATTCTTGACTCACCATTGTATCTTATTAGAACAGGTCATATGGTCCTCTTTAACCAACAGAGAGAGTTGCAATGTAATTTACCGACTGCTCTTTTTGTTCCACAGTCTCCAGGTAACAACATATTTTAGTCATAATTTCTCAAACAAATCTGGATTAAACTTCTGTGTTTATGTTATCACCAACACACTGTTTTCTTAGTGAAGTACTTTTACTTAAGAAGAAGAAAGTGGGTGATGTTTGTGGAGATCACGGCATGAAAGCTTTGATTGCAAATCAGGGTTATTCCACCAAATATTGTTTTCTGAACACTTCCTAAGTTCATAAGTATTGTGTTGTGTAAAAATGTAAGTGCAATAACTTTGACACTTTTAAGTATTTTGTGCTGTAATACTATGCAACAATCATCTGCCTGCAGTATAAGTATCTGCTTTTTAATTACTGCAGGAAAAGAAACTTGAAAGCAAATTGTGGTTCATGTCAACAATGCTGTTTTTTTTCTCATTTTAAGATCCAAACCGTTCTGTCACCCACTCACCTGCTCCCCGCCCATCACATCACCACTTCCTGTCTGTCTGTCTGTCAAATGAATTGAAACACCCCCTCAAAAAGATGCATACACACAGACAAACATATGGACACACAAATCCAAACCAATCCTGAGCCCTGCAGCATTTTCATCTGCAGATTAACAACAGTGACACACACACACACACACATCGAGACAGAGAGAGAGACAACGAAAGAGAGAAAGATAGCAACACATAGCTAGAAGACGTTTTGCTCACAATAACAAGCATAGAGCTCTGCTAACTGCAAGAAGCCTCCAGCACAAATAAATACAAAATAAAATGATACAGGCACATAAAAAATATCTGTGAACATTTTTACTTGAATGCTGAGAAACCCAGTGAGCAACATGGACACAAACTACACACTGACACATATGTATTATTTATTAAAGATGTAGTACAGTATAAAGATTTAGTGGAAGTATATGCACTTCTTCAAATTTGTCATACACATATATAATGCAACATATTTCTTTCCGTCTGTTGGGTTCATTAAGCTGTAATTGGTTTGTTTCCAACAGGCTGTGTGTGTCACAGATCCATATGTGTCAATTAGGTGAAACTGTGTCACTAATGAAGCTGTGGTTTATAATGCGAATTTAAATCAGTCAGCCAATCACAACTACCTGAAAAATGCTTTTGACTTGCTGCACAGAATCATTATGTGTATTATGTTCAGAATGGTTGGCTTTAATGTGAAATATGTCATTCACATGTTCAACCATCAAATATTTCTCACCCAGAAGTAGTGTCTTTCAGCTCATTGTTTTGGTCTCACTAACTTTCATCAAAGTTGTTTCCAGTTCCAAGTATTGATGCAATGTGAGAAAAATACGTTACACAGGAACAAGAAAAGGCATTACTAAAGTATCAGTTATTATTTTTAAAGGAGGGCCAGTAGTGGTGCCTGTTCTTTTATACAGTAAATCTGCCTTGAATAGGCAGTGTGTTGTTTCCATCCCACAGTAAAAAAAACCCCCACCACAGAACAGTTGGCTCTGACAGACTGGTACTGACTTTGAGATGGAAGGTTGTGTCTAATTAGTGGTGGATGACTGCATCAGTGTGAACAACTGTCTATGTCAACAACGTCAAAAACCTAATGGGGTGTTGTTTTAGTGCAAATGAAACAATGAAAACAACAATGTAACTGAACTGAATTTTTTTTTTTCTGTCTGTAAAGCCATCTTCAAGCAGAATTTTGTGTTGCCTCCTGCCCACATCCTCTGCTTGCTTCAAAACATTTCTTTTGATGTATTCTCCCATCAGTAAAGTCAGCATTGGAGTGACAGAGACAGGAAGAGTACATTTGCAATCTGGTGCATGTTCGCAGCTTGTAAATACACTCAACTTGGCTGAGAGGGCAGCAACGGTGCAAATTCCTTTTGGGTTATTAATAGCATCCTCGTTGGAATTCATTCACACAGAGGGCATGTGCTGTGGTTAGATTGCATGTGTGTGTCTGAACTGTGCAAGCGTGCCGAGTGTGTTAATAGATGAGGCTCATTGTCTTTGAAGACGTCAGAAAAAGATGAAAGAGCTTACTCTCACCGTGACCCCTCTCTACTTTTCCCTCTTTCCATAATCCAATGGTGTTCCTATCTTTCTGCCCTTTTCCTCCTCTATCCCCACACATTGTCCTATTTACATTCATAGGCCACGCCACTGTCTGCTTTAAAGGGAAATAGATTTTGTGGAAGTGAGGCTTGAAGCACTTTTGCCATGTTGAATGTCCCATGGGGTTTGCGAATGCATAGATCCAAAGAGCAGGTATAAAAAAAAAGAAACACCCCTTTGACACACACACACACACACACCTGTACACACACATGGTTAATCTTTTAGCTCTCCAGCCTCTTTACTGCCACAAGCAT
>JAUBNQ010000005.1:21687408-21697929 GCA_032353495.1 Ctenopoma kingsleyae | reverse complement strand
GGTTTGCGAATGCATAGATCCAAAGAGCAGGTATAAAAAAAAAGAAACACCCCTTTGACACACACACACACACACACACACACACACACACCTGTACACACACATGGTTAATCTTTTAGCTCTCCAGCCTCTTTACTGCCACAAGCATCACAACAACTGCTGAACACTCTTCAAAAGAGATGTTTACCACATCCCATCTCCCCATTCAAAAAGAAAGTGAAGGTGAACCAGGGAAAGGTGAATAAAAATAAAACTGTGTGATACAGGCATTTATATGACAGGCCAGTCATTTGTAAATTTGTTTTGTTCCCTGTTGAAACAACCTTATAGACATGCGCACGTCACAGTCACTGCTTAATTTGCTGCTACCTAACATTTGGGACAACGCACTGGGAGCGGCCAATAATTCTTTTGTACCTGCTCTCTGTGACCAGATCAAACAGTCCCAGCCATTCAATTACACTGTCAGTAGTGGCACAAGGGTGAAGGAGTAAAGGGCTGAGGATGGACCCTCCTCTTCAATCTCTGCCTGACTCCAAGCTGGGTGTCCTGTATTCATCAGCCGCAGCGTGAATGTCAGAGAGGAGAAGAGATTAGCACAGTGTCAGCCCTGACTGAGGTTAATGCAGGAGCAGGCCAACTATTTGTAACCCAAAAGGAGATTAATTACTATTGGACTGTGCAGGCGTTAGCTTTAGCAGTGACTATTGCATTTGTAGCTTTTTATTTTTAGTGTTTGTACTTGTTCCATGGATTCAAAATGAAGCTTCAGTAGGGATCATCTCTTGCTCTTACTCTTCAAATCAGGATCCACTGCAAACCCGCCAACAGACTTCTCCACACAAAAGAGCGGAAAATCCTTCAGACTCCTTCAGTCTTCCATTCTCCATGCTGCCTATTTATCCATCTCTGGGAAAACCAAGGCTACTTCACACAACCAACAAGAAGGTCACAACGACTGAGCCATTTTGGGTGTATGAAGGGTTGTAGGAGTCGTGAGCATTAGATCCTAACAACTCTCCCCTACTTACACACTTTCTGCTATCTACCTAATGTTCCTTTTTAGGGGAAGTGGGAAACAAAATACCCTGAAGAATAAAAGTGATTTCTCTAACCAACTTTCCTAAGAAAAAAGATCACCTCACCTGGATGACTGAGGATCATTGCAGCATCCCCTGCACCACTTTTTTTCAAATTATTAAGGGAATTGCTTTTTTTTTTAGTATTTCATTAGTTTTTCAGATCCACAAAGAAGACAGATTGGAGGCTCGAGCCAAAACACACCCACTGCTACGCATTCTGTATTGTAAACCTATTCTTTAATGTAACTCTGCCTTACTGAATAACATTACCTGTCACAATCTGTTTTGCTTTTATTCTGTATTTACCTGCCCAGCAGCACAAAATAACCATAATGTATCTAAGGTGAGGTGAGTGATCAATTTCACTGACTCAGAGATTAATTTGCCGGGTGCAGACGGTCTGGTGTTTCAAAACACATGTCCTCCTAACTTCCAACTTTTGGAAGTAATGGAAGTTCGTTGCCTTCCTCAGTTTACCCTGTATATGAAAAACATTGCTACAAATGACCAACCAATAATGCAAGGCATTTTATTACACAAGGCAAAAGTATTGAGTGATTTGCATAGCAATGTTTTACATGTCCATGTCCATTCTCTAGCTTTTCCATTTTATCTCATCGAACTAGGCAGCCCACTCATTTCAAAGATATGTAAGTAATTCACAGGCGACCACTACTGTAGAAGAAGAAGAATAAGTGCATTGAGTGGAGAACTGAAGGCTGCACCAGAAAGTTTCATAGGAGGACACATTCTACCAATTTAGCAAATTACTGGTGCTCACTAACAAAGGACATTCAATTTTTATAATGTTGCTTCGAATGTCAGGAGTCTGTGAAAACATGCTTTTCATTGGCCAGGCATGTTGAAAATGCATTTTTACTTGGGTAAAATTTCCCATATTCACTTCACACGTAAAACTTCATTTACATAACAAACGTTTAAGGGATGATTCAGGAGTTAGATATGATTATGTTCAATGATTAACAGTGATGAACAAAAGTATTAACCTCCCCATTCAAAAACCACTAACAATGAAGAATGATGCATTCAGTCTGAAGGATAACAGTGTTAAAGACACAAAGTCTAAGAAAATACAAGTTGCGGGAGGCCGTGAGAGTCTGATTTGATTTGCTTCTCTAGGCAGCTATGCCAGCAGGACATCGCCAGGTTGCTCCACATAAAGCTAAATTATATCATGGATTAAATTAGGCTTAAAAATACTACGTAACTATCTCCCCAGTTGCTCCAGTGGCCTAGGAGAACACCTGTTTTTATTTTCTTTTAGAAATGACTGCATAAAAAATAAGCCCTGAAGAAGAGCATCTGCGTGGATTAAAGGGCCAAAGCCCTTCAAGGTCATTTAAATGACAAGGAGCTAAAGCATGACGGCAGAGTAGGAGGAAAAATTGTGTAGAACAGGAATATATTATCTCTTCTGCTCCTACTATTTAAGAGCAAATGACAAATTGCAACAACCCAACACAAATGGGAGCTATTATCAAGGGAAATCAAATGCCGGGGTGAGTTACACATCACAGTAACCTCAAGGTGCAACGCATGTTTCTAATGTGGCAACTCTAGCAGAGCAAAGTGGTAAGCTATTTGTACCCCGTTGCATGCTGACATTGTCTGCCTTGTTTTGTTCAGCGCATGATGCCTTTACCTGATCTGAGTTTAGTCATGTCTCACTGTGGTGGGATAAAAGGTGAAAGATGGAGGAAGCCAAGGCGAGGGAGAACAACTTAGAGAGAAAAGGCACAACAAGGTAGAACATGCTTGGGGAGGTGCAATATGTTCCTGTGGTGACCCAGTCTGATGAGAACAGCACTGCTAACTGGCCACAGATGTGCTCTCTTCCACCTCCCTCCCTGTCTTGTATACCCACAGGCTCTATCTGTAGCTCTGAAGGTTATCCTCCTACGACCCATCCTGCATTTAACAGGTAATTGGTTAAGCTACTGCTGCAGCTAGTCTAAGCATCCTATCATGGCTTCTATCTCCAGTTCAGTCTACACATGCATTGTGATTTTCTTGCATTAACACTTCCTAACAACCAACTAAGCCAGACTCATTTCCACAGAAAATTCTCATTTCTATTAAGTGTGTCAAAGCGGTTTAATCTAAAATCAGATATGGTTGCGTGTGAGGGCTGTGTGTGCTTGTAATTAAGGCTCAGCAGGAGTTGTGGCCCTGAAGGGAAGGAAGGTCTCTAAGGTCAGACTACAATCACTGTCTTCACATGTGGTCTGTGTGACTTCCGCTGTACCAAAGAGAAATCTGAGCTTCCAGCCAGGTGACTTTATTATCAGCAGCCTAATTGTGGAAACATGCTTTTCATTGGCTGGGTAATGATTGTGGATGGTTTTATAGCTTGTCAAACAACAGGCTATTTTCAATTACCTGCAGACCCAAGTGTTCGAATGCCATGAAATTGAGCAATAGAGGAGTTTACGGTATAAAAAAAGCCTGCTGATGTGCGTAAATCGGTTCATTTGAAAAATGGATCTCTAGAACTGATGGCTGTGTAATCATAACTGAGTAAGTATAAAAGCTTGACAATTCCCAGACATACTGTAGAGTATAATACAGACAATAACAGGTGTGTTTTCCACTTGGTTTTGTGCACATTTTCAAATTGAGAATGAAAAATTGGATTGGAAATGTCATAAATTAAACAGAGAAAACACAAAAGTTTCCATTAAAAAAGGAGATGTTGCGATAAATGCAGACACAAACAGTTTCTGAACAAAGCTTGGTGTCTCTCTCTTTTTTGTCTGTTGTAAACAATGCATGTACTGCTTGTGCAACATTTTCATGCAAACACAACTTTCAGCTTGCTTTAATGATCACCGCAGCGAATGGCATAGTATGAAAACAGTACTTTAAAGGGGTTGAAAATGATTTGGGTTTCAGCATGATTTGTGGACGTTAGATGAGATGTGGATTCAGTGTGTGAGCGTGAGTGGACAGTTAAAATTCATTTTATTTTATTGTTTCCTCTTTATAACATCATTTTTTCCCACCATTCAGCTGTGTTCTGTGCTGCGTAGCTATTCCTTCCTTCGTTCCAGCTCTCTGCCCTTTTTCTCCATCCCCATCAATTCCTCCCTCATTTCCTTCTTTGCTCTGGTCCTTCCATCCACATCGCTTCCACCCTTACACGCTGCTGCTCTTTCTATCTGCCACTCCCCACTTTACATCCTCTAGAGGCTGAATTCTCTATTAATAGCATAGCAATGTAAGGATAGAAAAAAAAAAGAAGAAGCAGTGAAAGAGAGAGAACAAGAAAGAAACTGAGGAGAAAGCTTGTACCACCTGACTCCATTTCTAAGGCACAGACATGGATGCCTGTTGCATGGTAGGCAACCATTCACAGTCTACACACCACAGGTGCCATTATTACAAAGAGCTGAGCTTCAACTCACATTCTCGACCCCTAAAGGCAGTCTGTACCATAGCACTCCACTTTTAACGAACCTGTGTGGGTTTAACAATGTGCACAATGGGGTTTAAAAAGAAGGCATTCCCTCTGGACATTGTGATTCACTGACAGCAACAGCTCACATTGCTTTTACTTAAAATTCAAGCTACGAGCCTAGATTTGTCTGTTTTTCACTTATATAACATTCATAAAGGGAATTAAGAGAGAATAAATGTGCAGCTTTCCTATATTATCACCCTTCAGGAAGAAAACAGCCTTAATACTTCAAACTAAGAAGAAATTGGCAACAAGGCCTACACATAATTTCACTGTAGTGTTTTTGTTTCCAGTGTGGGGAATGTTTACTTCATTGCAGCTTTATCACCCAAAGACGGAGGAAGTGTTTTTATCCTTGGCTGGCGTTTGCTTAAGGAGAAGTCACTCAAAGAGTAAAGGGCATGTGAATGAGTGTGGTTATGAAGCAGCAGATGGGACCCACTGTGTCTTTAGGTCAGCTCAACTGACTGAGCAGACTTGTTCAGTCACTTGGACACAGATCAAGAATGGTGAGAGCCTGCATTGCTTGCCTTGAATTTAATTGGTCTCCTTTTCCATTTGTAAAGAAAACGCAAATACAGTAAGTGCCGACAGTGCAGTGCGGCGGGAAAGGAAGAGGGCAAAGGGGGTAATTTTTCTTCCACTTAGTGTCACGAGGGATACACGGCTGAAAGAGAACAATGATAAATCTAGCAAAATGGTTGTAGCACGGAAAAAAGTAGGAACTACTGGGGAATAAAGGGTCGTCTATCAGAGACTTTAATCACAGCACTGCAGAGCTTAAGGCGTTTCTGAATGCCATATCTATCATGATAAGATAGCAGGAAAATGATCCAGTAAGCTGATTGCAGTACTCAGGTTTGCGTGTACAGTATGTGAGCATCTTGCATCTGATGTGTATAGGTGCTAGTTTGCACGTCTTAGCCAACCACAGGCTGCATGACTACAATTTAAACTCTACTGCAATTAATCAGGTGGGCAACTGTGTTAGAAATGTCTGTCAAAGTCTTATTAATGACTTTAACAACTGCTGCAGAATCTGCCTCCATCTGTTGCACTGTGATGTGTTGGGTTTGTGACTGTCATGTCTGTCTGCTCTGTCTGATTTCATTCCATTCCTCATGTGAGTTCAAGTAGTTTCCACTGAAAGTTGGGGAACAACTGGTGGTTTTCTATCTCTTACATAGTGTACCTGTGCACAGTATGTGGTCCTCAATAGAGACCATTTTAAAACGTTCTTTGATGCATTCAAGGATGCTTTAATTTAGTTATTGCAGCATCAATTGCCAAAACATTCATGAGCTCTGCTGGAGAAAAAAAAATAAAAGCCCTGAAAGCAAAAAGTAAGCAGGCATGGACTTGAAATGTGAAAACCATAATGTGAACCTTCCTGAATTCAAACTGTTTCTCTTTAGCAAAATAGTCAAGTATCTAATGACTGAGTGTCCTTGAATCCACCACCAAAGAGAGTCCTCGAAACAGTCCAGCACATTCTTGGAAGGTAAGGAGTCTAAAAATGACATTTTTTTAAATGAGGCCTCGAAATGGAGGCATTCCTTCTGATTGCATCTTGTTTGGGGTGTGACGTGGTTGGTTCCAGAAGAACAGGTAATAAAAAAACATGTAAAGATGTCATGCTGGTCTACGGGTCAAGTAGTCCAGTGACAGTGAGCTTTTCTGTGTACTCCACCTGGCTGATTACCTGTGATTGCAGGGAAATTACTGTGCAAGGGCCATGCCACCGCAAAACCCTTTTAGCAAACTGAGGCTGTGTGTCATATCATCTGATTCTGAAATGGGCTGTGAATTATATGTTCGAGTATGGAATATGTGGTTGTAGAGACACTTAGAACACAGCATGTGAAAAGGTCGGACGAGAGGTGAGATAAAGCAAGGGAAATGAAAAAGAGTGCACTATAAGGAACACTTTTGGTAATGGATGCAAATTGCATCCTGCTAGTCGGAATGAAAAAAAGAACTTAAAAAGAAATGTACAAATATAAAAAAGAGCTTCAGCTTGTTTAAAGCGTGGGGTTTAACAGCGAGTGCTTTCATGCTTTTGTTACGTGTGCAAACAGGAGCCACGTGTTCACGTACCAGTTTGATTTGACAAAGTGTGTGTTTATTTTTCTCCAACTCCTGCTGATATCATACACAGTTCTAGGTTTATCTTGTTGTTGCCGCACTGCTGCCATTTCTTATTTATGTCGCTCATGATTGCTTTTCTTTACTTTCGACAATCTGTGCCCTGACATCCCACCACTCCTAACGGCTCACAACTTTACACTGTTTATACTTCAAAACCTAATAGCCAGCCCAGAGTCACAAGAGGCCGCGCTATCCCCACAGTACGCCGAATCTGCTATCGCAGGTTTATTTCACTTCTGTGCTGCTACGTTCAGTCTTCTGCCTCTACAGCTTGCATAGGCACAGCACATAGATGCACAGACTAACACATAATCACAGTCGCACGTACACATAAACTCCAGGGAAAAGCATATGAAGCTTTAAAGTATCACCCCTGCTGGCATGGCCTTTTCACACAAGCAGTCTCTTATCACTCCCTCTTTCATGTGCAGTGCAATATGTCCACACCGAATGGCTCGCATGTAACTATACATCAGCAGAAACGCTGCGGTCTCTGTAGGAGTGTCCTAGAGGACAGAGAGGTAAACAAGTTGAGGGTTTGCTCTGTCATCTCCCTCTATGTTTCTGTGCTGACATGTTGCAAAGGAGAAGGTGAATTGAGATGGGAGGAGAGGATGCAGGCTGTAAAAGCGAAGGGTGAGAGGCAGTGTTTGATGTCTATTAGTACACTGGCATGCCTGATTAGACAAGAGAACATCAGCACTTTGTGGCTTCATATTTCAGCCCCGACTTATTGTGTTCTCATTTAGTATCGACAGCAAACTGTACCGTCAAGAATCCTGCAATGCAGAGGTAGAAAAAACGACGACTAATTATAAATATTTATAGACTCCCGAAATAAAAACTACTTTCAGGAAGGTTAGAATTGTAGAGTAGCTGTAATAACAGGTATCCTATTACAGTACAATTAAGGTGTGGTCCAACTTAAATGTGCAGCTCATTTATGTCTGGGTATTGACGACTCTTCAACTCAGTCTGATTTAACTTTGAATCAGAAACTGTGCAGCCCTTCAGTGTCTGATTATTTGAGACGTATATAGAGCATAGTCTGCCATCTAAATCAGGAAATATCGATCGCCTGATTACACCTTATAGTTTCACTGCAAAATAATACAAGAAGCAGACGAGGAAGGATGGTGCTCGGCTGGTGGCTGCAGTATGTGCAAGGAGAATGATAGAAGATGATGACAATAAAATGTTTTACAAGGC
Source organism: Ctenopoma kingsleyae (assembly GCA_032353495.1). Taxonomy (NCBI): domain Eukaryota; kingdom Metazoa; phylum Chordata; class Actinopteri; order Anabantiformes; family Anabantidae; genus Ctenopoma; species Ctenopoma kingsleyae. Next base: position 21,690,012 of record JAUBNQ010000005.1, on the reverse strand, counting down.
CCTACAATGCACAACTTAGTAAGACTGTTATTAACCTTCTAACAATGCTAGCTCCCACGCACCACTAACCCTCCCTCCCTCCTGCTATTCTTATACAAGTATACTTTCAAAAAGTAAGCTGGATGTACAGTAAATCTAAATTCTATGCAATGCAGTGTTCAAAAATACACTTATGACCACGTGTGATTAAGTAATTGTTACTGCCTCAGAGAAGCTACTTCTGTTCTCTCACTTTCAGCACAATTGCACGAGTAACGAATAACATCAATTAGCAGCAGCAGGGTTTCTCCTCTCCGCTGCTGCAGAGACTACACGAACACATATTCACCTGGTCGCTGTTGCATTCATCTTCACTTCTCCACAGAAAAATCTATATCTACCTTTAACAGGATTTTCTATACCTGTACTATATAAAGCTACAGTATGACCTGTTTGTGTAACCTTACATTATTTAAATCTATATATATCTTATTCTATTCTTAAAATGACCCTGTGATTGTACTTGAGCATAAAGAAAACTTACAAAGACTGTGTATTATAACAGCTGTCATGTTTCATATCCACCTCCTGCCACTCTTTTCTTGAAGGTTGCCAGGAGAAGGTGCCTCCATTTGGACCCTGCTCTTTTCTGTTTTGTGGTATCCTCCACACATTGCTTCCTGTCGTGTTATAGCCAGACATGGCACCGGCCACCACTTATGCCATCTGGTCCCACTGAGTGAATACCCCGTCAGGGTCAACCAGGTAGTGCAGTGGAGTCAAGTAATGTCAGGTGGCAGGAAAGTCTCTTTTTATTTTCCTTTTTTTTATAAAAATGTAAGTATACACAAACCCAGCATTTAAGAGAGACAATGTGCTTCAGGACACACCATGAATTTAGAGTGGCTGTTAAAGTATTTATCCACATGAAGTGTAGTTTGCTCGCAGAGGCTATGACCTGGCAGAATTACAAGCACACAGCACTGTAAAGCTGTTGATCTGTGAAGCTCCTCAAGCAGTTGTTTCCCTCACAACTGAAGCACACAGAGGAAGGCTCATTGACAAATATATTGCCGGGTTTCTATCAGGGGACTTTGTCCTGTAGCAGACAGCACATTTGATATTGTTGACGCGTTTGACTTTTACAAGAATCTCTTAAAGATTCTGGCCTTCGCATGAGGGACACGTCTGCCAAAGATGTGGAGGACACCAAAGACGTTACAAATCATTCAAACATTGTGAAAAGGAAAAGAGTGGCTGGTCTTCTGAGGGGAAAGTATTCATTTCTACATAGTACTTTTCCACTGGTGTCCCATTGTTGTAAACCTATTTATTATGATTCTCACAATTATTATGTGTTAACTATCTCATGCGTACTCCCTGATGAGTGCTATGAAAACTGTACTTGTGAATCCTAATCCAGTAAGTAAAGGCAAAAATAATGAGAATGTGTTGTTCTATTAATAGAACAACCATGAAAAAAAAATCGAAGTATTAAGTTGTGTATCCTGCAGTATATAGAGACAGTTGTATCAAGCTGAAATCTAATATCCACCATTAGTTAAGTCGGATGTAGCAGAAAATGGAAATAAATCAGCTTCTAACTGCTAAAGGAAAGAGCACACTGCACCAAACCCGTTGGAACCAAAAGGTCAGTTTCAAATTGTACTAAAAGCTAAAAGTATTGAACAGAATCTTAATTAAATGTTCAAGCAGATGTTAAACATTGCACCAAATGTTACCTTCAACAATGTCAAATGGGTCCAAACCGATCTGACAGGAGTCAGTGTTGCTCTGGCAACAACATGATCCCAAATCTCAGTGTCCTAGATGCTGTCATTGACAACATCTTGAAGACACTGAACTCAGAAGTGACAATGTTTCTCACTGCAGACGTGCAACTGACATTGCACTTGATGGCAGTCGTCATGGTAACAGGCCAGTGCCAGACCTTCATTCATCAGACAGCTTCCTTTGGTTCTTCTATAGTCCTCTAGTGTCATATTCTTGGCTGTGAAGGGGCACTTGATCTCACATATCCCACAACAACACTGACCAGTTCGTCTAGGGAGGCTGCAACATGGGGACACTTGATTTTAGTGTCACATCATCATCCTGCTCTGCTATCCACAGCTTTTGGTTGGACATATTTTCTGCCTTCCCTGTTTTGCAGACAGACAGTTGGGTAATCGTGCTGTAGTGTCAGAGCAAGATACAGAAAAGCTGATTCAACTTTGACCCCCCAGGGAGTCTTGTAAAAAGAGCAGAACGTTTGTTCCCTGTGGCAACAAACTACATAGTTTAGTTAAGATAGACTTCCAACTAAACTTACACAGTTGTGTATTGATTTTAATATCCCCACCCAGTGCTGCAGGGAAGCTGGTGGTTATGTCTGCTTTCCTTTTTCAGAGAAACAATTTCCATCACCTTGTTATGCATCACCTTTCTTTTTTTATACCTGTTTAGTGGAGAGGTACAAATTTAAAAATAGAATTTGCTGCCAGATTCAAAATTAGAAGTGTTTTAGTACAACAATCATGTGATGTCACCTCTCTGGATTTCTTCCCAACACTTTTTAAAACAAAGGAAATATCAGGTTTAAACGATGGTGTGTGTGTGTGTGTG
>JAUBNQ010000005.1:21661011-21687308 GCA_032353495.1 Ctenopoma kingsleyae | reverse complement strand
GTGTGTGTGTGTGTGTGAGAAAAAACTAAGAGTTAAGAGGGGACACACACTTGTATTTGTGGCACACATTTGTATATTTGCTGCTCATTTCTGTATTAGGTTGTGTTTTGGCCGATTGCGGCATTTTTTGTTTTTTTATTTTTCATTTTTTGTTATCACATTGGTGAATAATTTGCTAATTTGCTTGTTTTTTGCCTATTTTTACAGTACGTACTGGTTTATTAAGATGCACTGAATTGAGCTCTTAGGTCCAACATACAACATACACAAACCAACAACCAGTTTACAAATCAATTAGAAATTATAATATCAGTGTTAGTATAAGGCCTGTGTGCTCTGGTATGAAGTTATTCAGGTGAAGTCTATGCATAAGCCTCCGAGTAATTAATGCCAATTCAGTGTGCTAACAAATAAGAACAGCAAGTGTGCATGTGTGTTTGAATGTGGTGGGGAGTAAGGTCTTCAAGGACCAGTTGTTTTACATTTCCAACAACATCCCCGGATGCGAGATCATTATGCGCTCTTGAATTAATAGCCATAAAATATAACCAAATAGTATCTGCACATTGTCAGTGAGTCAAAACAAAACTTGGCACTGCAATTAGTGCTGTGCTGAATGAATTTTCACTGCATCTCTGACCACCAAGACGCCATTAACTATACATTAGGGAAGTCTTTTAAATGGCAGTTAATAGTACAGCTCTCTCCCTTCTCTCTCCCACATCTCTTCCAGCCTGGTTGAGCCTGCGCAGAAAAGACATGAGGGTAATAATCCAAGACTCTTATGACGCCAAGGTTTTTTTTAAAACCTTCATTTAGCCAGGGTAGTCTCTGAGGCAACCTCTTTCTCATTCATAGCTACAAGCTTCCCACTTTAACCACAGTCTGGCCTGCTGATCACTGGGCAGCTCCAGTGGAATAGCTGGAGTTGAGGACCTCGCTCAGGACTACTGTGGGGTTCATGAGCTTCTTCACTTGTCCCACCCACATTTTTAATCCTTTGAGGATAGCACAAGCAACTCTCCAGTAACATGTTCACCTCTCTAACCTCTGCCATAGACAGAAGATGCCTTGCACTCCATATTTAGGTTCATGATGAATATTAGAACACATTCATTCAATATTTGAAAAGGCTAGGGTCATTTCCAACACAGTTGCCACATACAGTATGTCTTCTACATTAGTGTTAGCAGGTTTCTCCACAGGCTGATGACTGGCAGATCTAGTAACTGTGGTTTTTAATAACAGGAAGGACGTATTCATGTGCCAGTAATTCTACATAAATGAAATAATGTATTCTAGAGTTGGCCTTTCCTATTAAACTTGTCTCTCATGAGACATCAAAGAGTGCAAATTTTAAACGGCTATTATCCTCATATTAAGCCTCAGTTTATGACACTTGCAATGGAGAGCTTTTTGATTGTGTTATTTCATTATTTTGTAGGGAAGCTTACATTTGCATGTGAGTAAGTGGTGAAAACAAGTAACAGCACACAAGCTGAAGTCAAAGCATAAACACTTCATTTATCTTTCCCAACAAGTACAGAGCATTTGTATTTGAGCTCCATGTACACACACAACTGCAAATTCAAATGCTCTCACGATTGCTTGTATACTCATTCTGTCTGAGAAACACACACAGGCAGAAATGAACACACACACACACACACACACACACACGTGGCTGCTCCTAACAGCGCACTGTGTGGGGCCCACCCCTAGCTGTCTCACCCTCTCACACAAACACAACAGAGAAGAGGGAGAAGGAGAAAGAAAGCAAGTGCAATGAACGCCAATACTACACCACACGCCCCCTTTTCTTGCAGACATATGACATTTACTCAGTTATCAGAGCTGTCAAAACAAGTGTTTTCTCCACTCTGCAAAGGCTCAGCAGGTGATGGCGTGGGAGACAAAGAAGGAGAGAAGAAGGGAGTGTGTATAAGAGGAGAAAAGGGAGATAAGTTAAGCCTTAAGAGTGGTGATCCATGTATGTCCTTGAAAGAAGTGAGTTGAGTGATAAGGAAAAAGGCAGATCAAACAGTATTTAAATGACATGACAAAGTAGCATGATACATAAGCGTTCCTGCATTGACAGCTGAGGGTCAGCCTCTGTGTTTCCGCCATTATGTTTCTCTCCTACACCACTCTTATACCACACCCATCTAAAATTACCCTAACTCCAACCGCTACATGATGAGCTCTGCACTGTAGTCTCATCTGAAGCGAGGCTGATCACAGACTGCCTCACTGTGGACACATCCAGCCCTGGAGCCATGCCCTAGGGAGGAGAGGCCTCTGGATTTTGTTGCAGAGCTGTGATTTAGCTGCTCCTCTGATGATCCAGCTCAGTATTCTCTGCTCCTCTGTCAGGGTGTGATTAGCTGTATGCAGACAGATTGTATTTACATTAACATGCTGTTGGCAGCTAACGTGGATAGATGTTATCTAATGTTGATTTAAAAGACTACAGTAAATGCACAGCCGTGCATGAGACGCCTGTTGATCATCATTCAGAGTAGTGAAGCCACAGGCTATCCCCAGAGCAGGATGGAAGTGTTTAATGACAGGATGAAGCTCAAAATGCTGTCCTTCATAATATTTCACTGCCAATCCTTTACTGCATAATGACTAATAGTACAGGTGGATACATTTGGCACTGCAATAAACCTGAGTCTTTCAATGCTCCTTCAAATGTGTTATCATTATGTTGTCAATTCCTTACTGTAGCTGCCTTAACAACGTGTAACACTGTATTCATTTTCCAGTCTTTCTCTTGGACAACCTCCATTGCTCCCTCATTACCATACATTGATCGGAATAAAGGACTCTGCTCTGACTCGCTCTGGGCTGCACGGTCCCACGACATCCACCTACTGCCTCATTAAACCACTATTCATAATCCCTGTGGCCTTTAATGCTAAATTCATCCCCTCTGTGTTTTTTGCAAAATACCTCCTATTACCGAGCAATTGAACAAGTTAATACTTGAAGCAAATGTGATTTCCATTGCTAGAAATGGATATAATGGCACCAGTTCTCGTGACTTTGGCTTCCTGTTTACAGCACATTCAGCACTTGAAAGGCCATATTATAACAGTCTGAAGCTATGGGAAAGGCATGTTGTTCCTAGTGCTCCTGCACATGGAATATGGTCTACATTACATATCTATCATTGTTACTGTGCTGCTTTTTCCTTTCTGGGTTGTTTGTTTTCTATCTGATATTCATTTGAAATAAAATAATGTCATGGATGGCAATGAGACCTGGCCTGAATGAAGCCTTAACTGTCATTGCTAGAAGGCTGTGGCTTTTCTGTATGGAGTTTGCATGTTCTCCCCGTGCCTGTGTGGGTTTCCTTCGGTTACTCCAATTTCCTCCCACAGTCCAAAGACATGCAGTTAGGTTAATTGGTGACTCTAGCTGCCTTTAGGTATGAATGTGAGTGTGACTAGTTGTCTGTCCCTCTGTCCCTCTGTGTCAGCAAGGTGACAGGCTGGCAACCTGCCCAATCTCTCTCTTGCCCAATGACAGGTGGAACTGACTTTTACCCCCTTTAACACATTAAGCAATTTAGATAATGAATGGTTGTTGATCCCATCGAAATACATAGCACTGTCCTTTATCTGCATGCAATCAGACATGATTCAGAGATTTTTTATTGTGTCATGCATACAAATATACTCAGTCCCCATGCATATACAAGACACCATAAATTTAAGCAGGTGTAGATTGGTGCATGTCTTCTTCTTCTTCTTTCGGCTGCTCCCTTTAGGGGTCGCCACAGCGGATCACCTGGGTAGGTAGGTATTTAAATTCCTCTACCTTCACTAGCTCTACCCCTTGCATGTTCACCTTTCCAGCTGTCTCCCTCTCATTCTCACACATGTATTCTGTCTTGCTTCTACTGATTTTCATTCCTCTTCTCTCCGGAGCATAGCTCCACCTCTCCAGGCTCTTTTCCATCTGCTCTCTACTCTCACTATAGATCACAATGTCATCTGCAAACATCAAAGTCCATGGAGACTCCTGCCTGATCTCATTTGTCAACCTGTCCATCACTATTGCAAACAAAAAGGGGCTCAGAGTTGATCCCTGATGTAATCCTACCCCCACCTTGAATGCATCTGTCACTCCTACCGAATACCTCACCACTGTCTGGCTGTCCTCATACATGTCCTGCACCATCCTCACATACTTCTCTGCCACTCCTGACTTCCTCAAACAGTACCACAGTTCCTCTCTTGGTACCCTATCATATGCTTTCTCTAGATCCACAAAGACACAGTGCACCTTGACCTTCTCTATACTTCTCCATCAACACTCTCAGAGCAAACATTGCATCTGTAGTGCTCTTTCGCAGCATGAAGCCATACTGCTGCTCGCTGATAGTCGCCTCTCTTCTTAACCTAGCTTCCACAGCTCTTTCCCATAGCTTCATGGTATGGCTCATCAACTTTATCCCTCTATAATTGCCAGCTCAATCTCTCTGTCTAGCCAAACGGTTAATTGGTGCATACGCATTTTGAAATTGAAATAATGAAAGAAAACAAATTCAAACAGCTTTCACAATCAGATGTTCTGACAAAAAATGAAAACAAAATTTAACATTTTCAGTTTTTGACTGTCAGTACACCAGAAAATTTCAGGGCCTTGTTGAGACATTTCTTAATAAAAGTGACATTGCTATTGTAAGTGATCATAGCATGCACGACACCATATATATAAACCTGTCTCCCATTGATTTTTTCTTTGCAAACACAGTAAGAGTGTTATTATATTAGTGTCAACCTAATTTCAATTAATACAATGCTAAATTCCAGCAAAAAGTGAGTGACAAGGATGGGGATGTTGGGCGTGTAATACACTAGACTGCAGACCTGAGTTCTACTAGTCAGTTAAGGTGGATGTTGTACTGCAAGATTGTGGCAAAAGTTGGTTTGACATTACCTGACCACAATATGCATTGTGAGCTGGGTTCATTTAAGTAGACAAATTTCCAACGCTCGGATTTATTTAAAGAACCAAGCTGTCACCATGAATGAATACTTTCAAAGAAGTATTACATTATCAAGGACTGTGCAACGAGTCTCATGAATAAAGCCTTTGGTGACAGAAGTTCAAGCATCCGTCTGAAGAGTATTTCAACACATAAATGGCCTAGTGCAACATAATCACTGTGGATCGTGCCAGTACAGGCTTTATAAGCTTAGATGGAATAAAACTGCTACTGAGTTTGTTTGGTTTTTTAAAATAAAGCAAATCATTAATTTCTAGTGCTTTTATCATAAACTATTGCTCGGCTTTTTGAGTTTTGGACTTAAAGTTCTGCCCAGATACATGTTACTGAGCTCATTAAATGGTGAACATCCAGTACACAGCAAGACAACCATGGGTGTGTGAAGCAAAAAAGAAAAACGTATCACTGGAGATGGTCTGTGGTAGTAGGTTTTTGAAAGATGAAGCTGCAAACAAACTGCAACGGCTCATCTTCGGCTAGGACTTTAGCCATCCGTGTACATATCTCTTTCCTCCTCCAGTCCCTCACTCCATATCTTCCTCTCTCATGCTCTCTGAGGGTCCCTCTCATGTTTCCTGCACTAGCCTATTAGAATGTACATCCAGCCAGTGTCACATTAAAATCCCTACAACCCTGTGCTTGTGGACTCAGATAAAGATCCTTCTTTTTACTCAACAGTTTGATCCATCTCAGACAGCACACACTACATTAATATTCTCCCACAGATCAGAGACTAAAGAGCCCCAGACCCATGTGCTGTACGGACTGTTGTGTCATCTGTGCATCATCCATAAAGAGGGAAGGAAGGCGAGAGGGAGAGACGGGGTTGAGTGTGAGGCGGGGATACTCAAATATATGTTAACACTGCATGAATTTTTCATCTGCCAGCAGCTGTTTTCATAACCTTTTCTCGGGGCAGCCACTGTGGTCTCTGCGGTGCCAGAGACTCACTGGCACGTCAAGCTTGGCAGCCATGGGAATCTGAAGGAGCACAAAAAAACAGAACAGGTGGGGTCGTTGGCCACAGAGGCAGGTCAGCTGCGGGGGGACCAATGGGTTGGCCTCTTGGGTCTTTGGTTATGTTTGAGAAGACAACGGACACACGTGTCGTGGTGAATGGATGTGTCTGGCAGGTTTCCCTCAGAGGGAGTCAGGCAAGAGACAGGATGCTTATCCCTGGAGAAACTGCCCAACCCTCTGTGCCAATTTGGGCCCTGCTGGTGGTGCGTGATGGGAAAGAAAAATATCTCTCCCTCCGTTTTCCCTCCCCTGTGAAAAGCACCCTGACCTGAATACAAATTCAGACGAATAATGCTCGCTGTGTAGTTGAGGGCAGACACGACTTTTTTGAGCATTCATCATCTAAAATCCCTCCTCCCTCTTGCCCCTTCAAGGTGAGATTTTGGGCGTGAGGACTGCAGCATCACGCTCCGAGTTGTGAACCAAGTGAGAAAGCACAAGTAAAGACAGGGAGAACACTGTGAGGAGAGAAAGAGAGAGAGAGAAAAAACAAGCAAATGTGACTGCGCAGTTGAGAGCTGCAGCCCCAGATTCACAATCATACTGGGAATCACAACACTTTTTAATAATTCAGGATGAATGGTTGGAGAAAAAAATCCTGCAGCAAGTAAAGAAGCCAAAGAAATGACAGGGAGGGAAGAGAATCCAGCAACGCTCTACATACAAAATCACCCAGTCTCGAGACACGACTGAATGCTTGCTATAGGGTTACTCTACACTATATGAAAGTGTATGGAGAATTCTTTTGGCATAGAGAATTGCTTTGTGTTAGTTACGACCTTGGCTCGCTCACATATTCTCTAGCAACTGTCTGCTCCACCGTGATGTCTTCATTTCATGTACAGCCACGCTTAAAAACGAGGGAAGTAAGTTAAACATTTACTATGGGTTTCACAGGCACACTTCGTGGGTGGCAGGGTACGTTCTGCACATACCTGAGGACACACTTCAAGTACAAAGCAAAAATGAGGGCGAGTACAATTATTGTGGTTCGATTTTTCAATTTGTCAAGGCACCTGTCGGATTTCTCAGACAATACTTTTCTTTCAGCGTACACTTAAATTCTAATTGGATTTTGTCTCAAATGAATCAGTTCATTTGGTTGCTCTACTTCTCCAAACCCAGGTCCAACCCACATCTCATTATGTTCCACTATTCTTAATTTCTTACCACTGGCAACAAGGTAGTGAGCAAAAAAACATTTGCCAATTAGTCTGAGCCCTCGTGATTTTGCCACTCTTGCTAACAATTCCAATTTGCATTAATTATTCATTTTGAGGCTGCCACACACAGGTTGTCCCCGCCAGAAGGGCTGGAGAGTGAGGAAGTGCTGCGGTGAGATCTAATCGTTTTTGTTGATGCTCTTCTGTTTCAAATACCACCACTTAGTGTGTCTGTTGTGTTTTTGATGTCTCATTATTTTAACGTGGAGAATGCTGTATGGGCATCATGTTGAAATCTATTATTTATTGTCTTGTCAAAGAAAAATTGTTTGCAAAGATGCGTCCTGCCTGTCTGCAGAATGTATTTATGTGCTGTACAAGATAATATTTTTTGTGACCTCTGTTACCTGTTTAGCATGTCCTTATAAATCAGCATTCAAAATGAAACAGCGCCAGTCATCCTGCAGGATGGAGGAGGCTGCGGATCAGACAGAAAACACCTTGGCTCATTGTTCACACTTCTATCTCCTTTCAACAATGCCTTGTTTATTGTTGTGACTGGAGATAAGCTGGAGCTGCATGAGTGTTTGCAGGGCTGCAGGTGTTGAGTATGCCGGGCTGAGGGGGGTCACAGGACTGGTGCGGAGAGGTCAAGGCTTTTATGTTCAGACATATTCTTCAGGGCACACCAATTTTCTGGTGCCCAGGCTAAAGCTAAACAGAAATACAGGCACACACACACACACACATCTTAGACATGTCTTATTAATCATAAACCAAAGAAGAGGGAGCGAGCTGGAAAGACACACAGCAGGGTGGAGCTTGACTGCAGGCTGAGGGAGCAGACCTGGCTGTGAATCAACACCAACCCAGACAGATGTTGCATACTTGTTGCTTCTCCATACAGATACAGGCGTCTAATTATAATAGAATAGTCTAATAGAAGAAGCCTGTTATTTAGTTATTTAGTTTAGTTTTAAATGTAAAAGTCAACCACTTTGGTCCCCTATTCAGATCAGATTCAGTTGCTTTTGATGACATACAAAAACTAAAATGGAACCTGTCTGATCTCCTTAAACCTTATACTCCATCCCAGTTAAAAAGATTACAGCAGGCTTTGTACCGTCTCAGCGTTCCTTGGCTTGTGGGTCAGTTTTACTGTCAATCACTTTAAACAGTTGATCAAAACTGTTATGTAGTACAGGCCATGTATTCCTGCTGACCATATTTTTGTACTTTTCTGAAAATCACTGCATTTCTCTAGCCCACTAAAGGCTAGAGAAGGAGGCTAGGGAGATAGAGACACATCATTTTGTAATGTAATGTTATGTAAAGCACCTTGAGATCCGTTTCTGTACTGAATTCAATTGATCTGTTACAATCAGAAGAACATTCAAACATTCATTCATGAATTCCTGGGATGTGAACTTTGAAATTATTCTGACAGTTAAAGCCTTGTTTGGTTTTACTTTTAAGTTCTCCCACTAATCAGCAAACCTTGATTTGAAATGCTTTTTAATGATTTAAGTATTTGATTTATCAGTGTCGATATTTATATCAGAGAAAGTGTGAGAATTGCTCTTGAAAGGAGCAAAGACGTGTTTTCTTTTTATTGTGTTCATTGGTTTAATTTAAATGAAACTCTTTTGATGGTTTTTGTGACACTAGTGAAGCTGAAGATGGAGAATTTATTGGACATACAATTAACACTTGGTAGTTAAAGCATCATTGAGCCCACTGGAGTTGTCTGATTGTCTTAAATGAACAGGTGTCCTGGCTGATTCCGTTTACTGTTAATTCAAAGCAATAAAGATATTGTACATACAATATTCATGTATTCAAAACTATATACTCTACTGTACAGTCTTTTATAAAGTACAGATATGTTTTGACATCTGCCAAGTCTTTCATTTTTCTGCCTTGTCAACTTCAACTCTTTTTATTTTAGCATTGAAGGATTTGTGAAGTCAGAGGTAGTGGACTCCACTACACCTTCCAGGCTAGATCACATAGTAAATCAAGAATCCATTGTGACAGAGGTTTTCTGCAGTCATGCATATTGTCTGGTGTGGCGCACTGAAGTGACATGGCAGGACACTGAAGGGAACGTCTTACATCAGTCAGCATATTTTACCACTTTAAGGCTGACCTTTGTGTTGTATTGTCTAAATGAGCAACACATATTACAGATCAAATCTTTGAATATGTCCAAAGAGCAGTTGCTGGGTCTTCAGGACCTGACCAACAGGTCAACAGCAGTGTTAGTCGTCACATGAATGGGAACAAAGTTTCACTCTCCGGTTGAAAGTTGTTATCTAACACAACAGTTTGGTGTCAGCAGAAACACAACAGAACTTTGTAGTAGAAGCTGTTTTGTTTCTCACATATGTGATCATAATATCATATTCTTCAGGAGGACTCTGTGGGCTATGATGAGTAGCTGAGTAGTGTATGGAGAGGGAAAACTGGAGCCTGTTACTGTAGTTCTATAGAAGTGCTTGCACCTGCTAAGTGGGAGGCAGGGAGCTGAAGAGGGTTCATACATACACGGATGTAACAACAATGGTGTGAATCTCCAACAGAGAGAGAGACAGAGTGTGTGTGTGTGTGTGTGTGTGTGTGTGTGTGTGTGTGTGTGTGTGTGTGTGTGTGTGTGTGTGTGTGTGTGTATACACCTGTAGCCAGATCACCCCAGCTGCACCCACACAGCGCCAAGAGCTATTCTGATCAGCAGGATAATAGTGCCATCATCGCATGGTTTCATAAGCTGAGATACTCCATGCCGAGATGAGAAACTGAATAAATGTATGCATTTTAACAGACAGTTGTGAACCAGTGTGTGTGTGTGTGTGTGTGTGTGTGTGTGTGTGTGTGTGTGTGTGTGGTGGGGACTGCTGTGAGGCGCCCTGACAGATTGGACTGTGGGCGCGCCTTCTCCTCACTGCCACATCATGTAGCTTGTACTGTGTGGAGACTTTGGGACGAGGATGATGTTTATATCACAAACAAGGTGTGAAATTTGGAAATAAACACAGCTCGCTAAAATTCTCTCCTGAGCAAGAGGGGGGAGGTAATCTTGTTGCACTGTGAGAGCTAGAAGCACCATCCTGAACTTTTTTTACAAAGAAATCATTTGCAAATTATATATTATATAATTGTCTTGATTAGGCCATTAAACGGCTCGGTTTGCAAACACTGTGTGTTGCTGTCCTGTAACTGCAGAACTTGTACATGCTGCAGGTCGATGCTCATAATAAACGTCTTCTTGTTGCATATAACAGTTGAATAGCCTCATCTGCACTGGTCCATGAAAATGTGCATCAGTCTTTGGAGATCAGTCAGGTCATATCACTGACCACATGTCAGGAACACATATATTCCCTCATATATGATTTCAGCCTTTTCCATCCTTCTTCTCCTCCTTCGTCCTCTTTTCTCTCTTTCCTTTTAACCCCTATCCATTTCAACACCTCTATGGACTTGTGGTATTCCTTCATTGTTGACAATGTCATTGCATCTATTAACTTCCCTTTGACCAGTGCGACATGCACACTCTGCCTCTGCAACACACTCAGCCTCCATGACTGTGCTTAAAAGAGATGCTGTTTAATACCGCCGCCATGCAGGCAGGCATCTCTACCTTATACCTCTTCGGCTTATGTTGTGGTCTCTCAAGGAGAATGTTAAATTCCCCAGAGAGCGCAAAACTAATATGTAGACGGATGCAAGCAGAATAAACAAATCAGCCTGTCAAATGCGACCACATAAAACACGTCAAAGCATGCAGTCGGGACAGTTTCAGTTTGTTATCAGGATGGTTTGAAAGTTGAAGATCTCAGATTGGTTGACTGACTAATCAGCCAAGGGGGAGGGCTCTGTCTCTGGAAAATGACTTCAAAGGATGTTGTGCACTCAGCTACCTAACTCACAGCGACTGTTAACCTCCCTATCCATCAGTGGAGAGAGCAGCCGTGACACAAAAAACCTGCTTCTTCCATTAGAGCCCTGACAGAGCCTAATGCCTGTCCTTGTGCATGCGCCCACCTCTCTTTGGCCCTGTGTCTCTCTGTTACAATAATGAAGTCTTCTGCCTTCTTCTGCTCCTATGAAATGAACAACTAAACAAGCCTTTTATAATACTTTTTTGTTACCTTCTCCTCAGAGCCTCTTTTTCCCTCGACACCCTGGTCTTTGAGGGATGACGGGTTTCACGTTGGCAATAGTGTGAATTAGCACACAGGCACTAGGGATGAAAAGACCAGCTCTTATTATGGCCTAAACACATGGGCACACTTGTGGGAATAGAGATGTGTAAATGAGCTCCACACACACCGAGTGTTGTTCTTTCTGGGCTGTTGTTTTGCTCTTTTAAATAATTGACAAGGCTCTGCTGGAGAAGACAGGGACAAATCTGCTGAGTTAATGTCCCAGCCAGAGGAGTTTTAGCACCAAACGCTATCAATCCCTCCTACATGGAATTGTTACCGCCATGGCAGTTCATAAATCTTATGTAACCCCAGCTCAGCGATATAACAAGTCACAATTCCGCCGGTGTATTCTGTTTACTGTTTTACTGGCGAGCTCGCAGCGGATGACATCTGCTATATTTACCCTCTAGATTACATTCCATTTCAAAACAACACCCGTAACGTCAGGCAGGTCTCTACACTGAGGCTGGGGACGCATTAGCGTGATTGCTGAGGGCAAACTGGAGACTGTTTCCGGCCATCTGGGGAATAAAGAGACTTGTAGTTTTAGTGCGAGTCGGAGCTGGCAGGGGTGCACACATGGCTGAAACAGTGATCTTATACTTGTGTGCTGGGGCAGAGCCATAGCGGTGTTCACTGTCAGACTGCGGCATCTCTGTGTTCCCTGGCCTCCCATGGGAATTGAGCAGCGTGTGATTGAGGCCTTGAATAGGAGCAGCTACAAGACACAGCACACATGGTAGTGACTATCTATTAGCCTGACAGTTTTTTTCTCTCGTTTCTTTTCTCTTTTTATTTATTTATTTTTTTTTTACTAAAGGCGAGGCAAGCTTTCTCTTCAAGGTTCTTTCCATCCACAGCAGATGGGTGGAAACCTCTCTTCAAAATAAAAACAGCTCTGAGCTTTCCCACTTTTACCATTAAAATCCCATCCAAAATAACATACTCCTGCACAGCTAAAGGAAAAGGAAGCAAATCCATATCTGATGGTGTTTTCATACAAACACCGCCTTTACACCACACTGCCGTGACATCTGTCTCTTTGTTGTTTCTAAAACGATGGCCAAATAAAGGTGACAAAACCTTCTGAGAGCAGCTTGCTTTTCAGGCACCTTCACTTTCACCTGGATTTTAAACTTTCTGTTGAAGATGCAAAGGGAAGCGATTCATTAGGATGCACAACCGCCTGCAGGATCAAGGTGGCTGGAATGTAAAACAACCAGCTACTGCTTTATCTGCTCTTTACTACTGTCTCTACTCCCCCACCCTGATGTGGGGTCTCCCCAGCCACACCTCTTGCCAAAACAACAACAACAAAAAAAAATCAGTTAAGGACGCTTGGTTTATGATGCAGCACAACATATTCCTGCACGCGCCATGTGTCCCATCATGTCATTTGGGTCCAGTCAACACTTTGTACTCTTAACCAAGTGCTGAAATAATTAATATGCTTATCTCTGGCACACAAAAAAGCACCTTGCACCTCTATTGTGAGTTTGATGCCCGGTGTTTATGATGCAAGGTCTTAATGGCTCGAATGGTTTCTGAGTGAGGGCCAATGCTGGAGAGCAATGCTTGTTAGAGAAGGAAAATAGACAAATGTCAAGGACTGCACTCTCATTCAGAGTACAGAAATATATAAGGAGAGGGTGCAAGAGGGGTTGTTTTTGTACCAAAAATAGAATTAAATTTAATGAAGGTAGGCTTACAAGTACAGAAGGACATTTTTCACTTCGATTTAGGCAGATGTGGAGAAAACACAGAGGATACAGTACTGAAACTGGTAATTCCAGCCCATTCTTATCCCCATTGTACAATTCTTAATAAGGTCAAAACATGGTTCTGCTGCAGTAAATGACAGAATTTAAGACAATTCTAAGACATTTGTGAGGGGATTTACATATAAAAAGATGTGTGATTGTGGAAAAGACCTTGGCCTGTATTCTATAATTACTACATCTGTCTCTCAGTCCTTCCTTTCTAAGCAAACTCATCCATTCTTCTCTTCAGTTGTCTTTTTGATTCTACAGTTAATTCTTTCATCCTCATCAAGCCATTATACAGGAAAACATCTGGTGCCAGCCTGAACTCATCAAGTCACTTTCGAAATATGTACAAACACAAGTTAAAATTTTTTGTTTTCTATTTGCACCTTCATTTTTATGACAAAAGTACAAAAAATTTAAATTTTTGTGTTTTCACTGGTGTTTTTTAGTTTGATGCCTGCAACAAAAGTAGGGGCATAATAAGGCTTAAAAGTCTTATTATGCCCCTTTCATGACAAACCTTGTGCGAGAATTGTCAATCATGTTAAAAAGGAATATTTATCAATGCAAACTGAAAAGAATGTAGGTACATTAGTACATAATACTGTGAAACGATTCAGAGACTCCGGCAAAATCTCAGAGTGTAAAGACCAAGGATGGAAACCAATGTTGTGTTTGACCTTCGAGCCCTCAGGCAGCATCGCATGAGAAATCATCATACTACTTTGAAGAATGTGGCCACATAAGCTTGTTGCATGGCTGACTTGCATATGTGTGAAGGCACCTTGAACGAGGAGGAATAAACTGGGATTTTAGAGAGATATATGCTGCCCTCAAAACATCGTCTTGTCCCAGTAACTCAGCGGATGTGGGCATTAACAGTGCTACAGCAGCGTGGCTTCGTAGACACAGTGTGCGTGTTCTTGACTGGCCTGCCTGTATTCCAGATCTGTCTCTTACTGAAAATGTGTGGCGCATTAAGAGAAGAATCACACTAGATTGGCCATGAACTGCTGAGCAGCTGAGTTCTTCTATCGAGCAAGAATGAGCAAATATTCAACTAGCAATAGTAACAATTTGTATTAAATTAAAAAGAAACTCATTTTGTTCCAGAGGTTGTTACTAATTTGCACCCAAGACCAACAAGACACCCTACATTTTCCCTAATCACCCAGCAGCTGGTTAGAGTAGGACTGAGCTTCATGTGATTGTGCAATTGCAATATCAGAGGCCACAGTGTGGATTAACATCACAGGGCAGAATTAATCCTAACAGGCTGCGGCAATTACCTGAGCTCTGACTGTTCCTTACAGTCACACCGGGCCGTGACAGAGGTATAAGCTCAGATAACACTTGTCAGAACACATACACACACACTCACAGCAGATACTGTGACCACTAAGCTCAGATGTGATTTTGGAGGTAGCCTGTCTCATTAAAGCCGCAGACAACGAGGCCAGTTCTAGTGAAGCTGTGGTGCAGGAGGTGAGTGGAGCGACAGAGCCAAAAAAAATGGGGAACTTCGGAAAACAGAAAGATGATTGTTGTGCCTTTCCCTCGTCACATTCCCAGCTGAGTGCTGTAATTTCTCTGAGCATTCCATGCAGAAAGTTTCATTTGGAAGCATCTTTAAACCTGCGTACTCCAGAGGCTGAATTAGCTATGGTTTTCACGTCAAACATCTCAAAGTAAATGAGTTCTGACTGTGACATGGATGGAGTGTGAGATTAATCTGAGGCTTAATAAACAAGATGAATCAATGCCAGGAGTCAGATCAGTTCAGATTCACATGGGAGAGAATGCATGCCAGTCAGTACATAGCCAGTACATACAGTACCTGTGCTGTGCTGGTGAGCTCACACACAAAAATGTGTCTCTTTCTTTACTTGATCATAAGGACAACTAGTGTATGTGACAGACGTTTCCGTAACCTCTGCTCTATCTTGCAGTGATATGCCACTCCATCTTGAGGACTTGCTAACTCTCAATGCCAAAAGGGCAGATGCCCAGGTGCTGGTGTGGCTGAATTGCTGTCCTCAGCACACAAAGGCGATGTCGCCTAGGGAGGATGGCTCAGGAAGGGGGAGAGCTGTCAGAGTAACAGGAGAGCACCTGGGATTACTGTCAACAGTCTCCTGGACTGTCTCCCTTTGCCTTTCCCCCCACCTTCCCCGTATCTCCTAAGATCCACGGCATTCTCGTTGACATTGACCTTTAAACTCCAATTAGCCACTTAATCAGATATTAATTATTAATATTAGAAAAACCAACAGGGCTTACAGTGATTGTCTCTTTCACCTCATTATCATCCACTAATGACCATCCTTGCATCTCATTTCCACAACAAAGGCTGAAGAGACAGCGTTCACACGATATTCAGGTGATCTGTTTTTTTCTTTTTTTTTGGTAAATGACAAACAGAGATGGAGAGATTTTTTTCCTGTGTATGTTTTGTCATTTCGCCTCTAACTCCAAGTCAGAGTGTGTCGTGAATTGAATCATTCATCAGTCTCTTCAGACTGCATAAGAGCACCACAACCACTCCTGAACTCAGAGTCCTCGTGGCCTAATTTGGTGTAAAATGGTTGACTGGGAAATGTGAAAATGTCTCCTGGAAAAAGAACCACACAACAGTTCATGGTCGAAAGAAAAAGTCACATGTGCATTAGTCGGTTCTGTCTTTTCTACAAATAAACACACTTGTTAATTATTTGTTACTTTTGTCAGGTGTCACGTGGTGAAACGTGCCAGAGGCTTCCATGGAAACACTACTATGAGTGTTGGCCCCTAAATAAATGGCTTTTGGATTTGAACAATCTCCTTTGGCAAAATGAGATGTTTGGAATTCAGAGGTGCTTTGTGTGGCAGCATAATAAATGTGACTCAGCCATCCAATAATTGGTAATGTTCCTCTGTCAATTACCCTTGACACTGTGTTTTACAGGCTAGACCTACAGACTACCAATAGGTCAATTTGTTCAAGTTTTGCCTGCCTTATTCTATTAAATCAGAGCAAAAACACACAAAATGAAGTATTTGCTTGTGTAATTCATTTTCCTGCATCTATCTGATGCTTTGATTAGCAGATTCTACCATTTTAAACAGAAAAGGTGCGAAAGGTCTTAAAACTTATATGCTCAGATGCATGTCAGACAGGAGTAGAAACGTCGCCCTCCTCTCAGATTCACTTTCTATTTTACAGGCGACTTAGCAAGATTTAGGGGATCAGTTTGAGGTTTATATTTTTGCTCCTCTCTACTATTATCCTCTTCACTTCTTTTCAGACCTCCTCTCCTCCAAACCCTCAGTCGTCAGTCTGTGCTGCCGCTCATCCGCACGGAAACACAAGCCAGGCTGAGTGGTACAACAATGCAGAGTTGACAAGGAGTGATAGCAGAAGGCCAACACTGTGCGGGGATTATGAAGATGATTATTTGAGTGGGGAATCTATTCTCTTTAAATAGAACTCTCTCTGAGCTTCGACGATGGCTGAAAGTTTGCAACATATTTTAGTGACAGATGGGCATTTATTGCTCTTGTGCAAATTCGTGTTGCCATATCTAATCACTTGCATGGGGCTGACTTCAGTGCACTTCCAGTATCTCCTGCTAAGGAAGAACCTCTGTTTTTCCATTGTTTAATATTCTGCTTTTTAATCATTAATATAGCATTTTACATTTGTAAGTCATATCATCCTTTTGTTAAAAAGCATCTTCCTGACAGAACAGAGGAGCCCCTTGACGTCTGTGGTTATTTGATATTGTGGAGAGCAGAATTGGAACTGTGTTGGCTGAGCCACTCTGACGTCACCGACACAGGTTCACGAGATTACAAACTGAGCAGAAGCTGCAGGTGTTTTTCCTTTGTGCTGCATTCATTGAGCTGAAGTCATTATTAGCAGATCCTCCAAGCCCAGTCTTCTAATACCAAAACCAGCATAAGGAATGTGCAACTTTAAGGCCAGTGCTTGTAATTGTGGTTGATTTACAAAGTACGACTACTAAATAGTACAGCATTTCATAATTGCTACAAGTAATTATCTGCATATTATCAGTTAATGAAGATGCAACATTGAGGACCAGAATGTGGCGTTTTTGCTTGTTTGTTTTAGATAATATGTTTAGGGCTAAATTTGATTCACTGAGTTAATATTCATACAGTTGCTGATATGAATGCCACTGTGCACAAACATAAAGGTTGCATGATCTGTAGTGCTGTTCCAACCCCCTTTGTTCACTCCGGAGCTTAATTCCATTTAAAAAATGCTCATCACGTTAAATGAAGTCAATGCAAATGCGTTTCCCAATTAGTCTTATCTCCTAAGTCTGACACTTACAAAATGAAATCTTACCCTGTTCGTGTGTGTGAGTGTGAGTGTGTGTATGTGTACGTACAGATACTCTCACGAGCCCTTCAGAGTGCTATTTTAGGTTAAGAAGCTGGATTTATGGTTGATGATGGATTAGCTTAAAGTTCAGGTACAAGGGTTGAGGTAAGGCACCTTGTGCTGATTCCTAAAGCTGCTTATCAGTGATTTTGCATGTTTGAGCCTGTTAAGTACAAATTATGTATATATTACATAGCATCAAATTTAAAACATTTCTGACTGCAATAGCATCACAGCACAAACACACTTAAAAAATAAACACAAAATAATGTTGCCTGTGATATTCCCAAGCATGTTTCTGCTCTACGCAAATTGATTTTCATGTTATTCTGAATTGAATACAAACCAGTGGCTGCCTATGGGAATGTGAAAATCTATGACATCCAGGTCAGCAATAGATTTGTAGTAAATGGACTAATGTGTGAAAAACAGGTAGAGTGTATGGGATAAATGTCATCAGGCAAACATATGTGTTTGGCTGGTTGCACACTGACGCAAACTTTCGTTTTAAGCAAGTATGTGAATTGCATACTTGTCTATGTCTGTCCACACGGGTCATTCGTTGTGTGCATGTGTACAGTGTAAAAGGTAGCTTAAAGCCTCAGCTGAGCCTATTCCAAGAATCCTGAATTATAGAGTATGTAGTTGTAGTTGTATCTGTAGCTGCTGCTACATGTAAACAGTGTGGTATATTCAGTGGACATCTCCTCCTCTCTGTCTCAAAGCTGTTCTGACAGATCTTCCCTTGTGCACAGTGTATGGCTGAATGGTTTGGAGAAAAAGAGCGATGGTGAAAGCGAAACGGAGAAATAGACGGACAAGCTTAGACAGAGATGGAATGGCATGGCTACATAAATGTACATATTTCCCCAGACACACTCACACATGGAGTCGTTGAATAAAGGAAAGACATTTAGTCTGCAGGCAGAATCACAACACAACAAATGCCACTCTCACTGTTCAAACAAAGATATGAAAACTACGTTGTCTCACCTGCAGTTGAACACACACCATAACCCATTTAGTCCATGTCTAGACATATTTGTGGATTGTCTGGACATGACCATACCTTGCTGCTGCAATCATCAATGTGTACCAACTCACGGCGCTCGGTGCACGGAGGAAGAGATCAGCAGGCTGTCAGACAAAGTGTGAACCAAAAGGCCACACACGTGGGTCTGAGAGCTCAAAGGTGCTTTTCCCAACATTAATTAACCCTCTGGAGTCTTTCTGTGTGTTCACACTACCAATGACAACTCAGTGTTGCAGCGACACCAGCCAATCACTGCCAGTGGAAACGCAGAGCTCCTCAGTACACCATGCGGAGCGAGACAGAGACAAAAGGATCATAGAGATGTGACAGGGAAAAGTTAAGAAAAGCTTATGCAAAAATGCTGAGACGAAGTTCAGCTGCAGCCAGGATCAAATACTACCTGGCATGAATGAATTGAAACAAAACAAAGCAATCACTGATTATGATCTCTCAGATTCCTGATCATTTACAGTACTTAGTGTGTTTAACACGTTATAATAATAAGCATGTTAGCAGGACAGTAAAAAAACAACTTATTATATAACTACTGTAAATATTAGAATAAATTCAGTAATGTAAGTAATTACATAATTAAAAGACCAATTATAAAAAGACCAAGAATCAGAAGAAAAACACCCTTTTTTGAGAAAAATCTAATTAGCTCCCTTTTTTTTACATTTGATCCTCCTCCCCTGTGAAACTCTCTGCATGTCCCTGTAAAACTCAATCCTAAAATCTATATGTCCACGCCATTATGATGGTAATTAGGTTACAGCTGGTCACAGTTTCAACCTGAAAGATGCTGCAGTGGGTGTCAGCGAAGACACCTTCATTCTCTGTGCTTGTGAATGGTGGATATGTCACAGTAAATGCTGTGCCTGATGCATCAGCCAGGCTCCCCGGAATGTGTTATTTTAGGTGCAAAAAAATTCAAATTCACTGGAGAACTTCTGCACTGTTCCTGCCAACGCTGACGCATCCCTGCCTCACTATTGTAGGCTCAGACATACTGGCATACTGAGCACTTTTGGCAGACTGGTGAAATCTGTACTTTGAAGTTGTTTGTCTTGAATTAAGTGATTTTCTGTCCGGCACTGTGCAGCGGGAAGACAGCTGATTCATATACAAAAACCTTGGACAGAGTAAGGATAGAGCAAGCTTGGAGTACAAAAAACCTCAGATGCCATTCACGCCTGGTTTCAGCTCTCCATTTACCTCTCAGCATAAATGTAAAACAAATGTGTGCTTGGGGGGGAGTCATCTCCTTGAGGATCTGTTGATGATAACAATACCTTATGAGCTATAATGGCCTTTACCAGCATGCCCATTAGTTTGACACAAAACAGAGACAGACGTCTTTGCTCAGACAAAGAGCTGCTTGTGGAATGCACATTGTGACTCATACGAGTTCTCCCAAAAAACTCATACACACTTCTCATAAATGATAAGAATGAGCTGCTCACTTCTTCGATAGCCTAATCAGCTACGAGAAGCTGTCAGGATGAGGGTTTAGCCAGTAGCCCTTCCCTCTCAGCTGTTCCAGCTATGTCTCATCTTGGATATTGGAACAGCAATAATCGAACTGATGGCAGCATAGGAAAGCACATTGTTTTTCTCTGCCCCTGAGGCACACAGCAGACACACACACACACACACACACACACACACACACACACACACACACACACACACAAAGCAGATGGTTTTTATGCAACATATAAAAGCACAAGCGGTGAGTCTAAGTTTGACTCTTACATTGCTTGATATAATCTATATAAAATAGTGCAGGCTACTTTAGTTCTAACTCATGACAAAGTGATGGGCCTAATGCAGTAGTTGCTCAAGGGGACCCCCAGGATTCCCTGAGGGGCTCCAAAAGGCCCCAGTAAAACTGTTTAATTTCACGATTGTTTCACTACCTACTAGTGAAATAATAGCACGATGGGAGCTCGTATTACTAAAATCTATTATCATAAGAGATTTTACTCTTCTTACTCATGTTAAGCAGCTATATGTCCAAAAGAAAGAGAGAGAGTGAGTCCACAGGAAGCGAAGGTTATAAAAATGAAAGTCCGTGGTCTCATGCGTATCTGTCTGGCGGATCTTGATATTAAAAGTTTGAGGACCTCTTCCATCTCATATGAGGTGCTAAAGGTCTGGAGTGTTCATATAATGTAGCCAGCGGGAAATAACCTTGTGAACCGCGGTTTGATCTGCCGCATCCAGATGTACTGACACACAGCGAATAATGACGCTTCCAGCAGAGTGCAATGCTGGGAGAGATAGCCTTGTGACCCGGGTACAACTCATAAACTGCAGTGCGGCATCAGCTGTATTAATATCACATAGTCGTCCCCATGTTTCCTTACAAAGATTAATATTTCATTCCCAGCCTCGGTGCGTGTTGTGCAAAATGAGAGACGCGCTTCCAATGGCGCATCGTCTGTAATAACACATCTGCAGGGCAAAGCGGTGCATTATACATGTGATTAAACATGTGTTTCATAACTGCACAAAGTATCAGCACTGGATTTGTATCAGGCCACATTAGGAGGACGCACAATTCGCCTGCCTCGTAGCTTGCGTACTATAAGCTGCCAACATGGGCACAACAGCAAAATCGCGTAATTATTTCGGGGACTAAAGTTGAGATTTACTCACCCCTTTTGAACATTTTGAAGGCCTAGGTGTACTTCGTCTTCTGTCCTCTGAGAATCATCTATTCTTATATTCCACTCTTAACTTGTGCGCTATAGTTTTGAACTTGATCCGGAGCTTTCCCGGCTCGTCGCGTTAATGTCAGTTGTCACTCCTCTGGATTTTCTTGCAATCCACTGTATTGAGTTGTACCGCAGACTGTCGAGGGTCTGATGAGCACTGACAACACACAATAATCTCCTTTTCCACAAAGTGTGGCGGACCTCAGTCGGACCTGGGAAACTAGGCGGCAATCATCACGAACCAAACGCACTAAAATCATCCCCTCAGTCCAGCAACGATGGTGACTCCGGTGCGCTTGATGAGCACAGTGGTCCGACGGAACCTCTGATAGCCAACTCCTTTTAGACGCAAATGTCCGTAGAGGCTTGCAAATCAGTTCTGAGGGCAAGTCGACGGTGAGTGCATGCAGCCTCCAAGAAGCACAGATATTGAAATTCAAGTGGCCAATCTCAAATTCTCCTCCTGGTGCTTCAGAGCCGTTCAAATCGCATCACATTCGTTAAAATCTCTAATTAACGTAAGTTATTTGGATTCACATTCCGCCTCTGATGTCGGATTATAAACGCAGTTTCCTCAAATCCTCCTTAATAATGTAGACTTTGATGCTTTCGCTTTCCTTAAAATCCCTCCTTTTCAGCTCTCCTCTCCACTCGTAATTGTTACATTTCTGTGATCTTGTCTGTGTTGATCTCTCAGTTTTCCACCTATGGATCAGAGCTCGTTCATGCGCTCAAGGAAGGAGAAAGTATGTTGTACTGCCTCAGCCCCTCCACCGGGCAGCATCCTGCTCCATCCCTCTCAGTGCCTCTGTCCCTGTCTGCGCCAGCCCGAGACACTGCTCCTTGACACCAGAGGTCTTCATAACAAATATAATATGACACAACAGGACAAAACCTCCCTATGACAACACCATTTAAAAGAGTAGACAGGACATCAGGGGAGATTTGTGAGGCTCTCTGTTTTGCTGTCATAAAAAAAAAACTGATTTCAAATAGCCTATATCAAAATCAATATCAAAATCAATATCCTATAGATAACAGATATTGAATTTGATAACACGACTCCTCTCCATAATATAAAATAATATATATAATTGTTTTTAATTATTTATTCTATTTTTACTTTGAGTTCAATATTATTCATATAGCAAGTGAGATATTTTCTAAGTTGAATTTTTTTGTCTTTAGTCTTGGGCTGCAAAATATTTAAATTTATACATTTTGTACATAACCTTTATTATTTTTTTCATTGTTTTTTAATATGTTTTCCATTGTCTTATATTAATTCCAGTCAAATTAAATTAAATCAAATAAATTTTTTAAGTCCAGTGAACGTATCACTTCAACTCAAGTCAATATACCGTAGTGAACGCTTCTTGTCTCGTGCGCCTCGTGTCCCGTTCACTGACCTCGGTTACATCGGTGCTCGACTTCTCTCCTCTGTCCTCGTCTGTCGATTACTTTCGTCTTTCTCTTCCTCACATGTTTCATGTTTGGGACGAAACAACATGGCAGCGCCCTCGACTGAACTGCAGGTTGCTCCTGTAAAGAAGCCCGCGGGTAAATATTAACACACTATATGAATTATTTAGTAGAAGAACCGTGAGGAATGAGTGTGTCATTTATTTGAGGACGTCTTTTTCCCCCCCTAACGTTAACCGTCAACTCTTTGTTGTCAGCACATGAAAACGAGAGAAGCAGTCACGTTTTCCAGTCAGCACGGTGTTTACTAGCTGTCTAGTCGTGTATAATCATACGACATGACAAAACATTAGTGTTTTATCGCCTGATATTATCTTTATACAGCAGTACTGTAGTGATAATTTGCCAGACTTAATGACATCGACGTGATGTGTGTGTGAGCAGCGAGCTGACACATCAGTTGTGTTTAAGGGTTTCATGAAAAACACGGTATGTGGCAGTAACCACTTTGCGATTGTCATTTTGACATCAGTGTTGGGATCATTGTTGTTTTTGATTTAGCACGTGGAAAGGTCGATGTTAAGAAAATAATGAAGTCAGTAGAAAGAGCATATCAGCACCTAATAAACACACATCTTCTCTGATAATGATTCTCTTAGATAATATACTAATATTTGAATTAAATTAAATGAAATTAATATATTAGCTGCAGCTCTGTTGAATTTGTATGTATTATGCTGTGTGCACTGTGGAGGCAGTGGTTGACAGACAGGAGACATAGTATTTACAGCATATGGGAGGTTGTGATGTACGGCCAATGCTAATGGTGTTTACTTGTCAAAGTAAAGCAGAATTTTCTCTCAGCAACCACACACTCTGTCCAGCTGCATAAGTTCATCACATGCAGGCAAACTTCTCTTCTCTAAAGAGACTGCATCTTAAGCTGAGTTTCCTCTTTTGATTTTTGAAAGGAAGACACAGCTGAGATGATGCAGGGCTATTTCACAGGGTGGTGAAAGGGGGTCTTTGCGGTGCATATAGGAAGGGGCTTCAAAAGATTAAGCAGGAAAGGATCTGAGAAGCTGTTTTCTAGTCACGTTTATTGAAAGTAAGAAGACACTATAGGCAGGAGCCATTATTGACAGATGGATCAGAAGCAGTCATTTAATTTAGAAATCAAATATTATACTTGAGTTTTTTTTAAATTTGGGATACAGATATGTAATTTGCAATTTGGAAATAGCTCAAATCATTTGAGTGTTTTTTTAAATTATCCAGCTGTTATAGAGGAAAAGCAAAAGAATGTCATCTGTGACTGATGGCAAAGACAGTTTGACTGTTTAACCAGTTTTACTTTTGGAATTTTTGAGAAGAAATGTAAACTAAACCTAATATGATTTTGAATGCGTTAGTTAGATGTTAAAATTAGAATTGATTCAGTGTAAAGTTGTACTGAAAACAGTGGAAGTGTAAACCCGTCAAAAAACTAAAATGTCCAGTACTGACTGAATGTTGTACCCAAATTTCAGTCAATAAAGTATTAATTAAAAAAAATACAATTTATGGCCAGTTTAACAAGGCAGTACAACACATTTTAAAATGCTGGTGCAGTTTTGTTTAAGTGTATACTCTGTGATTGGAATCCTGCCTGTGACTGAAAGTAAGTGGGGCTATGTCAGCCTCAAACTCTGCCAGTAAAATGAGAGCAAAATCTCTCTGTGTGTTTCTCCCATTTCAGCTGGCATTTCAAGCTTCCAGCAGCTTGTAGTTTTGAGATTATTTTGAGAGAATGATACAAGGACAAACTTATGGTGCTCTCCTGTTTCCCACCTCTCACACCTCATTACACGTTTCCTGTCACTGCAGAGAACGGTGACACGTTTGTAGAGTTCGGATGAGAGAAATCTACATTTCATTACGACCCTCCACATATGCAGAGCTTGTGAAAACATGTGAATACATTTTTTTTTTTTTTTTGCATGACAGTCTTTTGTCTGACCCGTTTGTCATGTTTCAAACTGTGTTCACTGCTCTGCTCTCAGCTCAGTCATCTTTCTGTTCAGTCCGAGGTCCACGGCGGGTAGCCAATCAAATTCCTGATGAAATCCTGGGAGACCCAGAGTTACAGGAGGCGATCAAAGCCCTGCCTCCAAATTATAACTTCGAGATCCACAAGACGATTTGGCGAGTGAGACAAACAAAAGCTAAAAGAGGTGAGTTCTCTTATTTGTTAATACACTTGATTTGTCTTGCACATAATTACAAATCTGTATAAATTGTGGCTGTTGTAGGGAGTAAATACCATATTGCATGTTATTTTATTGTTCATTCAAATTCAGAACAGATCCAGTTTCAGAAGCCGACAGTGATTTCAAAATCTTCATACAAATCATCTGTAATATACATCAACAGCTTAAACTGTAAAGAAATATGTTTGTTTAACTTGTATGTTGTGTTTAGATGTATGCCAGGTGTGCTTTTCACACACACTCCCATGTCCAGTGTGTTTTACAGTTGGCTAACTTTGAATTTGTGAACGGGATGTGTTTACCTTATTTGTGCTTCTGGGTTAGAAGGCTACACTTATACTGCAGCTGATGTGCTCAAACTCAAATTCCTTCTCAAGATACACGCAACACATGTTTGTATATGTTTGCAGTATAACTGAAAACAAGAAGTCAGATTTCTCTCTTAAAAGGAGTAAAACGTTTGTATTTCAACTACATAATTGGGCAACAATGTATGACAGGCTTTCCAGACTTAATATGTTTTGTTGTGATATCTTTTGTTTGGGAATTTTCTTTCAGGGTGGTGGTCATTTAAACTGATAAATGATATGAGGTCAGTGAAAAAGCAGTGGAGTCAGACAGGATAATCCTTCTACTCAGTCAATTGAGTATAAAGGCCTGCAGTGGAAGTATAGCCGCAGGACTAACTGACTGTGGACACAGTGGGAGACAGGCAAATCTTTTTTTTTAGTCTAGAACAACCTTTAGTTGGTGGTAATATTAGATTGTTATAATTAGGCAATAAAAACCAGAACAGAAAAAGCTGTCAATCAATTTTGGACTCTTAAAGCAAAATTACACAATCAGAAGGGAAACAAATTAGCCAAAAAACAATCTCACCTTCACTGTTTGAAAGCTTGTACTGTCTTATTAACCTTATTGAGAGAAGTGAGCCTAGAAGTATTATGCATTTTGTGATTTGATGTTACATATACTGTATACAGTGGATATAAAAAGTGTACACACCCCTGTAAAAATGACAGGTTTTTGTGTCCACAAGAAATTGTTTCAAAACTTACCACCTTTAATGTGGCCTGTAACCTGTACAATTCAATTGAAAATGAAAAAGAAAAAAAAAATCTGTTGGGGAAAGAATATAAAAAATTAAAAACATACAATAAACTGGTTTAATAAGTGTGCACACCCTTAAACTAATTATCTGTTGAAGCACCTTTTGATTTAATTACAGCATTCAGTCTTTTTGGGTACGAGTCTATGAGCATGGCACATCCTGACTTGGCAATATTTGCCCACTCTTCCTTGCAAAAGC
>JAUBNQ010000005.1:21595441-21609061 GCA_032353495.1 Ctenopoma kingsleyae | reverse complement strand
GAGATGTTCTATTAGATTTAGTTCACACGAGAGTGGAGGCCAGTCAATGGTATCAGTTCCTTCATCCTCCAGGAACTACCTGCATACTCTTACCACATAAGGCTGGACATCATCATGCACCAGGAGGAACCCAGGACCCACTGCACCAGTGAAGGATCTAACAATGGGTCTAAAGATTTCATCCCGATACCTAATGGCAGTCAGGGGTCCATCGTGTATCCCATACATGTCTGTGCGTCCCTCCATGGATTTGCCTCACTAGACCACTCAGAACACTGACCCACTACCAAAGCGATCATGCTGAACAATGTTTCAGGCAGCTGAAACGTTCACCACGACTTCTCCAGACCCTTTCGCGTCTGTCACATGAGCTCAGAGTGAACCTGCTCTCGTGTCTGAAAAGCACAGGGCGCCAGTGCCAGACCTGCCAATTCTGGTTCCCTGGTAAATGTCAGTCGAGCTCCACGGTGCCGGGCAGTGAGCACAGAGTCCACTAGAGGACGTGGGGCTCTCAGGCCACCCTCATGAAGTCTGTTTCTAATGGTTTGGTCAGAGACATTCAGACCAGTGGCCCACTGGAGGTCACTTTGTAAGGCTCTGGCAGTACTCATCCTGTTCCTCCTTGCACAAAGGAGCAAATACCAGTCCTGCTGATGGGTTAAGGACCTTCAACGGCCCTGTCCAGCTCTCCTAGAGTAACTGCCTGTCTCCTGTCTCCATGTTCTTGAGACTGTGCTGGGGGACACAGCAAACCTTCTGGCAATGAAACATATTGATGTGGCATCCTGGTGCAGTTGGACTGACTGTGCAACCTCTGTAGGGTTCAGGTATCGCCTCATGTTACACTGACCCTAGTCAAATGCAAGACTACTGAAAAGCAGTCAAAAAAAGATGAGGAGGGAAAAAATGTCCACAGCTGACACTGATTAACTAATGAATTAATTTTTTTGATTAGTGTACATCATTACACATCACACTGCAGTCCAACAATGTTTTTTGTAGAACTGGGTTTCATTTTAAAATGTTCAGTACAACTTCTGACACAATATGGTTCCAAAGAGTAGAATAGACTCAGTGCTAATATCGATAGAAAAAAATGTATTAAAAAATTAAGTTCCATTATCAGCCTTATTGGAGACCATTACTTTACATTTATTTATCATAATATCTTTTTCAGTGTAGAATCTGTTGTTTTTAGTGTCCTTTAATGAGTATAGGTTGGAGATGAGATTGGAAATAATTTTAGAAGATATGGATGCACCATTGTTAGCCTCATTAATAATGGGTATTTATTCTGAACGAGATTGGACAACATCAAGTGGATCTCCTCTATGTTGTTCTAACCATTTTATTTTTCTCGTTCTGTTTAGTTTTTTTCTCCTCACTGCTCACAAATGCCTTCTACATGAAGTTATAATAGTCATTACAAACCAGGTGTTTGAGGCTCTGTTGAATCCAGCTGTGTTGAAAGAGGGGAGAACAAACGAGTGCTGGGGAGATTGAGAGATAGAATGTTGGGTGGTAGAGGATACATTAGCAGAACTAGCCAATTCGGCCCACCCCAAGGCTTTCTCTGTCATTAACCACCAACAAACTCACTCATATAAAGAGAGAGACCCCATTAGCATATGCTCTTAAGTGTGTAATTAGGCTGTCCCCAAGCAGGTTGAAAACTATTGTACAGACATCTACACACCGTGCACACTTATCTCAACTAGTCCGCAAATGCCACCCTGTGTATTGCAGCCTTTTATCTTTCTGTTTGAATTTTAATTTTTGGCTCCATTGAAATGAAATTGTTTGTTTTATTTCAATTAAGATTGCCGTTAAAGGTGAACGCTTTCCATTTTCCTCCAGTGCTGAAAGGTTAATTGTTCTTGCTTGTGGCGGATCAAGACAGTGAGTGTAATTGAAGCGAAGCCATGCAGGTGGAGGTCCTACTAACAGTGTCAGGGTGTAATGGGCCACGGCAGGTAATGTAGCGAAGCCTGGGCTAGAGCTCACATTGCGTAGCAGCACTAAATGTCACGCAGCCTCATATATATCACAGCCCTCACCAGTCCTGCATCCTGCTCTTCTAATCTTTATCTCTTTATGTTAAAGGGTTCTACTTGTGCTAAAGTAAACACGACCACTTTTTATTCTGTGGTCTTAGTTAATGTTTTCTCGGGCATAAACTGTGAAACAAAGCTCAGCTACCAGAGACTAAAGCTATTTTTCCTCTGTCTACACACCTTTTCTTCTTTCTGCCAGCCAAGCCTTTGTTGAACTGCATGATGTGAGTTCTCTACTATGCTGGCTAGATTGAAGGCCAGAGAAAGTCTGGAAATACAATTTGGGCTGTATTCTGGGGGCATACCAATACTGTTGCATGGCACTATGCATTACTGAAGTGCACTATTCAATCTGTGTCTGTGCTAATATTAGACAAGTCCCTTCCATCTCCATGTGCCAATCAGGTATCTGCTCCTTAGGAGGGATTCTCTCTGCCATCGCTTTCATGCTTTGTCTTATTTTCCTCTCAGAACTCCCCTCAATGCGAGCCCCAAGGATTAATAAGAAGAGTCTTGCTTTGCTTACTAATCTCCCTTCTCCTTTTAACCTATCCAAACATTCTTATTTACATGATGCTATAGATGAGCATCTCTACTCGTGTACAGTGTAAACTGTTAGACTATCCCCTTGTGATTAGTTCCTTCTTCCTGTGTGTAAGGGCTAAGGCAGCTTTGATACATGTGTAATGTTTGGCTATGGAAAGGGCTCCAGTTATGAGTTGCAGCTAATGGACTTAAAGGTCATATTTTCAGATCCTGCTTCTCCATCTAAACTCAGCAAACTGAGGAGATTGGTGCTTAGTGTGAGTATCTCTGACTCAGCTGACTCTCAAATTAGGAGGATGAATAAGAATTCACTCGTTGGGGGGAGACATAAAAAAATGTGTTATTTGAAAATGAGAAAATGCCAAGCGTTTGCCCCGGAGGGGGTGGAATATTTCTGTGACAGAAAGCAGAGTGGAGCGAGAGTCAACGGTGCAATCAATTCTGCAGTTGAGAAAGTGTGTGAAAGTTGGAAATGAAGAATAGACAGACGGGGAATTTGACGCAGTAGCGCAGGCATGAAAAGTATTCAAGCGATTATGGCAAAACTTTCTTTTTTCTTTCATGCGTTTCCCCATCTGTGCCCCGGTACTCGCCTGTACTCCATTGCTTACATCTCAAAAAGATGCATTCTTATTGACATTTACCTAGATCTAGGCTTATCTTCCGGGCTTTTGTATGCAGTGCAGCTGAATTCATATTTGCCAATATTTCTGATGGAGCTCCATCATTAGGATTAGGGACAAGGGAGGGTCCAATCTCTCAGTGGAGATGGAGCAGTGGATAGCATTGATCTGTGAAAGCTAACCCCTGTAGCCCCGGCTGCTTCTCCCCGTCTCCATTTTCCCATTGTTCATTTTTTTCCCCCTCCAGCTGTTTACATCCACACCCTCCTCATCCCTCTCTCATGCATTTTCCAGAGTAAACACTTTTCTCCCTGCCAATCTTCACCCTCTCTTCTGCCTCTGTTCTCTCCCTGCTTATGCTTCTTCACACACACACCGCCCGCCTTTGTTTTTGTCTTCATTGCTCTTTTTCCCTGTCACTGTATATCTTTGTCCTTTTCTCTCATTTTTTTCTCACCCCCCCACCTCCCCATCTTTTTCATACACAGCCCCCCCACCCCACCCCACCCCACCACCACCACCCTGTCTGCCAGCTATGTAGGCTACCTCCGTGGAGACCGGGCTGGTGCAGCTTTTTTATTCACACTCACCTAACCTCTCTCTCTTTCTTTTTGTTCACTGCGTTTCTTGTCTTTTCACCTCTGCTCACTTCTTTTCTTGTGTTTCTGTTTTTATGCCTCCTGCAACCAGTCTACCTCCCCTCCCTCCACAACCACCACACAACCCTTCCTCCCTCTCTTTTCAGCCTCTCTTTCACTGGCAGGCTATCTATTCAGACAGTGTAGCGTAGCCATCTTTTAGAGCTCTTGCAAATCAGGATGCATCTCTCCAGCAAATGCAGGAGATCAGGTGGAGGGAGTCTCTCTGCACAGCTCTTTGCATCATGTACCTACATGCAACGTGCAGTCACAGATGTGCCCTGCCTGTCTAATAGGATCTTGGTCTCTCATCCTGTCCAACTGCTTCTGTTTATTACAAACATTTGTACTCACTTGTGGATGCACACATTTGTATCTTGTCTTTTCTACAGGTGGGTCCAGATCGCATGTCCACGCCTTTCTATCGACTGGGGCACAGCCTTCTCCAAACCCCTGCTCTCTCCGTATGAGGTAAACATGCGCCTTATACTCTATGAGCAAGATCACAGCTGTCACTCACTTATCACACACACGCAGACCTTCCTATCAGCTAACAGACCCTTTGACTGATGTCCTGCTGAAGCATTCATCAAAGGTACTGGGG
This sequence comes from Ctenopoma kingsleyae, assembly GCA_032353495.1. NCBI lineage: Eukaryota > Metazoa > Chordata > Actinopteri > Anabantiformes > Anabantidae > Ctenopoma > Ctenopoma kingsleyae. The sequence continues at coordinate 21,604,596 of JAUBNQ010000005.1, read as the reverse complement.
AAGTGTTTGAAAGGGTGGTGAATTTGTATAGGACTCATCAAGGCTTGCTTGTGATGGAGATGGAGTAGCATGCCTTTCTCTCCTTCTTTCTCTCCCTCTATCCCTGACAGACAGAAGACACACCAGCACACACACACACACACAAAACAGCATCAGCAGCAGACCAACCCCCCCTACTGGCTGCAGGACCACACAGTCACCATCCTCCTGCAGCCGCCTTGTTTTTTTTAAAAGCGAGATTGAGAGAGATTGGACAGCAACTCGTAAAGATCCATTTCAAAGTGTTTATTTGTGCTCTGCTGCAGCTGGTGTAGCAAAGCCTGCAGAAAAAAAAACAACAGGCTTTGCTTTGTGATGAACTTGGCAGTTATGTTCTGGTTAACATTTGATGTCAACTATTAATTCATTCAGTGATTTCCTTCAAAGATGCGCCACTGATTTGAATCCTTGTGAAATGGTTGCGAGGGGAGTTGAATTAGTTGAATTGGGCTGTGATTTGAAGTGGTTGTTGCTCTGCACGTCTTCGTGCTTCTCTTTTGTTACACTTAAATTTCAAAATGAGGCCATTACGGATCATGATGACATTCACCTTAGAGGAAAAGGTGCTGTTTATTTTGTATAGTTTGTGACTGAGGTCTGTAATGTGCATGTGAAGTCTGGATTTCGCCCCTGCCTTAATGAGGAAAGCAGCAATCTGTTTTCTTAAGCCCTTTATGTTACAGCTCACTTTGCTCTCCCCCCGCCAGCTATTTGAGAACAATGTCTGTGCATTTAAATAATTTGCAGCTGCACTAGTGCCTATATCTGTGCTAGTGTGCGGTTACGATAAGTCTTAAATCATCCTCATCTCATACCCATGAGTGTTATACGTCGCAGTGCTCCGCGCTTTTCATTGTGGCATTTAGAATGAAGATGAAGACGAACGAGATGGGAGGGTGGCATGAGCAAGGAGAAGGGTGGAGGCTGAGGAGGGCAGCGGCATTTATTTTCAGTGCGTCTCATGTTATATTTATAGTCAATAAGACACACTTGGCTCTGCTGTCAGAGCAGGGATTAGCAAGAGGAGCTAGCATCCACAGAGGGAGGCGGCTGGTGTGAGAGGGGAGAGGAGGAGAGCAGTGAGTAAAAGCTGGAGAAATGAGAGGTGGGTGCAGAAAGGGCAGAGGAAAGGAGAAAATGAAAAAGAGTCTAGCAGAAGTATGAAAGGCAAAAACTAAGGCAGAAACATTTATCGTAGTATGCAGATTGTTTGTTTAGGCAGAAGTGCTTTGAGATTTAGTTGACCTATATTTTATTTTCTTAATAGCTCAACATGAAGAATAAAAGTTGTGTTATTATTTTGTTATGTCGTGAAGTGAAAACACACAGAAATCACATACACATGTTCCACAACATTGTATTTTCCCCGAGTGCAGCCAAAACAGCTTGAGGCATGTACTCCTCAAGATCCCTGAATGTGTCCTCTGGTATCTGGCACAAAAATGTCAGCAGCATATCCTTTAAGTCCTGTAAGTTTCAAGGTGAGGCCACCATGGATAAGACTTGTTTTTCCAGCACATCCCTCAGATCCTGGATCAGACTGAGATCCAGTGAATTTGGAAGCCAAGACAACACCTCTTTGACAACTCGTTGTCATGTTCTTTAAATCATTCCTATCATGGATGACTGCCCTACCAACTGATCCACAGTTGAGTCATTACAGCCATGGTGGCCATAATTCCAACCTCTCGGCTTATCATAAATGGACCACTTGCCTTTGTGCACAGTGTGTACATGAAAGTAACACTGTGTCCAAACAGCCATAGCGTGAGCCACCTGTTTGTGTGTTGGAGGCGTTCAGGAACAGTACAGAGTGTACGTTTTGGAAGCGTTTAGAGCCCAGCATGGAATTACTTTGGGGCAGCATTATTATTTACAGTGTGTGCAATACATAAAAGCACCACGGTCCTGCTAGTTATTTATTTCTTTTGTCATTATTGCACATAAAGTATGCTTGTTTTATTATCATATTTCCATACATTTTCTCCAACTATATGAATCTGTAGGTAGGTATTGTCATCAGAATAGTTTGATAAATTAATAAATGAGCAATCCAGTGTGTTGTTCCTTCATTCAGCGCACTTGTTTATTCATCTGTTCAGTCATTCAGCTGCTCTTTCTTTCATTCACAATCAATATTCACAGGCACTCGTCTCCCATATGGAGCAGTCTGCTCTTATGTCGCCGCACTGTCACGCCAGCGCTCCTGCTCCCTTCCAACAGCTGTTGTGTCATGCAGCGCCGCTGCATAGGGATAACATGACAACTCTGCCTGTTATCCGAGCTAAACATGATGACACTTGTCTTGTCTGCGTGGTCACGACAGTAGTTTTTAGCGTCTTCTCATCACGCTGTGGTGTTCTGCAGCTCGTCTGTCCAATAACTGCAAATCTAGTACTAGTACTGTCGATAAGAGGAATGAAGAGGCAGAGTTGTGTGTGGTACCTCTCAGGGTGCCAGCTTTGCAGATTTAGTTTGTCAAGTTTTTTTTTTAGTTTTTTTTTTTTGTTCTTACATAATTTGTCATGTCTATGTGTCTGTCTCTCTCTCCATCTCTGTCTTTCTCAGGCAGCTGTTGCTTTACAGGAGGTAGACTGGAAGGAAGTGTACCCCATGGATTTCTACTCCAATCAGAGCCTGGGGCCATGGGCACCCAACCACCCTGAGAACCAACCTCCGCGGCCCACTCGTAGACAGGCCCAGGTTAGTGGAGGGGGCAGCAGATAAAAGACAAAGGAATGGGAGGGGATGGGGAAGAAAAGGTGGTAGAAATTGACACCTCACCGTGTTCAGCATGTTGTTGAGTTTCTATCAGTGTGTCACCACACTGACACCCAGTGGTACAATGACAACAGGACATATATCTGGACATCTCTATTTAATTGACCTTGACGTGCATCGTACATTTTCTAATTTATTTAAAAAATAAGAAAGACAGCTAGATAATCTGTTAATTGCTGCTCTGTGAATACACTGTAGAGTAGACATATTGCCTCATATTACCACTAATCTGTCTGAGGTAGGTACTGTCACTATTCCAAGTGTTAATACTACACCACTGACTGCCTGCAGAAACAAGGCTCGGAGGCAGCCCTTCCTACCAACCAGTGTGGGCAGAACCAGTGCGCCCCCTGTGGCTGTCAGGGCAAATGACACACCCTGACCAGTGCTGCGTTTGACTTCGTCTCACGCCTGCCAGCGCCTCTGCCTCTGCTAACAGCTGGAGAGAGGTCAGACCAGGGGAAGAGCAGAATCGGTATTTGTCCAGACAGTGTATCAGAGAGCACAACTAAAGCCAGAGGAGCCCTCAGCCCCTCCTCGAATGGATTACCAGCCATAAATAATCCCTCATTTTACAGCCCTGCAGATCAAACCAAAGTCATTACTCTTGATCACATGCTCGGCATGTACTCCGAGCTCAAAATACATGCAACAGAGCAAATAGCTCTTTTTCGTTTGAGCACACACGTGTTCATTTCCATAAAGGAGCTGCTGTCTGCTGTGCCTCAGCCTTTCTGTAATGCAGTGCAGCTCTCTAGCTTTTGTGATTGTTCGAGAGCGAGAAAGAGACAGAGGGAGCACGAGATGACCTTGAGTACGTTGTACAGAATTAGAGAGTCTATTAATGTGTGTTAGCCTCAGTCAAATGCAATCCACTTGTCTTTGGATAAAGCACTGTATGTTGTCGGACACTTCAGATGAGTGAGAGAGTTCCTTATGCTTCAAAGACAGACACACTGTACTGCATGAAGCACTTTGGTGTACAGGATGCAACATTTCTCACTTCTGATAATAAAAATGTGATGCATAACAAAAGAAGGTTCTTTCTTGGTGTTCTAGTCAAATTCTGAAACAAAAAATCAGAAATGAAACCGTGCCTTCTCTTCTTCTTCTTCTTCTTCTTCTCCTCCTTGTGAGAGTATTTTAGCAAAATGCTGGACCATGCTGAAGTGCTGAGCCTGTTTTAAAGGCTGAGGGGTATGAGTTTTTAGATGCATGCAGTGCTAGTCACGACTGCTCGCCATCTTCATTATTTATTGATGGAGGAGGAGTCTGTCAATAAAATAAATAAATAAATACACTGTTGCTATTTGGCTACCAAAGAAGAACCTGACTGCCATGGCCTGAGCGGATTGTGAGCACTAGTGAACCTCTTTCCCCAGGATGCAGTGTATTGTCTCAGGTGGGTATGATATGCTGAGTTATTCTGTTGTTCTACAACTAAAAGGTTTCTGTAGTGAGACACTCCCTCTGCATTCCACCATCGTATCTCCTTGGCAACAGACGCCAGTGTGATACAACCCGTCCCACCAGATGTCCATCTTTCTCATGATGCGTCTCACATGTCCCACTAGTGGCTGTTATTTTTGAAGAGCTCAGTACTCACTACAGTACACTATGTGAAGTATAGTGCTCAGGAATAAATTATTGGGCAGCAGAGCTCTCTCTCAGCTTTTTTTTTTCTTTTTTTCTTTTTTTTAGGAGGGAAAGTTCCTCATCTGATGTGAGCAGTTTTTAATCTCACGCCCAAAAGATTTGTTTTGCTTTCAATATTAATGAATGATTTTTTACCATTATGGACACAACAAAATTATATTTGAATATTGTCATTTAAGTCCGATAGGATATGTATTATATCACCAAAAAGGTCTGGCTACTTTTGTGTATCAGCTCATATACACTCTTACTTACAGTATATAACATGTAATACTTTGTCACACATACTGTGTGGTAAATGAAAATAGTCAGCAGATGTATTAAGTTACATAATGTTCAACAAATGTTTAGTACTACACTACATACAGTAGCTAATACAGTTATTTACATAACCTCAACCATCTACTGTATTTCTCTGTATAACTTTACATCCATCACATTAAAATATCTAAACATATGACATAAAAAGTATGAAATTTGGACATGTCTTCATGAGTCTCTTTAAAGCCTCGTTTGCTATATTATTGCATCATGACTACGTAACTGCTGTTTGTCACTGCATAGGTCTTTGGTTGGGGTGTTGTATTGTGAACACCCCTCACCATGTTTAGTTTTAGTACAGTAATGAACAATGAACACACGATTGTCCCTGATATAAAGTAGAAATAAATATTTTTTTTAAAAATCTATGTAGCTAACTTAGCCTGTATAAGATAAAGACAAAACACAATAGAGTTGCACCAGTGAAAGTGAATTTCTGAGTAGTTGGATGGAACTATTTCATTTCAAAGCATATTGTGGTTAGTTGTTTTGACTTTGACTCCTGGAAGCAAACTAATAGAGGAGTTAGACCTGAAACTCAATGAAGCCCTGATCTACAGATCTGTTTTAACTGTGCTAACCGCAGACAGACAGCTGCATGAGTCATATAAACCCCAGTCAATCTGGCCTGTTCTCTCACTTTCATTCCCAGCTATTATAACAGCTGAGTCGCCACTAGGTGGCAGTGTTTGCATAGTTTATTTTCTAAAGGACAGAAAGTGAGTGTGCTTAGCAGAATGCAAGTGCCCCTTGTGCTTTTGTAACTGGTGTGTGCGATGGCTTCCAGATGTGTTGGGAACTCCTCACTCCTTTATCCTCCCTGGCATCCTCCCTCCTCTGCATCCTCCTTGCACTGTATGTGCCTTCCCTCACGCTTCCTCTGCCATGAGCACCCAATGTCCCGTCCTGAGGGCACATCTCGCCACAGAGGCCTGGTGACATGTCTCCTGTGAGTGGCCGCAGCTCTGAGTCTGCTCTTCACACAGCAGGTGCTCAGGGTCACGTACTGCTCACAGTGACATCGATATAGCCTGGCTGCCTTCGGTTGCTATTGGTACCCAGCACTTGTTTGCATAGCCTACAGCAGCGAGCAGTGATATGATTCAAAAGCCATCAGCTAATGCATCCTCAAAAACCAGACATCATCAAACATCTAATTGAAATAACACATTTACAGTAAACATGAAACATTTGACGGGGGTTAATGTTTTTCTGCGGCTTTGTCTCCTACCTGTGAGCAGGAAAATGTCATGCATGTCAGCACCCGTGACATATTTAGTTGTTTATTTCTCTGACTAGGGAAAGCCTGAGTCACAGCTGTCTCTCGATGGCCCCTCCTCTCTTTCATTGTGACTGACCCTTTCTGAATGTGAGGCAAGTTTAGTAAGCAAAAGCTTTTATTGTATGTTTCTTATCGCTACTGGACTTTTCTGTCCAGAGAAATCAGGCATGGGTGGAAAAAGAGTTTTAGATTTTAAAATATCTTTTATGACTCATGGCTCTATAACAGAAATAAACAGAAGAGGAGGAGATTTGTTTCGCAAGTTTGTTTTGTTTCCATTTGTCTGTAGCTTTGAGGTAGAGTGTGACTTCAGACAGCCACATAAGAGCTGGGGCTGAGCAGGGGAAGGAGTGGCAGCAGAGGGCATGTATATAAGATCCAAACTGGGTGAACAGAAGGTTGTATTTCAGTGTCTGTGTTTTTCTCTGCATGTTCTTTCTGCAGTTCAGCCTGGATTACACTAGAAACCAACGCTAAAAAAACAACTGTATTTACATCTGTCAAGACACTTTGTAGGCGAGTGACAAACTGTTTAGAGAAAAATATGAAGGAGGAAAAAAAATCAATGCTTGACTGCAGAGGAATGCTGTTTGAAAGATGTCTTTGAGTGTGCTTTGGCAATAATAATGGACGTCTGATGTGACAGTGCATTTGCAATTTCAGACGAATGGCCCAGAAGAGCTGCATGTTCGTAGTGTACAAGCTGTTTCTGCATGATTTGGACATTTCACAGTTTTTTTTGTTTCTTTTGAAAAACCCTGAGCCATGAAGCCTTACAGAAAGCCTGTCTTAGTTTTGTCACATAGTACACCATGTCTAACCTCAAAAGTAGCGTGTTCTTGAGTAAACTTGGTTTGGACAAGCATGTCTGACAGGTCTTTGCATCACCGACCTGCAGTATTGTGCCCTGCTGCCACATTTGGCGAGACAGAAGACCAGAAGAAGTGAGACTTCGTACATAAACAGTTGTTATTGTATTTAAAATTCAACTTCACTGATTCATGTTTCTACTTTGATGAGTATATATATGAATGTTAAACTTCCTTCTGGCTTCCCTATATTAAAATATTTCTCTGCTTCTAGCTGTGAAACTCCTCTAAGTGACATGGTCTGGAGGTGTTTTTTAGTTATGGTGTCTTCTGGAGGAGCTTGTCCTCCATGGTACAAGAAATCAGATGACATTCAGTGAACTGTAAGATGATGGTATTTTAATACATATGAGGGCAGAGGGATGTTCATTCACACACATGTACTCCCCAAACTTGAATCATAGGATACAAGTTGGATATTGCCCTTTAAGTTAGATGACTAACTAGTTAGTTAGATGACTAACTTAAAGGGGCACTAAACTAGATTTTAACTAATTTAGTTTGGTTCGGCGTAATGCTAATAATGGTAGAAATGAGTGGCTACTGTACTGTACGTATGATGTATGATCTTCATCTATTTGGAAATGTGAACAATAAATGATGATGTCTAGAGGCTGCGGACTGGTGTGTGTGCGTGTGTGTGTGTGGGAGAGAAGAAGCCTGGGCGGCCAAACAAGGTTGCTAAAAGGTTGAATAAGAGCCTTTAGTGGGAAAAAAAAAGTGGTGTAAAGAGATGACTAATTCTGCGTGGGAGGTCAGCCTGTCCCTGATCATCCGGCCAAGAGCCACCCCAGCACAGGGCTGTCACAAAGTCACCTCCTTCCTCAACCCACTCTGTCCTGCCATGGATTGTCAGTGTTCTCCTCGCGCTCTGTGATCTCTCTTTTCTTTTTACGTTAGTCGTTTCACACTCAGCCCAGGAGGAAGGGGTTAAGTGGAAAATCTGTAAACTGTTATTTTACTTGAAGGTTTTCGGTGTGCTTCATACTGCAAGGGCCATTAAAATCCATTAAAAACCTAGTGGTTTTCAAAAAGTTGATGTCTCTCTTTACTCTTTTTTTTTTTTTTTTAAATCCCAAAATTATTCTTTTGGTTGATGTTTTTTTATTAATTAAATATGCAATATTTTACTGGGCCACTTGTAATCAGGGGGATGTATTCCTAATTCAGTTGCTAGTGATATGTCAGACTTTTTCAGCATGCGGTACATCCTACATACTATAAAGGATAATATGATCTATTATGCATATTGGACCTTTACACAGGACTATTTAATAATACTGAGTCTGAATTCCAATAGGGAGTCAATGACTCATTGTTATAAAGCTCCAATAACTATGCAGCTGCTAGAAGTCAACTTGGTAAAAGCAGGTAGGAAGTATGAGTCATTTTATGGACTCATCATTGGAGATGAAAGGCTGCATGTTCAGTTTACCAGCTTACCGTCTAGTGTGGTCTGTTTCAGCTAATAAATCAACATATGGATGTGAATATTAATGAAAATGTGGTTGGAACTGAAGCGATGAATATATTTTATTTTTTGATGACTGGCGCCTGTTTCGTGTCGTTCGTGAGCCAGTGATGGTTTTCCCGGGAAAACTACTATTACTGGTGATTAGTCAGTGATTTTGTGTCTGAGTTAATCAGACAAAATCCAATGAGACAGTGGTCAGCAACTTACATGTAACATGGGACTAACCATTACTGCTTCATCATAGTTAGTGGGCTCTTGAGACATGTCCATAGTTTTTGATTGTATTCATTCATAAATTATGATATTAAACATATTTATTATTCCAATTTGTTCCTTAGTTTAATTATTACCAACATGGATGGATAGATACAGTAGGTGCATCCATCCTATTGAATAATGTTATTTTGTGTAAAATGGATGATTCATGTAACCTAGGAAACAAGATTATGTTGTGAGGTACTGTAGGAATTTGTATAAGAACAAATCTAGGTGAGTTCCAGATGTACATATTATAATGATGTCTGATGTTTGAGTTAAAAAAAACTAAAACATAAAGAAGATTAACTGACTGAACCGTGCTTGTATTTTCCTCAGGGATGTATTCACACATGTGGCTCAGATGCAGCAGTAAAAATATTACTTCTTACATGAAATCTAAGTATTTATTCCCCTGAGACTACCTTGTAATAAGTGGGACACTTGCCATTGTGAAACTGTTCTAAGCTTGAGAACA
>JAUBNQ010000005.1:21575926-21587941 GCA_032353495.1 Ctenopoma kingsleyae | reverse complement strand
AAACAAAAAAAACATCTGCTTTCCAATGCAGCACTTGCAAGTGTCAGCGAGAGAAAAAGACAAAGACAGATATCTCATGAAAAAGCAGAAGGGTGGGACTTTGATGTCCAGGGAATGTCTCAATACACACTGTATGATCCCTTGTGACATTTATGTTCTGCAAGTGCAACAGATCCTCACCACTGCTACCATATTTTAATTGCTATCCTTCACACTCCTTCTCCGTCCATTTCCTCAATTTCCTCCCGTCTTCCCATCCGGTCTGTTTCTGGTCGTTTCTCTGTGTGCCGGTTACATGAGCATCATTTTGCAGATAGAAAAAGAGGAAGAGAGACCCCACAGGGCTCAGCACTCACCTGCAGAGTACTGCTCCTGCACTCCCCCCCCAACACACACACCACTAATCAGTATTCTGCTTTACCCCTCTTCCTCTTCCTGCTCATTCCCCCCTCTCTCTCTTTTTTCTTCCTCTTTCCTTCCCACTCAGTCACCCTCACTCCTTCCTCCTTTCTCTCTGCCCCTCATTCTACCACAGATGAATAGTTTTACACGCACTGACGTGCAACATTGACAATGATTCAGTCTGGTTTCAATCTGCAGCTTGTTAGAACTGAGGGCCTGCAGCCATGTCAGCTACAGTACATCAAAATTGGGAATTACCCCCTTCCTCACTGCAACAGTAAAGCAAAGCAAAGCAATGATGTTCTCCACTATGTGCTGCTTCACACACTCATTCCACTGAACTGTGGTAGTAGTATTATGATGCATATGTATTTGTTTCTCATGCATATTTATTTCGGGGTTTGTTTGGTTACAGCATCCCTTTCACTTTCATTGGAATAAACCCCTATCTTCATTCTAGCATCACCACTGCCTCATGAATCTTTCATCACACACACACGCCCCCTCTGCTCCTCCTCAGCACTCACTCGCCCAGGCGCCCCCCTCCCTCCCTGTTGGAAAGCCACTGTTAGTGGGTGAGAATTAATTAAACAGCATCACCCGAGGGCAGTTTGATTTCACCAGACGTGACTGTTCATTCACCGTTACAGGTGTGGGCTCTGTGGAAGAGACAAGAAAAAAAAACAAAAAAAAAAACGTGCCACCCTACCAACCGGTGCATCATAATGTTAACACATTTCAGATGTAGATGCAGTGGCAAGTAGATGCTTTCCTGCCTTGTACGCATAGATACAGTATGTTCGTCACTAATCGTTTTAAGACATAGGGGCTGTTTGGATGAGGAAAAGAGCTGGTGTCTTCCACTGACTCACTGAGGATAAGTCAGATACATTTGGACTAAGTCGTCAGTCTGACTCAGCTGATCACGATTCCAACGAGGACCTAGAACGGTAGCACATTTAGTACAGTTACCTTTCTGCCATTCGAAGCTTCCTCATCAGTATCTTGCGTTGTCTGACGTTCCTGAATGAAACTTTTCTGTGGCTCTCAGTGAAAAGGATTTTTTTTTGCAGACACTCAAATTCTCTTTATCAGCTCGTGTTTAAAACCAACTAACCTTTTTTTTCTCTTTGTGTAACTTTCTCTCTTTTTTCTGAAACTTTGTCACAGTCTCCAGGCTCTTTCTGTTCCTCCACTGTAGAGCTCCCTATGAAACGTTGCCTTGAATCTGCATATTTAGAGGCCCCCTGCTGGCTGTGAACACATACTGCATGTCTGGGCTCATATGAATGATATTAAACTGTATTAGTCACTCTGTCTCCCAGAAACATGTTAAAAATGTTTCAGACGGAGCGTACAGAAGCAGCAGGTTGCACACATACCTGCAGTATGTTCATTCATCCGGATGGGACAGTGTCAGTAACTCAACATCAGTCTCTTTAACCAAAGTTCGATTCAGGCAAATAGAGCTGTGAAACCTCACCTATTCCACCCTACACGCCACAGCCTTCTTCTCCCTATCCATCCTTCCCTGAGCTGTCCACACACACACCATGCACATGACTCATCCAGATGACTCACCCCCCACCCAACTCTCTCCCCTCCCCCACACACTCACACATCTTTGTATTGTCTCCCCTGGCTAACCTTGACAGAAAAACGCAGAAAGGTGCTGGTATTGTAAGACGCAGCTGGAAATATATTTTGTGACCAAGATCTAACTTGGTACAGTGTAAATTCTTTAATTCAATCAACATATTTACAGAGTCCCCCCCCCCCACCCACCCCCCATGATTGACGCATGATTACGCTTCCACTGCTGTGTAAAGTGTATACTGTATGTTAAAGAAGACAAACGCCAAATGATCCACGATTTCAGCAGCACCGGTGATTCTCACCTCAGAAATCTAACCTTTTTATGAGATTATTCAGACCTTTAAGAGCAGTGCACAATGCACTTTGCTTTTTATTTTTTTTTCCCAAACCAGCAATCATCCAGAAAGCGTCAAATTGTGTGTTATTAAGCATCATTATCAGGTGTCAGTTGTTCCCAGTGGTTACTCTTTTCATTCACTTTAACTGCAGTTCAGTTCAGTTTGGGCATGTGAATACAAAATTCACTGTTCGCTACATTTAACTCTGGTGTTTCTGAACTTCTGAAATCATTTCCTGTCATATAAATTTCCAGCAGACACAGCACAGTTATTTTGCATAGTTTGCCTGCTGTTGTTTTTTTTCATTCAAAATTGTTGTTTGTTCCCAAATCAAGACACTTTTCAGTCAGACAACAAGCACATGTACAGTATTTCTGCTATCTCCGGTTTTCTGTGGCCATGTCTGAGTTGCTCATTTCGCAGAACCGGGTGATTTCCTGTATAACAATGACCTAACTGTTGAAGGGAGTATACATTAAAGCAGTATACATAAATGTCACTAGTTGTTTATAAAGGGCATTGATATAATCTTTTTCTTCCTTCATGATGACAGATTAGGCCACCAATAGATGTCAGTGTTGCTCTGACAACGTGTTACTGGCAACTCTCATACATCATTTCTTTAAATGCATCACTGTCAAACAAATAGCTCAATAAGGACACAGGGAACATATCTAAATTATTTATTTAGCTCGTCAGCCCTCTTCTGAGAAGACTCGAGCCACAAGCAGCTCTTGTTTTTCTTATATTTGAATCTCTCTTCTTGCTTTTCTTGGAAATAAACTTAATAAATTGAAACAACTGATTGCCTGCTTTCATCTGTTCCAGACAACCTGGTCTTTGCTTGCTTACGTGGATTATTCAGTAATGTTGCATGTTCTTCTGTGAACAACTGCAACGTGATGATGCATCTCGCAAAACCTCTGTGTTCTCAGCACCTGCCGCAGAAAGCTTGTCAATATCATGTTGATTTATACTTAATAACACACATTGCAAGTCGTTTCAGTACTGGACTAGCTCCTATGTGTACTGTATTGGGAGTTACCAGACACTTATTCTATATATGTGTGAATTGTTTAAATCTCCTAACTTGTTGAAAACCAAGTTTGTTTCATTGTACATTCCTGTAGTGACTATGTGGGTTTAGATTGCGGCTCCTAACTGCCATGGGAAGAGCAGATATGGCTGTGATATGAAATGATTTAGAGTTATAATCTAAACCACTGCTGGTTGGCTGCAGCACAGGTCACCACACACTCTGGGTGTGTAATCTATTTCTGGTCAACCTCACACAGGATATGCCAACACACACTTGAAACCCACTGAATGCCTTCCTTTTCAAAACCTGCTTTGTACATTGCAATCTAAGTCACGGGGGAAGTTGTTGTGATGTGCGCTCATTATTTTCATATTGCTGCTAAGTATCATATTAGAGTACCATGCAGGAGCAGAACATTAAACCCTTTCTTTTCTTATAAATGGCAAACAGTGGCGGACTCAAGCTGTTCATGGTGCAGGGGTGAAAACAAATAAACCCCCCTCCAGTGAATGTATCAGTGTAACATTTTATAGGATGCTTCAGAAGGACAACACCTGTATGATGGGGCAAATAATATCTTTTTAAGACAACACTGTAAAGCTAAGTTTTTCAATCCTTCCCCTGAACTCCCACTGTCCAGCATGTTTTCCTTCTTTCCCTACCCCAGCACACCTGGCTCACATCAGTCCTACTCTTCACATGCTCAACACAGTACTGATTAAGTAAACCTGAAAGTCATTAGCAGGTGTAATGGCGCAGGGATGGTTGGGAAAACATGTTAACACAGTATATCACACTGAAACACACTGATGCATAGGACGGGAGCTGCACTAGACGTCCTGCCTTTTTCAAGCATATATTTACCTCTACCAAGGAAGTCATGTGTCACTCCTGTTCCTGTTTGTCTGATGGCGGGGTTACTTTTTGTTCACTGACAACCATGCCATCACATTTCTGCACACTTGGGGGCCCTCTAGAGGGCATATCAGTATGTTACACTTGTTCACTAGAAGGGCACCCACAGTAAACCTCCAGCTCATAACATGGCTCTGGATATTCATTTAAAGGGCACCACATCATCTTTTCTTGCTTGTGGAGGTACTTTGCATGGAATTGTCTCATTCTCTTCTCTTCATCTATAACAGCACTCTACGGGGAACTCCATCCTGATACACTCATAACAGAAACAGATATTTCACAACTATCATGTTCTTTCTTTTGTATGTTAGGCAGCATTTTTATCATATTTGCTGTCCTCTGGGGGCACATTAGAAGCTACTTACATGGTCTTTTTTTTTGTCCTTAGAGCACTAGTTTCAGCATTTGCATCCCCTGCCCCCTCAGTTCAACAGTACAAAGCTACAAACCCATACAGTGTACTTAACTTGGCCTCAACACTTCCCAAACATGTAAAGAAACCGTCAGATTCACTGAGTAAAAACACTGGTTGATTACATATGTTATCAGCTTTATGTAACCAACTATTGCCACTCATATTTCTAATCATGATAGTGCTGAGCACCCAGTGCTTGAAGGCTTAAAATACTCATACAATACATTTAGGCCTGCACCTGGTATATACAGAGGGAGAATAACACTCAAACAACTGACAATATTCACTGTGTGACGGTAACGAAAGGCCACTGGAATTCTGCGTGTCCACCCTTCATAGATTTGTAGACTAGTTTATGCACTGGAGAACATTATTTGGCCAGAGTAAAAGTACAGCAAATTCTCACATGATGAAGTGGTCAACATTTTCCTAATACCAGGTCTTCTTCTCAACCAGAGAGTAGAGGTCTGGAACTCAAAGTTTATTCAGGCAGAAGAAGGTAAATTAAACAAGTGAAAGACAAATTGGACTTTTGCGTAAACAAACAAAAGGTACATTATTTTGTGCGTTGTCACCCATGCATTCCAAACATTTTAACTGACTGGCGCTTTGACTTCTTTGTTGGCACATAACTGCTGGCTGCAGCTCAGGGGAAACAGTTGGTAGTTTGATTCCTGGGTCCTCCAGTCCACATACCGAAGTGCCTTTTGACAAGACACTTGTCACAAGAGACACAAGTTGCCTCCAATGGACAGCACCTTGCATAGTTGCACTGCTGGTGTGTGTGCGCGTCCTCACTTGTAAGTCGCTTTGGATAAGAGCATCAAATAACTAAATGGAATTACACCAATGTATATGCACAGTAGATCTGAAATACATCACATGTACTGTATTGTCTGTAGTGACTGTTTTTCAGTACCAATCCATCTACACAATAACTTTTGTGTGGTAGCTGAATCATTCTTCACTTCTAAATAAGCATAGCAGTTGACATGATCGTGAACAAAGAGATCAAGGAACCGACTTCTGCAATGAGAGTGAGAAGGTCATTGTTACAGTCTGGGTAACAAACAAAGTCATAAGGCAGATGGAAAAAAAAAAATCAGCATGTCTATACTGATCTGTTACTCAATAAGTTGATTTCATGTTAGTGTGGTCTGATTTTGTAATCTAGTATGTGTTTATGTCTCTAATCTTCAACTTCTGCTGCTGAAGTGGTTGCAACATGAAATATTAGTACAAGTCAAACATCTATCAGATTGTACGGTAGATATATATGTAAAATTATGTTTCTTGACCAGAACACCTGAGCAAGTTTTGGTCAAAAAGCTAAGAATAAGTGAACATAGAGTTTAGAATATTTTATGGCCACATTCAAGTACTGCAGTTTCTCATACTTCTTATATGGGGTCTTGAGACTCACCCTTTCCATCAGAGGGTGATACGTGCACATATATGTCAGTATATATGTCAGTAGACTTGTGTATGTGTTACGATGCACAGTGCACACGCTCCCTGCGGTCTGGCTGCAGCAGCTGCGTGGCCAGAGTCACGTCTTTTAGTGCAATGCTTGTGGGAATGTGGTGAGTTTGGTTGAGACCAGCTCATAAAACACTGAACCCTGGCACTGTCCTGCTTCCCCTGCAGACAGGGAAGCAGCAACCGATGGGGAAGCCACACAGGCAGCCAGCGTCAAGAGCTTCTCTCTACTGCAACTTTTTTTTTCCCCTCAGTCCCACACATGCTGGAGCTCAGCTGACCCATGGGGTCAGGACCTTTAGCTTTTGGCCGCTGTGGGATTTTGTCTCTGTTACCAGTTTCACTTCACCTGAAAAGAGAAGAATGGTTGAAGCTGGTTCTTCCTTCGTGTCACTTGATGTAATAAATAAATATGTAACAAGCTGATTTTATGCTATTGTGTTCTGATTTTGCAATCCTCTGTAGGTTTGTTTCTCTAATGGTTAGCAGTTGTTGCTGAAGTGGTTGCACCATGAAATATTACTACAAGATTGTTATCAGTGGTTTAAAGCAGCTAGCAGAGTGTGAGACGGAGCACGCTGTATAATTATGTAGAGAGTGAAGTCTAGAAAAATTATAATCTGATTATCAAATTAAGCCATAATTTAGAAGTGAATATACTGAAGTCACTAATTGAACCAGAAGGTGCATCATTCTAGTTTGTGAATTCGTTGTTTTTGCTGAAGCTCCAGTTGCCTTTTTTTAAACAATGCACATGCTGCAGCCTTTTGCAAGCACAGCAAAGATGCAAGATACAAGATTCAAAAAACTTTTTTAAACCCATAGGGAAATTGCTTTGTCTTGTTACAGCTGCTCAAGCAGCAAATCTATAAATTATTCAGGTAAAAGAGAGAATTATACATCTTACAGACAAGAGCAGGAGCCAAGGGGAACTGAACATGACTAAAAGTAGGTTCAGGATCATATCTGACCTTTTGTACAAGTAGAAGTAGCAGAAGTGACTTTGTGGTTTGCTGTTTTGTTGCGCTGCACAAGTGAGGGTGGAAGTACCTCTGCCCTGTGAGTGCACTCTGTGGGTCCCGCTCCCACACTTTCACACACAGTCAGACATACACAAACATGCACACACACACACACACACACATACACACACACGCTGTATGAGCCAAGCAATAATTAAAAACAAAAGTAAATCAGTGGTTGTTGGATGTTTTATGCATCATTACAGTCCATGGAACACTGCACCACAAGTGTAAGTCATCAGTGACAGGTCGCATTTTCTATGAAGTGAGAAGCTAAATCGAGACTTTACTGTACCCATCCATATATTCACAATTTGATATATTGAAATCAGCCTGTGTGTGTGTGTGTGTGTGTGTGTGTATGAGAGAGAGAGTGCGTGCATTCGATACGAAATGAATACGTTTGTCTCTCTGTGCCTGTTATTTGCCTGTATGCAAGTACAACAATGACACCACACGCTAGCGTTGTTTACACATCTGTGTGTGTCTGTTTGTGTAGCATTTTGCAAATGTGTCAGGGCAGAAACCTAAGCCACCACTGGCTCCACATTGGCTTCACCAATTCCCAGAGGTCTCAAACGCAGGCAGCTCCAGCGTTGTCCTGGCTTCAGTTACAGTCTCCATCGTCTGCCATGCCCTCAAACCCTTGGAAGGCCTTCTTCCTGCCATAAATGTCACAGTCCTCTCTCATAAGATAAATGAACCTGCTGTCACGAGCCAAATGATATAATCTAAAATCAGCAGCAGCATCTTCTCGTACCTTCTATCTCTCTGTGATCGTTTTTTTTTTTTTTTTTTTTTTCTTTTTCCACAGGATGTAGTCAGGACTTTTGAATCTGTGCAAACGTGTCTGTGCCTCTTTCTTTGTGATTGCATGTGCATTTTGTGAATGAGGATCACAGGAGAGCTTTGCTGACTAAATCATCATGATATGCACAGCTTTAAATTTGAAACGATACTTTTAAATCAAGTTCTGAAGCAGAAAAATGTCACTGGTCACATGGCAGTGACTTTGCTGGATTTTTTGGAAGTGTTGACAAAATTGACTCTGATGTGCATGATCTCAGTTCCCTTTTCTGAATTTTCCCTGAAAGCAGTAGTGTGATAAGATATAATTACATTGTTGTATTTCCATGTTAATGTTGGTGAAGTGTTTAACACATCGTTCCTGGACCAAAATATAAATAACACCCTGCCCACAGTAAGACCTACTCTCTTCTCTGAGTCCGAAGTGCAAGACAGTCGCACCTATCCCTGTGAAACTTAATCTGTTTCTATTGTACTTGATCATCTCAGGTCTAACACCTATATAGAAACATATTTATCTCTACTAAACTGTCTCATAATAATTTTTTGTAAGTTCTGTGTACAAAACAGAACCTGTTTTAAACTATTAGAATTAAACTGAATTTCCTAATAAAAAACACAATGTTGTGTAGGTGTTAGATCGAGCTATTTTGAATTTTTAGACAATGGCTAATTCTGTTTATAAAAACATATCATATTATGATAATTCATTAGATATTTTCTTTACATAAATCTCTCATAAAATTGTAATTTAGTATATTAGTTGGATTGAACCATTTTGAACACGTTGCTTTGTCAACCTCTGTTAACTGCGTGGAAACATTGAGGGAAATCATTGTAAAGTTCAAAACATGCAAAAGATGTTTTTATCCTTTGTGCATGAAAAACTAATTTCTCGTTCTTATAAATAAATAATACTGAAAAGTGCACAGCGTTAATTTGGAGCAAGCATCTGTGCTCTATTATCTCAGAAGAAAAGGAAGTAGCGATGCTTTTTGGAATCTATCTGGTTCTGTCTGTTTGCTTATCATTTTGTAGCATTCGGTGACCTGTTTCTGCCTCACTGTGGTTTGCCTTTATTCTGAACCATGCTCGCACTTCGTGGTAAAAAGCCACACACATACGTACATAGACACCCACTTATACCCTGTGGTGTAAGAAGTGCTCGGATCATTTACCACCGTGTAGAAATACGCTGTTGAGAATAAGAGTACTACAATCAAAATGTTGCTCAAAAGCATTAACCCAATAAAATACTTGATGTACTAAAAGTAAAAGTACTCTTTATGCAGAATGGATCACATCTGTGACTGGATTAAAGAGGCGATGCTGTGCATAGTTCTGAGTTCAGATTTTTATCTGAAGGTCTGCTAAAATAGCTTTGGATGATTTAAGATTCCAAAAACAGCATTTTGTTCTTAATAAATAGGCCTTTACTCAGTGACTCTTCTCACCTTTTGTCGTAAACGGTTCATTTTAGCTGTAGGAGGGCCCTGACTGAACCACACAGGGACAGAGTGCCCCCCACTTCTTCCGTCAGCTCCAAAAGTGATTGGACAAACTTTAGCTTTACAGTTTCACTTAGATTTACTCGTTAAGCTTTTGAAATGTCCAGCCATGCACGTTCAGCCCTCAGAATATGAGAGTGGACAAAGAAACCCACCAAGAAAGATTACTGAAGGTAACAATACAACCGAACACGTCTGTGAAACATACCAATTACAATTACAGCTAGTTCTGAGCAGAACAACGTCGTCACTAACCTGACCGGATGGGCACGACTGTGAAGTTTGTGCAGAAATGGAGGTCTGGTTGTGGCCTCATGATGACTGTTGGGAGCAGTTCTGAGAGGATCTAGAGGTAGGCTAAAGGACCTTTAGGAAAGTCTTGCTACAGAACAGAAAGAGAAACAAGATTTTGTTTTGGAGTGATTTCTTCTACACTTGTTCAGCTCACATTTTAAGAACTCTGGTGTTGTTGTTTAATATGGACGGCGAAGTCATCACTACAGCGAAGTTACACATACACAGCCCCTTTACTATATTCATTCATGTTAATGACTTCATGTCTATAATGTTGCTTTGACACGCTGATAACAATATAGTTTATTTTAACAACCTTATGCACTGTTTTGATGATTATAGCTTTTGAATCTTACAAATATATGTTGAATTACTTTACATCCTGCCAAGTGGAATTTTGAATTTCAAACCTCGAATCAGGTCTTATGATTTTATGTTGTTTTCTATTATTAATCAGTTTCTGTAACTACAGTTGTCTTTAATAATATAGTGGTGTTAAGTGAAAAAAAAATACCTTGAAATTGTAATTCAGTTTACTACTTAAATAAATGTACTTAGTTACCTTCCACTTGTGCTTAAATCGATGATCTAGATTTTCATTGCAGTTGTATCCATGTCTCCCTCCAATAAAAAAGTACACTTTTCTCTGAGAAATCATTCACCATCAATGAAACACACATGCTTAGGCCAAGCTGCATACTTCTCATTCACTCTTCCCACTGTTCCAGAAACTGTGATTGAATCTTGAATGGATGTGATTATGATGTGCTGTCAGAGTCTGGGTCCAGATCAGACAGATGAAGGTGTGTGTGTGCCAAGCCAGCTGTCGTTGGCCTCGAATGGGTCTTGGCTAACCAGAGTGGCTAGCCTTTCAAACTAACCTTATCTTCTCTGCATATCGGATGTTGGAAGCTCCTGGATCACAGCATTGGCTCATAACAATATAACAATCTTCCACCTGTACACATGTATCACAGAGACACATCTGGTCTCGATAGGAAAAAGCTTGTGGAGAGGTAGGTACTGAAATTCTAACACTGCAGGTATTCTCAGGAGTATGAGAGTATTTATTCAAATTTATAGGTACATTTGTGCAGTGTATTAAAGCTCAAACGTATAAATGTGCTGTAGGCTTAGGTTAAGCTTTAGCATGATCTATACTTGTTGCAGTGATGACCATAAATTGGTCTGTGTGGTTGCGGAAACATACAGAGGTACACTTGCAGACCTTGTGAGAAATGTCTAAGAAAGTGGAAACCACATTATAAGCATGTGAGAAGAAGAGATCATAGAACACATCTGAGGAAGATTTCTGTAAAGCCCTGTTAAAAATGTGGGGTTTTAGTTTGATTTTTGGGGCTTTTTCTTTTCTTTTAAAGTTCCTTCATTCCAGTTTAACTTAAAGGTTTTTGATAACTGACTTTTAAAAAAAATCATGATTTACACAGATAAGAGACTTATTCACACAAAAAGATAAATCTACAGCAAAACATGAATTTGTACAAGCACACATTCACAGTTGTGCAGAACACAAAACAAATCCTTGATGCACTATGGTGGATCACGCTGTGTTGTTGAACAGGAAGTTGATGAACATCATCATGACTCACTACTGGAGGGGGGGGCGGGGGGGTGTAGAGCAAGCAATTGGGTATCAGTAGGCAGCACCTCGGCAGCTGTTGCCAGGGTTACCACCTCTCGTCAGCACTAGCAAACTCACACAGAAGCGGTGCTCTTATAAAGGCCAGGCCAGCACGCTTCTTAAAAAGTACACTGTTGTGTTGTTGTGCTGCATTAGTGTCTGTGTTGTAGATGTTAGGTATATCTATATGATGTGTGTATAAATAACAACTGGAGTTTCACGCCACATTAGGTTTCGGTTAGTGTCGGTTGGTGTTAGGATTAAACGTGTTGTGGTGACGGATAAGGGGTTATTGTCGAAAATTTTAGTCATTTTAAAAATACAGTACAAGTCTGTCTACATGATGCTTTCAAAGGAAACACTTAAATTATATTGTTGGCAATAGTGTATATTTTACATATTATCAAGCAATTTTCTTTAAGATGTTCTGCCTGTATTATTAAGTCTGACTTGATTAGATTCCTTTGTCATCCAAGTGCTTTTTTTGTTGCCTGAAAAGCAATTGGATGACGTGTTCCCTTATCACCATGAACACACACAGCTTTTTTCAGTACT
>JAUBNQ010000005.1:21540650-21561407 GCA_032353495.1 Ctenopoma kingsleyae | reverse complement strand
TTGTCCTTGGGATGGACCAGTTTCTGTCTCAGTGTGTTGCCTGGTTTGAAATGAACAGGGATGTTGTGTTTGTTGAACATCCTCCTGAGCTTTTCAGACACCCCTGCAACATAAGGAATGACAACACTTTTACGTTTGTCCTCTTTCCTGTCAGCTGTAGCAGTGCTCTTATTTAATCTTCTTCTAGATTTCAGAAAAGGACAGTACTCGGTAGTTCACTTACAATGCAGTTCTTTCAACTGTACCCAGGCGGTTTCACAGTCATTCACACCCTGGCTCAGGTGGCCACAATAACATACCTGAAAGCCAGGGGGAAGGACAACCCACAGGTGACCATCAAGTACCAAGAACTCGAGGTCTCCGAAGGGTTTATAAACCTGCTACTCCTACCAGTCAGTCAGACTTGAGAAAGCCCTCTGGGATGGAGGGTGAAATGTTGTCAAGGAACTAAAACAAATCCAGTTGCCACTGAATAACTTTTTTGGGATAACCATGACCTGGATGACTGAGAATCTTGAGATATACAGATACAAAAGCAACAAGTGAGAAGTAGCGGCTATAATGTTGCACATGTTTACTTACAGTGTTTTTCTTGCTTTACCTCATTTGAGTGTGTACAGCTTTTAGATGATACGGTAATGTACAAACAAAATGAAGAGAGGGTAGAATATGTGGGGGGTAAGGGACAAATTTTTACTTAAGGACCTCCCAACAGCTTTAATCACGTCATGGCTCCAAATCACTAAATCAAAATTTCAGACTATCTGCAAATTTGGTTCGTGATATCAAGTGGGCGTCTAACGTTTCACACATTGCGAAAATCCCAGTAAACTGATCGATGAGAATCTTTGTTGAGTCTTTGTAAGGTCACTCACAAGAGGTGCCAGTAATCACTCACCATCAGGGAGGCTGACTGTGGTTAGAGGCCACTTACTGTAGGTTCCACCTACACTGACTGACCAGTGTGTATAGACATGGCTTTATCAGAATAACTGAGTGCTGCATAACAAAGGGAGTGTTTGGAGAATGGGTATGTGCTGTATTGTTGTAAATGAGTGTGACTGAGAGGTTAGATACCATATGGCAATGAAGTCATCTGGCCTGGCCCTTCTCTGGAAGCCCCACCCGAGTCCCAGTGAGAGACAGAGGGTGCTGAGACTGAAGAGAAAACAAATTTTAATCGATTATGATAACCACCATCTAAATCAAGTCCCATCCGCTCCCCTTTCCTCCCCTGCTGCACTCCTCCTCCACTCCCTCACCTCTCCCACTCTCATTTATTCCACCTCACCCCAGGGTATTCTGCTTTCTTGGCAGAACACCGGAGCAAGCCACCTGCAAAACCTCCACCCCCTTAATCACACATATTCACACACACATGAATGCGCAATGCACACACATGAAAAGGCAACTCTTTCAATCAGTCAGACACACAAGACAAAATGCACAGACATTGCAACATGCACTATGTGTGTGCACAGTGTGCGCTGTTTCCTCTTGAGAGGCTCTTAACTCTATTCCAAGATGTGGATTTGTACACGTGTATAGTTTTTTATCAGCACATCAGAGCCAGTCTACATGCTAGGTTTTTTTTTTCTTTTTTTCTTTTTCAATAATTGGCTCCCTTCAAGCAGATAACCTGTTTGACATGCATCCAGACACACACAAACAAGTGCAGCAGCTACCTCTGGCTATCACATGAGCAGCACACCTGAATCTATCTACTGCACATCAGAAAATCAACCTGGCATCTAAAACGGGATTTTCCAACATAAATTACCTTTTTCCTCTCTGTGGCCATCCTCTTTTCTATTTGCTCTTTCCCTCCCCTTATCCGTCTTTGTTCTATCCCATAAGCTGTGTTTATCTTTCACACTCCTTTTCACGTTCGCTTTCTGCTTTCTCGACCTCTCACCCTTCTCATAGGCGCTGATGGATGTCTGGATATTTAAACTCAGCTCTAAGCTGTCTAGTAGGGTCAGTTGTACCATTTGCAGCCTGCAAGGAATGTAACCTGATCATTCTAATATCTGTATCTGCAGGTGTCTGAGGCAGAAGGTCGACAATGTAAGAAGATGACTGTTAGTTTGATTGTCAACATCCAATCCAAGTTTTACATTACAAGCATCAGGAGGACTGAGATATAATCCAGAGTCGTGTCTCAGGATCCAGTAATAATCCAAACTGTGATAAGCACCATGCCACAGCTGCATTAGTCCTCCTCTACTGTCCCCATGATGAATGTGCCAAATCCCATATGGCCCAAGTTACGAGAAAATCAATATTACACTTTCCGTGGTTTGAAATGTTTAAATTCCTCACTGTCATCTCATGCAGCGCCTGTATCTCTGGCTGATGTACCAGAGGACCTGCTCTGACAGGAACGGCTGACAGTCTCGTAAATGGGTCACGTTGATTTGCCATGGGTCATGAGAATGAACTGACTCAATTTAGCAAAAGAGAAGGCAGAATGTCAGAGCTCAGTTGGCTTTCGCCGGGGCCGCCAGCTCTGTGTAGTGTGCATAGCACAGTGTCGCAGGGCGCAGGGCTGACACGCCTGTGTTTGACTGATTATAAACCAGCGATCACTGGGTAGTCTCACTGCTCTCTTTACTGCTTGGGACAGAAACATGGGCTGGTGGATGGGCTCGTTCAGCGGAGTTATAGCTCATCCTGGCTGACTGCCCCGTCTGAATGGGCGCCCCAGTTAAAGGAGCTGTTTACAATAGACAGAGGTGCACCTTTATTGTGTTTACTCTTGGTTCATCTGAAGTGTGTGTCCATGCACACACACACGTATGGCTGAGAACTCATCAAGTGAATAGTTTACAGTTAATCTTGGATGGGTGTTTTGCTGTCAGGGCAGGTGGTGCTTGACTGTGCGTGTGCGTGTGTGAGTGTACGGTAGCATTATTGTGTAGCCTGCCTCAAGAAGACAGTTTTTTCTCAATATGCCTTCATTTTTTACTGACATAGTGTCAGAAGAAAGAGCCAACATTTATTTGTAGTAAGCCAAAAAAACACGGGATGGATGGATTGCATGAAAACAGATTATGTTCCATAGACTATGTTTGGCACTTGCAGAGAGTCATCACTTGACGTTGAATTTTCTCTTAGCTCTGTCTTTTAACAACTTTCAACATGTTTCACATTTGTAGAATGCAACCTTAACCCTCTCGACTCAGTTTCTCTGTTCTCATTAGCTTCGTATCCATCTCCTTCCAGCAAACGAACACTATCTTCTATCTGTCCAGCCCCAAATCACAGAGAAACACTTAATGACTCGCTGGTGAACATGCTTTAGTTGAGTATTTATCAGCTAAAAAGCTCGATATTTTTCTCTAGATATTGTAGCTGTGGTGTTTAATAAGACACAGATAAAGGAGAGCGAGGATCTTTGACTCAAATTCATCAAGTGGCCAGAAACAGGTTGAAATTACTGGATGTGTAAATGGGCAACGGTTCGCTAACATGTCAAAGGTGTTAGTTTGTGGCCAATAACAGAATAATTCATGCTGATTTTTGCATGAAATCTATGAATTAATTAAATGTAATTTTTAAAAAACTGTCAGTAACAAACGTAATATGACCAGAGGACTGAGACTCTATGGAGAGAGTAGGTTTTAATCACTCCAGAGGGGGAATGTAATGAAATGACTGTGGCTCACATCAGTCGGAGCACAAGACAATACCACAGCGAGTTCTTCACTCCTGCTGAAGCATCTGCTAAGGTCATTCAGACTGGGCCAAAGTCCGACCCAATGGCTTGCGGGTGGCTTGGGGCTTCACTCAGGGAAATCTGAAGGAGATTTCCCAGATCGGAATGTCAGGCCTGGAAACATCCCTCTCAGTTCTGTTTGTTCTGTCAGTTAGTCTGTACCGGCTGCTCCTTTTCTAATGTGTTACAGCAATTAAATATGTGAGAATGGATCTGTGATTATGAGAGCTGTTTTAGAAGCTTGGTGTTCGCTCTGTGAACTGGAGCAGTTGCAACCACAGAAAAACCACATGAGACTAGAAGTCGTGACGCAAGACGCACACCAGAGAAAAGCCTGGGAAAGTGTGTCACTGAAAGTGCAGCAGTGCATCTTACATCCTCCTTGTCTGTGCATTGTAATGACACATGGACATTTACGGCGTATGTTCACTAGTGTCAGCAAGTTACAGAGATTATGTGCTGAGATAGTGATCCCGGTATTTGAAGAGATCATGTCTATTACTTCCCTTTGAATTCTGATGTTTAAAACCCTAAGCATAATATAAAACACATATTTTTGGAGCTGGAAGCATCGTCTGTAAGTCAGTACAGCAATAATTATTTATTTTTGAGGCCTTAACTTGCCCACAGGATTATGCAATTCTGGATTTTTATAAAAAGCAGGAGGATGAAACCACAGGAATACTGGAATTTGAGGCAGCTGATTAATTGCTCAATTTGTCAGACATTTAACTATAAACTATAGATTATTAATAGTGATTTAAACCTAAAACTAAAAATGTTTAGGGAAAAGCTTGGCCCACTCAGTTGACTCACAGCTGTATGGTCCATGTATTCATCCCATTTTGACTGTATTAGACCGAGGGCAGATGGGTATAAGCTGATGTGGAAACTCAAAGAAGAATGCTATCGTAACAGTTCACAGAACTATGAGGTGTTTTCCTTGGAAGACACAAATCACTGTGAGTCAACACTGAAGCTGCCAGGGTCTGAAAATACCACCAAATCTGGTAAAATGTGTGTTATTATTGTCAAGTATGTGTCAGAAACAGGGAGTTTTAGATCTTTTTAGGGCGTACTGGGCACACTTCTCTTGTTTACTGTATAAGTCTTCCTCATTTATACTGTAGTTATACAGTTATAGATTAACGTTCACGCAACAGGGGAAGGAAATTACTGTATAAGTATGAGGATCCTGCCTCTTGACCTTTCCTCAAATCAATTGTAACAGGGTGTGATGCACATCCACGTTTGTGTAATGTGCGGTCAGGTGAATACTTGATGAATTTCGACTGCATGTGTTGATTAGGAAACTTTAAGAAATTTGAAGAAGTGACTCTGAAGTTTGATGTGTAGATTAGATATTGTGCAAACAAAATATGTCAGCATTAGTTTCCTTCACCAGATTTGCATTGTGCCTTAAGCAAACATGTTTTGTAACATTTGAAGGTTAAACAGGTCGCACGTTGTCACTTTGACATTGATGCTCATGTTACTTATTAGCTTAGTGAAAGTAAAGTAAAATAAAATAATTTTGATTTGTAAAAAAAATATTGTTAGGTCTAATTAATTATTTATGAATCTCCAAACACTGTCTGTCATATCACTCAGACTTGACTAGTCAAAATTAGGAATGCGTCCATCAGAGCTAAAACAAGGGACGAGGTTGCGGATGGAGTTAAATTTAAAGTTAAATTTGGCGAGGTGCAGATAAGCTGCTGCTCATGAGCAAACCGTGCACCAGTGTTGAGGTGGCTGATGCTGGGGAGAGATTGTGGCCATGGCAACCAAAGTATTGTCATGTCATGCTACCGTTGAGGCAAGACAACAAAAAAAGTAGTTATGATGATAATGTTGGGTTAGAAACTGTCACTGTAAAGCTACTGGTGGTGCAAATCATTTACCTAAGTAAAAGTAGAATACTTTACGTTTAAAAATATAAATTAAAAAAATATTATTGTCATATGTACAGAGTACAGTGTACAGAGCAAAATGAAATGTTTACTTAAATGCCATCTTCACAGACAGAACATAAAAGACAATATAACACAGTCTTAAATAAACAAAAATTTAGCTGCTAGTTGCATAAACGTAAAGTGTCAGTGCAGTGTAAATTGTTGTGTGCTACAGTATTACACGTAGTTGTAGATGTAGGTGTGTTACTGTGTGTTAAATAGTCTGATGGCACTGGGGTAAAAACTGTTTCTGAATCATGCTGTGCGTGTGTGAATTATCTCCTGCCGGATGGCAGTACCGCATCATAATACATCATAATTAGTTAACTCATTATTTTTTTCAATTAAGAATCTGCATATGCAAAGCAACTAAAGCTGTAAAATAAATGTAGTGAAGTAAAAGTAAAGTAAAAAATACAATATTTTCACCTGAATTGTAGTAAAAGTAAAATGAACAGATAATTTAAATACTCAAGTAAAGTACAAGTACCTTAAAATTGTTCTTAAGTACAGTACTTGAGTAAATGTACTTAGTTATTTTGCAGTACTGAAAGCTACCATATGACTCTCTGGGCACAGTTAGTTAGTTTTAGGGTTCATAAACTTTACAGATGATTATGTTATGATTTGGAATTTTAAGCTACTCACCTTAGTTTTCTCAGTTTTGAGCATTCCTCAGTTTAAACAAAAAAACAATTTATTTATTTGATCATGTCTGAAAATTACATGTTGGTTTACATTTGCTCAATCTGCATTTCTGAGTTTTTGTATGATTTCACAATCTTTCAGACTGCAACGAATCAATTTCAGATATCAAAAACAATATTTTTTAACCTCAACTGGAACAAGCAGAAAATCCAATCAGCAACACAAAAAGGACGCGTGAGATTTTGTGTGTGAGATTGTGTGGTATGTATATCAGTGTGTGAGGGCATGGGTGTGTATTTGCCTGTGAGAGGCCCAGTGAGTGGGAGAGTCAGCCTCTGCTGGGACTCACAGCTGCTTCATGGTGTTGTTCCAGGAAGAGCTGCTGGACTTGTTAGTGTTTACTGGCAGCCAGTTTGTGGGTCTGTGTGTGTATCTTTGCATCAGTGTGTAAGGCTGGGTGTTGGTCCACTCTTGTTTGGTCACTCATGCTCTGCTCTTCTGCTGCTACTACTTTGGTCTTCCTTTGAATTTAACTAAAAAATTACACAAGAACCCTGAACCATGACATACACATACAGAACAGCTAAAGATGTGCTAATTCCATCTGATAATGTAGCAAAAAATGGACACTGAGCAGCAAACAGGCATTATCAGGAATTAATTTACAATATAAAGTTGAAGTATAAGCCATAACATACTGTATGAGCGGCACATGAAAGCATAACCCCCTCCAGCAAGCAGACAGGATGGAATGTGTAGAGATACAAATATACTTCAATTGCAATTACCGAAATACTGTTCTTCTAAAAACATGAAATTTTGAAAACATGCGATTTAAAATGTACATTAGTCACACACACAAAAGTATATATACAGTTGGATGTACTTCCACAATTATGCAAAAATTATTGCCTTCATCTTTGTATTTACCTATTGCTTAATATATCTGATCATTAATGTCATTAATGTGTGACATCAAGGTGCCTTTTATTCCTTAAGTATCTTTAAAGGTAATTTTACTAATATTATATTTCCTAATATCTAATTTTCTGACAGTATCACATACAGTATGGGTGAACTTGATCTAAATCAGGATACGATACGATACGATACGATACGATACGATACGATACGATACGATACCACTTTATTGTCAGTTCACACTGAAATTCACTTTGCATCATCTTTCATCTAGTCTTAAATTGTACAAAGGTAGGAAACTGCACAAGTTATTTATTTTTAGCGTTTCAGCTCGTCTGCTGCGACAAAAGCACATTAAGTTTTGAAAGTTGATGCAAATGATTGCTACAAGTGTCACTGTCTAGCTGTATTACTACATCATCTAAAACATTATTTGTATATTATACACAGGAAGTCAGGCTAAGTGGTCAGGGCTTCATCTTATACCAAGAAAATAATCTTCCCAAAACACACAGGCTATAAGAACAAGACTGTTCAGTGATGGAATGATGAACGCAGTCGTCTCCACACTCTGCACATTGTAAAAAGACACAGAACTACATACATATAAATGACAACTGAAAAAGTAGAGTTTTTCTAAAACGTTTGACATGTAGTGTAAATAAAGTTCTGTTGGGTTGAACAGTGTTTCGATGCCCAGCATGGCTTTGTCCTGTCAGCTGTAAAGTAGGATGGAAGGGATTAAACACGTCAGTCAGTTTTATTTCCTGCTGTAGATAATACGATATTGTAGGCACGGAATCCAAAACATGAAACTACAAATTAGTTCTTTTTCCAGCCTAACGCTACATACTGTACATTATATCACAGTGACAGAGACAGAGTAAATATTCCACTGGATATATGTCTACAGGAGAATAGCTGTGAATCTGTCATGACACTGTAAGTCCCCTCAGTTACTCCTCAGCCCCTCATGGGTCTTGTCACGATTTGAAAGGCCAGAAGAACAGACTAAACACGGTGAGACTGGCCTTTGTCCTCACTAAGCTCTGAGGTGTCTGAGCCAGGTGCAGAACAGTGCAGTGTGTGTGCACGAGCGCGCCTTTGTGCGCGTGTGTGCCTGCTCTCTTCCAGGTGATGTGGAGGAGAACATGATACCTAACAGGACATGATGTCAGATGGAAGTCAGAGAGTTCGATGTGATGGAGGGGTTTGCCGTTGTGCTGGTTCTCGTGGAATGCTGAATGTTTCTCTTCACTTACTGTCCTTATTTTCACTGGGTTTCATGTTCAAAGGAATTTCCCCTGAAAACCCTCTGCGTAGCACAAAAACCACAAGTCTGTGTGTAGGTGTGTGGATGTGTGTGACTGCTAGTGTGTTTAAATGGATAAGTGGTCACGCCAGGATGTTTTGGACGTCTGAAAGTCCTCATCAGGATAGAAAAATGAAACTGAGTCACAGTATGGGCATTCCTCTGTTCCTTTAATGTACAAGGTATAACGTCTCTTAACTGGAAAGGTTAAGATTAAAATTTGTTTAATGCAGCAGGAACTGATATTTTACAATAGCAATGGATCAAATGTTTCAATATAAAAACAATGTGACAACGTGAAAGTGGTCATTATGATGAACCTATAAATCAAGCAGATTTTCAGTTCTGCTCTGCTGTTTTAAGTCACTTTCACTGTTCCCATACAGAAATTGTAAACCACCTGTTCACTATGTGCCCAGCATCAGACAGCACTCTGAAACAGTTCAAAGTCCTGGTGAACATTTAGCAGCTAAAGAGCCACAGAGAAGAACTGTTAGAGAACAATACAGAACTAAAAGAGCGTGAATATTGTATTTGCATTCACCGGATTGGCTGCGAACAATGAAATGAAATGAAAATCAAAGCTGTTCTATAATTGCTGGATGTTAAACTAAGAAACAATCTGCTAACAAAGTTCACAACACCAACATAAAAGGTAAAAATATGTCAGTAATATGTTCACAACTTGCTTCTGCTGTCCCCAGGTGGCCAGAAAACAGTTACGTATAAGGTTTACATGATCAATCCAGTGGATGTTTTTATCGGTTATGATAACACTTTCCTCACTAAAAGATTGTGGCACATAGTAACATCAATAAAAAAAAGCACAACAGAAACGATTAGATTATTAATTTTGTGTTATTAATATCGTCCAATGAACTATTCACATTTGTGTTTCCAGATCTTAGCAATGACTTGTTACAAACAATGAACAAAACCATGACAGTATGACCCAACGCTGTAAAACATAACTTGTTAGTTGATTCAAATTTGTTAGTTTACTTAATTGGAGTGCTTTGTGTAAATCTCAAGCTTGTTTGATTTATTCTATTTAATTTGTTTATTTATTGAACATTCTTGGTAGGTCAGTAAACTTTAGCATCAGTAAAAATTAAACTCGAAAAAGACTCAACGTCATGGGAAATGTGGCCCTTCCAGAAAGAATCAGCCTCATCGTCATCATGTATTTATCTGGTTGATGTTTATTACTAACATTAGGACCCTGTTGTTATTGCAGATGTCATTTTATTCTTAACATTCTGGCTTCATGTATGGAGGGTGCACAATGAGGGTGCTCATTCAGCAGGTGTAGCCACACTAGACCGTAAAGGGAACTAGTGCTAAAGATACAGCAAGGCAAGCAAACGCGACATGGACAAGATTGTGAATAATGTTACTCTTAAAATAATAATTTTGTGTATTTTAGCCCCACACAATACTAAATTATTCAGATCTTTTGTGTCATTAAAAAGTCAGCATAAGAAATAAACTAAAACTAAACACGAGGCAAGAGTTCTACAACTACCATGAACTACGGTAACTCCTGTGCCACGTTTACCTAAGTTAGTACAAAACCTTCATGCTGAGCTGCTTCCGGTGACTGATAAAGTTTATGCTGACTGGTGTAGGGATTGAGTTTAACACCAACCTTCCTCATACTCCATGTTGTTTTTATGTCTGTGAAACAAACGTCCATGACCAAATACACATGTATTAAAGTCACACAGCAAGTTTCTACCGTGAATGTTTTGTTGAAACTACAATAAAGAACAAAATTTGAAGAGCAATGCAACCTGGGAAGTCTACTAACACATTACACATAAGTTTTTTTTATCAACTTAATTTAATGAGTTGAATTAGCTTCTGAAATTCATCCAACTCATAATTTTAAGTTAAAAGACTTCTACTCAGAACAACTCTTGTTCGTAAGTTCTGACAGTGAAAACTAGAAATTGTAACTTTAATAATGTTTTGGAAACAGTTAATCTCGTTGTCTGAATCTGTATCTGCTGATATAAACTATTAATATAAAAAGTTATAAAATGGTTGATAAACGATGCTTAAGTTTAAAATAACGATTCCTTTTAAGGCAGCAGCTGTTATTGGCTTGTAAAGGATGAAAAGTTTTGAATTTGGTGTAATAAAGTTTAGTGTAATAACAGACCTCACATGCATAATAATACAGACATATTTCTGTGTTTGCTTTCACGCTTGCATGCGAGCATGTATGTGTGTGTATATTGGGGAATATATGAGGGCGAGTTTACATGGAGATAAGACCAGCCAAACTGGCCTCAGGAGTACTGCATAGATCTCAGCAAGGGAAGCAAGAGGAAATGGGTCCAGAGGCCAGACTCAGCTGTGTATATATTCTGCGGGGATCTGAAAGTGGCCGTGTACCCATCCTCCCCTTCCTCCCACCACTAACTCCCTCGTTCCCTCCCTCCTTCGCTCTGTTGGCCAGCACCACTCCGTGCGTCTCAGGGCAGATTTCTCCCACAGTGGGGAGTGCTGGGTTGTGTGGCGGCCTGTTTATACTGGAGCGTGGACTTCCTAGTGGCAGCCTGCACCTATCTAAACATCCCCCCGGCCGCTGCTCTGTGTTCCCGGCCTCGCACAGCACCCCCACCACCACCAACACACACAACTCCTCCACCCGCTTCATCCCCACCCGGCTCACTCTGCTCTTTCTCCCACCCTCCTTCTGCTTTATCACTCCTTCACTGCGGGTCATCCCTATTCACTGTCCATCTTTCCTTTTTCTCTCTGACCCTCTTTCCCTTCCTCATTTTGTCTACATTGCCTTCCCTCTTCTCTCTCCTTCCATCTTTCTTGTCATGCTCTTTATTCCATTGCTGCTCTTTCTCATGATTCAGTTTCTCTTGCACTTTCACCCTGGACTTCTCACTGTATAAGAGAGCAAACACAGGGCAGATTGGGTAAAAGAGGAATTCTTCAATGCACATTTCCTGTATTTTTAAAGACTACATGTTTTTACTACTTTCACTTTGGTTGCTTTGATTTGCATGCATAGATATGTACTGTATGTCTAGTAAGTGTTTTCTGACTATT
Organism: Ctenopoma kingsleyae; assembly: GCA_032353495.1. Classification (NCBI taxonomy): domain Eukaryota; kingdom Metazoa; phylum Chordata; class Actinopteri; order Anabantiformes; family Anabantidae; genus Ctenopoma; species Ctenopoma kingsleyae. Next base: position 21,549,781 of record JAUBNQ010000005.1, on the reverse strand, counting down.
TATTCTGCAAAATGCAGCATGCACAGTAATAAAGCACAACTTTATTGAACTAAACAGAAACGTGCACAGTACAGATACAGATATTGCTCAAAATTAAATTCTGATCATTGCGCTATAGAAGATAAAGGATCCAGAAAGTTATGATTCGTCCTAAGAAGGAAATGAATGTGTACTTCAAATCTCACTACAATCAAGCCAGAATTTGTAAAAGTGTGGGCGTCACAATGATCACTTGGATTCATCTTTTGAATGTTTTTACAAAAATTCCAGAGCAAACTTTAGAATACTTGTTGCAATGACTAACCAAGGCTACATATCCAATCCCTGCTGTCAGGACAGTGCAATGGGAATTATTATTAATTACATATCATTTCTGTGCACATGCTCATATTGTCGGTCATTATCAGTCAGTGTCAGGACCTCACAGTCTGGTAAAAATAAACACAGAGGAGAGCAACAACAAAGACAGTAGTGAATGGAAAGATGTAGTTTCAGATTTATGGAGAAACTTCTGTTTAGGCCAAACTCAAACTCACCTGTAAAACTCATGTATTCGTCTTACGTTTGATGTTGTTGTCGTTATTGTAGACACGGCTCACGTTTCAGTTTAATTTGTGCATGCATAACAGTTCAGGGCCACAACTGTGTTCACACTGGAGCTGGAAACACGTAACTTACACACATGAATATGAGCCATCAACATCAAAAGATCAAATCTTATTAAAAGATCAGAGCAATATTGAGCATTGAGGGCCTGTAATCTGAACATACTTTACACTGCCAGAGCCTCCCTATTAGCATGGTTAAAATAGTGCTTTTATTTTCTGAAACTATTTCTTGTGTTTGAAATATCATGACATCATTTATGCTATTCAAGAAAACCACAGCTCCGCACAGAAGAGCAGCTATGCAGTTTCTTTTGTACCGCGTCAACTTTGTCAAGTAATGTACTATCAGTCGGTTACAGTGCGTCTCTGTGATTCATACACCCACGGAGACAAATGCACATGTCATACATATAAGACACCTCCCCTGCGTTTGTTTATTTGTATGATTATCAGCTCCTGTCCAGAAGAGCAGCAGCAGGATATCTGGTGCAACACAATAGCAGGGTCTGTTCCCTGGGGAGCACAACACATGCCTTGAGGCAAGCTGAGAATGGTGCATCATAGGGTGTTTATGTGTGCAGACAACTGGTTCCATTCCCACCCTCCTCTCCACCTTCTGCACTGGGGAGTCCTTATCTTAGTCATGGTCTTACACTGTTAAAGAATGAGCTCTCTCTGGGGATCCCTTCGGCCCATTTGGGGCTGTTTGGTCGATGTGAGCAGTGGTGATTGAATGATTTGTTCTGGGTTAGTCAGTCTGAGGTGAAGTATGCTGAAAGCAATGACTGTGAAGTCTCGAGGGACATGCGTGCATGTTCGTGTTTGCTCTGGGTGAAGAATGCGTGTGTAAAGTGTGGGTGAAGTCGGGAGTGTGACATGTGGAGGTCCAGTGAAAGCAGCACCAGAGAAAGCTCCAGTGAAAGCGCACCCTTGCTGACAGATGAATTGCTCTAATTAGAAATCCATAACATCCTGCCACATGGCTGCCTTATCCCCAGCACACTTCCTGCTCTGGGCCAGGCTGACGACAGCCAGCCCTGCTCCTTCCGTCACTCCAAGCGAGGGAGCGAATCGGCGGACGAGTGTGGGTGTCTCCTCGAGCACATGCCCCAGGCACGTCTTATCTGTCAGTCCCCCCTTTTCTTGGATAAGTGAACATGTGTCAGTGTGTTTGTGTGTTGAATGCGTGTGTGTGTGTGTCATCCCAGCCCTTTGTGTCTCGGGTCTTGCTCAGCTGGCTGGCTCTCTGTCTCTATCATTTCCTCTGTTTTTGCCACTCTCAATCACACTGCTGCTTCATCTGTCTGCCTCCACTGTCTCCCCCTCAATGACTCTCTAACTCCTCCTCTTCCCAGGTGTCTGGATGAGGGGCATGAGTTGAGGAAATCCAGAGACCAGCCCTGGGAATACAGATGATAACAGAGGTTGCAGGCCTGGTTTGTCTGCGAGCAGGGTTCTTGCTCTGGCAAGGAGCAGCAGTGCCAGCTCACTGGATACACAACAGACCAGGAGACAATCTGCTGTGCACATTAAGCAAGACATAACAGAGATCCATGACCCATCATAAACATTATGCAAAGCTTAATGGCCCTGCTGAATGCTCTGCACTATCTCTGGACTATTATGAGATGAATTGTTCAGGAGTAAGTCTAATGGTCCTGTAGCTGTTAATCTCTCAGATGATGAGTTTTCACAGCAAGTGTTTCTCATAAAAGCGGTTTAATAGTTACTCTCTTACAGGTAACTGCTATGGCTAAGAAAACAACAACATAAGGTGTTTTAATGAGGTGTCTAACTGCTGCAATCTGGCAAAACAGCTTCATTGCACATTGGAGAAATTTTTACACGTGTCTACAGCACTTGAAGAAGCATGCACGATTAGTCTTCCACCTCAAATCCAGTTATTCTATGTTTTATCAATGCTGCATGACAATGTTGTCTCTTACACCTTGACAACGGGTTATATGGCCAAGACCACTGGTGTCGTCAACAACTCCTGTTCTTTTTTCACTATTGCTATTTACAACTACCAGAAACTCACTCACTGCAGAATTCTACTTGTGCAAAGATGCATCTAAATGCCTGTATGGCAAGCATGTGCAAAAGGAGAGACTGCGGAGGCTCTAGCCCCCACCCCTCTTGCTGATCTCATCTTTACAATGTTAGCTGCGTTTTTGTTTGACTTATGCTAAATCTGAAGTAAGCCTTTCCAAACCGATTGACAGGGGGATGCATTGATAAATAACCTAAGGAACAAAATTTGTTAAATTTCCACCATAACAATACCTGAACCATAACCATGCACACATACTTGCATAGCAACAAAAAAGCATGTTGCAGCTTTAGGATGGACTTAAACCTGAGACAGTGTGGTTACATACCGCACATCCCTGACTTCAGATTTTATTGTAAGGTTGTTTTTTCTTTGTTAGTTTGTTTTTAGGAGAGGTGGGGGGGATGCTTTGTCAACAGTAAATGAACCTGAATCACATAGTCTTCAATACTGCAAGGTTGAATGTGTTTCTGAAAACTGTTTTGCTGTCTTTGCTTTTGCTGATGTCTTCTTATCAGTATGCCAACTTTTCTGCTGCAGCAAATATTAAAATGTTTTTCTGCATATTTCTAATCTGTCTTTGTTTTGCCCAAATTGAAAATGTACATAGAAACAACTGGCTGGAAATGTAGCTACTTACATCAGTCATACTGTGCTTGCTTGCTGTAGAAGTTGAGGAGCTGGAGCTGATAGGTTTACATTGTTTTCATGCTCATCAAACTGTTCGGTGACCTTGTGGATACAGACTCTGTCATCCTGGAGGAAAAAGTTTCCAAAGGATGGAAGTAATCACTGAGAAAGGTATTGTATTTGTTGGCATTTACCATGCCCTCTGAGGGGAAGAGTAGACCAAAACCAGAGCAGGAAAATTCCCCCCACCTGCTTTCAATATACCCTTTATCCTTCATTTTACACTGGCACTTTCTCTGTTGCAGGGTAAAGGCAGCATGGAATGGGTAGACTGAGAATAAAATGTCATGACACAAAAATAGTGATGCTAAGCATCTTTTACAGCCCCATAACTTTTTTTTCGGTTGATTGAACTAATGGAATTTCAAAATACACAAACACACACAGACACTGATGTAAACTACAGCAGCACAAGATGTACACAGTCACAGAGATGTTCAGGCTCACACACACATAAAAGGCCCCAGTGTGCGACACGATGTGGTCTAAGCAGACTGGATCACTACTATTGTTTTAATCTCTTTTGTCTTTCCAGTGACCCCGCTTACACACAATCGTACTCACAAACATGCAGGAGCACAGACATGCAAGCACATGAGCTTACTGACAAACACAATCCTGGTGCGTACGCCCACACAAATGCACAAAAACACACATACCAAGATACATAGTTCTGCCTTTGTGTGTGTGTGTGTGTGTGCATGTATGTCAAGAAAAGTAACAGGAGGGGGGGAAACCGGCAACGGAGAAGGGAAAAGTGGGACAAGAGAGAGTCAGAAAAGAGGGAGAGAGAGTTGAGCCACAGAACAACGCTGCTGCGAGCAGCTGTGGCACTCCCAGATTTCCCCCTGATTGCTTTCAGCTGGTACTTGAACCCTGGGTCTTTTGGGTTTTGGAGGCCAGCCCAGACCCCACAATCCCCCCAGCGCCCCATCCAGCTGCCTGACCCCTCCCTGACCCCGCACCGAGGATAGGAAAATACAAGCCATGCCAAGCCAGAGAGACTCTTTTATTTTGCCTGCTGGCATACTGCCGGTGACCAGGGCTTACATAATGGGAAACATAGCAGGACCCAGGAGAAAGCAGCCCCCACCCCCCTTTCTTTTTCCTTACCAATCGATCCTCCCCTTTCTCCCCCATCTCCTTTCTCCTCTTCTTCGTTTCTTTTCCCACTCTGCTTCGCTCTCGCCCCCACTTTCTCCATCCCCTTCCTTCCCCTGTGCACTCTGCCTCCCCTCCTGTTTGTGATATATCTTTTTGGGCCCACTCGCCCGGGCACATTTATTACAGACAGCCTCGACACAATCCTGAAGCGGAGCCACCAGCAACACAGCGGCGCGGCGCACACACGCACAGACACACTCAAACACAGGCGCGCGCGCGCACACGTGTGGGCGTGTGTTTGCATACTCTGAAGCATTTACAGCTTGTGTTGTGCGTCCTTGTGTAGATAACTTTAATGGAAGAGTTTAGATGTGGTTATAAAATGTGACTTCCACATAAGGACACAGCGAATGGCAATATATCATTGCACATAATAGCAATTTTGTTTTATGTTTTCTGTGTGGTTATGAGATGTCTTGAGGTTTGTGTTTTGCTGTATTTTAGCTCACTAAAGCAAATTCTTACCAACCACGCTGAAATGGCAATTAAATACTGAATCATGAATGAGTCAGTTTTCTTTAAGTTGAGAGGAAACATGATGCTATGATTGGCACCAGTGTATTGTTCCTAATTCAAAATCAGAATCCCGTGTAACCTCTCGCTGGTAAAATGCATGGACACATGACTGAATACCTCTTGATGATTTCCTTCACCTCACATGTTGTTAGCATATTTTTGCATTGCATCTCCTGTCTGTAATCATTTATTGCGTTTCATTTTATAGCCGTCGAATAGGAATTGACTTTAGAAATACAAAGCAGTACCAGTAAAAAGGAGTACTTGTTGTATTAGAGCTTAGTTGTCTGCCTGAACTAAATATGGAGAAGCAGGGCAGCTTGTCAAACCTCTGAACTGCCAAATGTCCTTAGCACTCATCTGAGCCCGTCGGTTTGATAAAGTCTACTGGGAGCCAATTTGGAGGTGATCATAAACCAATTAGTTATATAGTGTTTTTTTGGATGACATCACCAGACCACAGTGCTCCGGTTTTGTGAAGTCTAGACTGGCTCACCACAGACACCACAGAAATAGGTGGCCTGTGTGTGCTTTCTATAACCCCAAAACAAGAGAGCAGGGACTGTTAGTTCTATTTCTGTTTGATTGGGAGCTATTACAGTACAGATGGTTGGAAGTAAGCAATGGTAAATGCACTTGAGGGGGGTAGGCACTTCCGGCATCTTATTACGAGCATGATTTTATAATGTTATGTTTCCCTTTTTATTGTTGTTTTATTGTTTTGATCAGTTATGATAGTATTAAAATAATCATCTATATCAGAGAACATGGGAGCATTGATAATAAGTCTAATCAGACCAAACTGCAATACAGCTTCACTATGGTGATCATGTTGGCTTCCATCATTTTCTGTTTACACGGAAAACAATGAGCAGTTTGCAGAAAGCTGCAATATATTGAAACTGGAATCAAACTAGCAGGAGCACGAGACACGACATCAATACACCTCGCTCCACCCAGGCCTCTGTCTCCCTGCTCCATTGTGCTTTGTGCTATTAAACTTACCAGTCAAACTGAAAAAATGACCTTATGTGATTGGTTAGAAGGGCGCACCTCAGTCAAAGGTAAAAGGGAATATCTCTGCACTGCTGCTAGTCTGATCAGTAAGTCTGGATCACATCTCTCCACATTAAAATATGTTTTGGAGCATATTTCTACTAAAAAAAATGAAACAGCTGTTTTTAGTGAAATATACATAAACGTAGAGAGGCCCATCATGAGCAAACATTAGTCCTGTGTTCCAGTAGTACGCTGTGTTTGCTAATGCAAGTTTATAAATTTAAAAGGCTGCAAAACTCTTTTGCAGTGATATTAGCATGAATGAAAACATGTATGTTGACATTTTCAAGTGCTCCCAAATGTTTGAATGGTGATGTAAAGCGACTCACAACAGCTTGTGCGCACTTTCTCCAGGGGCCGTGACACACCAAGCTGACAGTCTGTAAACAAGGCAGCACTTGGCATCATTTGATTACTAATATTACTTTGCATATTTGCAGTCCTCGGTCTTCTTCTGCTTTCCCATTTTGAAAGATGAATACAAACTTACAAACCACCACCTGCTGGTCTAGGTCACCTCTAGTTTTTTGATGTCGACTTGATGTGTCATGGCCCTAAGATTGTCATAAATATTTCCTTTTCAGAAACTATGAAAATAGGCCTGGTCATTTTGAATCAATCTCACATAGCACTGCTGTATAGACTCACTAGAAGACTAAATCTGAAAGCTGGAAAACAATCTGTTTCTGTTTAATTCAACAGAAGACAGAATGGATGTGGGTCTGAGAGTCATAGACGGGCTGTGGAGGCTGAGCTGTACCTTAATAGTGGTTGTCCCTACATTGCCTCTCTTTCCTTTCATCTTCATTGCTGAGGACCTGTTTTATGTGTGTGATGATTGGTTTATTTAACTTTATTTAACGCTAACAAAATTGTAGGATATTGCCAGTCTTATCGATTTACGTGGGAGTGAGTAAATTGATGTAAATGGTGAGTACAGTGTTACCAGTATTGTTTAGAAATATGGTAGAAACTGCAACCACACTCACTCTTCACTCTTTAAAGTGAGGTTTGGTAACTTAAAACCTGCAGACAGTACCTTCTTATCACCCTCCTTTTACCATCGTCATCCTCTCACTGTTCATCTTTTTCTCTTCTTGTGACTACAACAAATCCTCATTCCTGGGAAGGTCTCAGTAGAGCGGAATAAGATTAAGTCATGGACGGGTGTTGAGGGAAAACGCTGACCTCTTCTCCTCCCTTTTGGTCTCTCTTTCATTTTTCAGTCTCTCTTTTTTGGCTTTTTTCGCCCGTCAGTGCTTCGTTACTCTCAGTCTCCCGTGTACCCCCAAGTCTCCCGGATTGTAATAATAGTAATAATGATAATAATAGTGATGGGCCTTGTGACGGTGATGTAAAGAAACATAATATTAGAATAACAAACACACTCTCTAACCAATGGCCATTATTTGACCTTTGTGGATGTGAGTGTATATGTACATGTGTGCACACACACTCTCTGGAGCTTCTGAAACTCTTCTCAAAACTTGTGTGTGTATGTGAGACGGAGAGAAAGAAGAGATAGGGAAAGACAGTGAGGGAGAGGGAGTTTGCTGGCATGCTGTATATACGGTCACTTCCTCTCCAGTTTAAACAGAGCAGGCTGTGCTGGCAACCTCCGCTCCCCACTCCAAATGGTTTGCATCATGTTTAAACCCCCCTGCCACCACCCCTCCCTCGCTTGCACTTTTTATTTCTCTCTCTCTCTCTTCCTTTCTCTATAAATCATCAAAATCTCAAACTTTATGTGTTTGAAAAGAAAAAACGACAACCCTTTGCTTTCTCCCTGTAGAAGGGCATAAGAAAAAGCTATAAAATGGTTCTGGATCTCTTTCCACTTCAAACACCCCCAACCCCCCACCCCCCCTTCATCCTCCTCCTCCTGCTCCTCTTACCTCGCTCCATCCCTCCAGCTCTCAGCTGGCCTCTCGTCACCCCTGTGTCCACCCCTCATAGCTAGCTGGGTGGACTACTCAAGAGCCAACGTGGCTCCAGTAAAACACCACATAAGGAAGGTGGTGGCCTCCAGAGGTAGATTATCTTTATAGACAAATTTCTTTAGTATAACCTCCTGTTGATGGCTCTTGCAAGAACCCTGCAGTAAATCACTAAATGCTTGTTTAGATCATAAAATGTCTAGTTTTTCAACTCTGATATTGACTGATAGTTGAGAAATTTGACTTGGCATCAACAGTGCACTGAAAACGAGGTGCCCTTTGGAGGCTGAGGTCACATGCTGGGCTCAAGATACGAACTGTCAAATGTCAGCCAACGGTATACAAACATATTTGAGACTGCCCTACCAACTTTAAACAAGTGAACAAGCAGCAACTGTGAGCATGTAAAATGAAATTAGCAAGCAGTTAGACTGGACGATAAGTGGACTTTACCCAGCCAGCACTCTAGTCTATGTATATCTGACTTAGCCCATGTGTGAATACAGCAGGCAACTGTCCAGACTGGCACTGCTTTGATGTGCTGTAAAAAAAACATTTTAACGAGATTTCCGCAGCATACTTTTTTTTGTCATGTTGTGCCTCCTGCATGCTCTGCAGGCGCCACCAGTTGCCTAAATCAAATGGAATATTTCCAGTAAGAGAGAACATATCTGACACAGACAATCTTCTGCTGTGTCTACATGTGTAAAAGGGCAACTCCGGACAAAGTACGGACTCGATTCTCCAGAGTTAATATGAGAAAACGGCTTTAGTTAGTTAGTCAGTTTAGTTCTGCCACCACATCAGCTCAGTGGTCAGAGCCACTGTCAATGCCAGCTGCATTTGTCTATCAGTGTCATCTCTGGATCTAAGCTTTTATTCACAGATCAGTTCACACTTATCTATCATTGTGGTGTCAGGTTCAGCAATGCTATCTAGCTCTTGTGGCGAGAGCCCTTTCCAAGCCATATTCAATTCAATTCATCTTTATTTGTATAGCACCAAATCATAACACATGTCATCTCAAGGCACTTTACATAGCAGGTTTAGGACCTTGCAAAATATAAGTATATACAGAACTATATAGAAAACCCAACAGTCCCA
>JAUBNQ010000005.1:21519159-21537754 GCA_032353495.1 Ctenopoma kingsleyae | reverse complement strand
AGTGAAAATTTTAAATCACAGGCTCATCCAAGTTGCATGATTTCATCACTGCAACTCATAATGTGACTAAGGAGTGTGTATGGACCCTGTGTGCCTTAATGTTACCCCCACAGTGTCTGGGCATGCTCCTGATGACTGAGGGGATGGTATCCTGGGGGATCTCCTTCCAGACCTGGATCAGGGCATCAGTGAGTTCCTGGACAGTCTGTGGTGGTGCTTGGTGGTGCTGGATGCATCAATACAAGTCCCAGAGGTGCTCGATTGGATCTAGGTCTGCTCTCATCTGTGAGGAGAACGGGGAGCCAATGGTGAACCTGCCAATTCTGGTGTTCTCTGGCAAATGCCAATCGAGCAGCACAGTGCTGAGCTGTGACCACAGGTCATATTAGAGGATGTTGGGCCCTTATGCCACCCACATGGAGTCTGTTTCTAGCAGTCTGGTGAGAAACATGCACACCAGTAGTGTGCTGGAAGTCATTTTGAAGGGCTCCCACAGTGCTCCTTCAGTTCCTCCTCGCACAAAGGAGTAAATACTGGTCCTGCTGCTGGGTTTTTGCCTTTTTACAGCCCCATCCAGATCTTCTGTGATGCTCTTGACACTAAGCTGGGCAACACAGCAAACCCTCTCTGCACATATGGATATGCCATCTTGTGTAAACTGATTGGCCTACAGGTCCTGCCAGTAGTCACAAGAACCCTAGCTAAACACTAAATTTGAAAGAATCAGCAGAACATGACAGACTGTAGCAGAGCAGAGCAAGGAGAGAGAGGGCTGGGTGGAACAGTATGGATTGATTTGGAGCCTCATGCTATTGCTAGCTATAGCTTTAATTAAGTCCATGTAAAATATGACTTAGTGATATATGCTCTGTGGTTTCAGTCTTGCTCTTCCTCAGACAGATTATATATGTAATGCTGTATGCCCTCTAGTGAAAAAGATCATTCTTACCATCAGCAAACATAATTATAATGAATGGTAGGAGTACAATTTCTGTTGGAAAGACTAACAATATTACAGAACATCATGCACTTTTCGTTTATTTAATCCTTTACCACAGCTCTCCTGCTGTCCTCTTTTCTTGCTTTCATGTGCTGTCATTCATGCTTTTCCTTATTCTTCATGACAGTTGTGGTTAACAGGATGGTGGACGCTATATTTAGATAAGTGACTTTTGCTCACACAGAGAAACTGGTGGCATGTGGGAGCACATCCAAAACAAACTGTGACTAAAATAACTGTATTTTGAGTAAGTAGCATGAAAAATGACACACGCACAACACGCGCAAACAGAGGCACACCTCTGTCTTCTTGGCAGCTGAGTCATAATGCACTCTGTGCTAAGGTCAGTGCCAGTTTTGGGTATCGTCAGTGTTAAGACTGTGATGACAGGATTTCTATGACAAATATGCTCTTGCAGCTATTGACGGTCATGTTTCATAAGACACATTAAATAAGAGTTTGTGTTCACTTTGCTTATGACTCCTTACTTATAATTACAGGCAGTATGTCCTGAAACTGTATGCATATCACTACTGCTGATTAAAAATGATAGTAGCATGTGTCATTATTCCACGGTGAGATGCTGTGGTGGTTTTTATTAATGTGTATACCGCATCAGTATGGGTCAAAAGGTTAGTTTGTTACGTGTGTTCAGAGACAAACATACACAAATGTGAAGGTTTTCAGAGCAAAAGGCCATCAATAGCATCAGTATTTGTATCTAAACTTGGTGACTTGGCCGGGGTTAAAAGGATTTCTGTCCACACAATGTCAACCCCCTCAGCTAATAGAAAGCAGCTGACCTAAAACCTCAGCAAAATGCAGGTTACAGCCTCGTGCACTGTCTAATGCCCCTTTGTTTTTATAGCAAGTTGAGTGGCTGGTGGTTGCATGTGGCCTCAACACACACACTCAGACACACCATCAGATGAAAGGAATCTCACCTTCCATTTCACAGCAAGTGCCGTGAACTCTTGAGAGCGTTAAATATGACATCAGTTGTCCTCAGTTGTTTCAAGATGATACATCATGAACAGTCCCTGGCATTTTAGAAGCAACAACCTTTACCAGATGTTTAACCTGTGATATAAATATACTTACGAAACATTCTGTGTAAGATTCTGTGTAAACCTATTTTCTTCATTGCCCAACTCTACATCTACCACTTAAGAGGAAGTGTTATCATTTCATCACTTCCTCGCTCTCTCTATCTCTTATATTCCACTTGGTGGTTACTGATGCGGCTTGTGTAATTTTCTAAAGTGAATGTTTCACTGCTGATTTATCAGCATCAAACTCAGCATGGCTTTCAATTCGATAATCCTTGATCTCATATCCTGAAAGGTTTGCAGAAATGTCAGTGCTTTATGAATTCACTGCCATGGCTGTAGCTCCTCAAGGTAAACAACAAAAACTTTAGATATTTAATTGTTAGGTAGACAAATTGTTAGAGAAAACAGAAATTTGGAGTTGGTGATGATCCTAGATGAAAAATCAGGGGATCATCAAAATTCATAAATAAAATGAAACTGTTCTTGAGAAAATGTCACTTCTGCTGGTGGTGTCAGAGGGGGTCATTTCATCTGGGGACAGTCTTTGGTAGATGTTGAGATATTGCACTGAATAGGTGAAACATTTCACCAACAAGGTGACCAACTCCACAACTAGCAGACATCACTGTCCATAAATTCATACTTTTAATGTGACGTTGATGCCATATGATCACAATCAAAGGAAAGATGTGAATGTACCTGTGTGCATGACCCTCTAGACCAAAGTCGCAGCCTCCTGCAGCCCTCGTCTGGCCCCTGCGTGGCTACAGGTGCTTCACATTATGACTCGTAAAACTCAGCAAGAGGGAAAAATTACTGCCACAATTTGTTAGAGGGGGAGGGGAGCACATGGGGGAGAGAGGGAGGGGCACTGGCATTGAACTGTATGTGGACGCAGTATCGACATAAATGACTGTGTTGTGTCTGCTGAACGCTTCAGCATTCCAATCCTGTGCCAGGAAAGGACATATTGGTTTTGAATTGAACTCAAGTATCACTTTCTGAGAAATGATTTATTTGTGTGCTTGTGTGTTTGTGTCACATGCCAGCTGGCACACTCCTTGGTTGATGGTGTGTATGCCATACATACTGGGAGGAAGGTTACAAGGTCACAGGGCCACAGGGTCGCTGGGAGTGCACTGTGGAGAGAGGAAACAGGCCTAATCTCAGAAAGGCTGGCAGCTTCCTGCTCTGAGTGGAGGGTACACAGAGGACACTGTCTCAGCTCTGGATACCCAGCTAGTAAATTTAATATGTAATTCAATCAGGACTCGTCCAATCACTCACACCCTCTAATAATAGTGAAAGACCAGACTAAGCTCTAAATCAATATCTCCTACTCTTGTTCTTTCTTGGCCTCGCTGTGTTTCTTTTTAAAATATAGTTTCTCTAAGTAAATTTGTATTAAAATTAACACTTTTTACAGTGTTTTAAAGACTTGTCAGGAGGTGGTTCAGTTTATCTAAAGTTTACATTAAACTAGATCCTCTTACTGTGACTCAGAAAATATTAGTAGGAATAATAAATACAAATGAGGGGCTGATTATTCTTCACACATATTACTGCATCTTTATCATTATCAGGTTGAATTCCCCATATTACAAAATCTATATTTAAAAAAATAACTACAGTATATCACAATACATGTATCAACATTATAACAACTGCTTATTGTAAGTGAATTATTGATTTTTCTATATGCAGCCCTAAAATTAGATTGTGTTACAATTATACCAAAGGTTATATTATCTTCATCATTCATCATGTTTCTATCTGCGTTTCATGAGTAACAATTCTCCATAACAAAAGTAACTATTTTTGAGCAGCAGATGGTTCATTGCTTGGAAGAGCTCTGATGAAATCAAGTAAAAATGTCTCTCTAACAACAGGCTAGTAACATGACAACAACAACAACTGCCTGGCTTGTGTGCTCACACATGTGAGTAATTGAGGACGTGCAGGATATGGATCCCAGCTCAAGGCAAAGGGGTCAGGGTCAGGTTGAAGGGCCGGAGATCAGGGTTAGAGATTAAGTCCGGGGAGATAGCTTTTCAGCCCGTCAAAGGACATGGCAATAGCAACCGAACAGTTCTAACTAAACGAGAGACGACCGCACTGCCGCACAAGTCCAAGTCCAAGAAGAAACAGCAGAGTGGGTGGCAGCTGGACGTGAGTGCATCGATACCAAACTATCAGGGTGGTAGTGGCCTACCAAAAAAATCAGGCTTTGTTAGAATGGAAAATCTTCAGCACAAGTAGAACCGAGCAAATATTAGGCTGAAATCATTATCATTACAAATAATAAGAGATACAGTCAGGCATTATTCATAAATTCCAGTAAATAATAGGTAAGTGAAAGCAATGTTGCAGTAGGGTTACAGTATTTCCTGAAATCCAACTTCAGCTAACAATGACTGATATGATATACAGTATATGTGTCATATTACAGTGATGCATGTGTTTTGTAGAAAAAGTAAAGAGATTGCTCATACACAATTACTGCAGACAACTAAGACATAAATAAATAGCTTATAGTACACTCAACAAATGTGTAAACCCTGAATTTTAATAATTATTATTGTAATTAATTGTATATTATGAATAATATAACATATATCCCATGTCTTCCCTATGCAAGTTATTCTTTCCTGAAAACAAATGTGCCTCCATTCTTTGAGTGTGTGCCCCACAGTGAGTCCCCTATTCGAACATTTCCAGACACACTGCTGTTAAGAAAACATTGATCTGTCCCAGTCAGGTGACGTTCTGACCACACGAACAATTCAAACTGCTGTTATGTGAATACACGAAATAATCACTTTGTTAGTTCACAACATTCTCACAGTAAACATTTATTTTTACCTCTAAAAAACGTAGGGTTACATGCATCTGATTAGGAGATTCTGTCGCACTTATTGCGGTGCTCAGTATTCTTTGCAAAGTGCTCCAGAGACAAAAACCACAAATCCTATAATAGTATGGGAATGTCTGTTTAAGCCAATATAATGAATGAAATGACTGTTATATTAATGTTTTTCTTACTTTAATACAAAAAACATTGATGTACATTTAGTATATTTAAGACACATAAAGGCATATCAACGTTGAGGGATGTGACATAGCAAAATCTCTATTTTGATATATCATCTCATCATATCTCATCATATCACCCAACACACCGACCATGTCAACTCTGAGGGCATGTTTGTTATCAGTAAGGGAGCCGTCCACAGCTGTTGATTCGCTGCACCTCTGTCATGCCTCTGTGAGCATGGATATGTCATCTGAGGCGTCTTATCTGCCTGACCATAGTAGCCATTATCAGATCACACAGTCATAAACTTATGACAATCATTTTTCCTCTCACCATCAAATTCATATGTGGTCGACATTTATCTGCAGTTAATCACCTAGTTGCAAAGAAAATAAAGTGGCAGTTTCCAGGAGTTTTCTTTGTTGATTTGCTACTCAGAATTTAGGTTTCAGTGCCAAATGATATCATTCAATGCTGAAGTGTGTTATTACTGACTCATGTTTTACAAAAAACACTCCTGCTTTTGAGCAGTGTCTGCAAGAAACACGAAGTATCTGTGTTTCCTCCAAACTCGCCACTAAAACTTCTGAGGTGAACCGGCAGTGAGATTTTAGTGAAATCTCTTTTTGTCAATGCAGTGCTTGTACCCAGTGCTTGATAAAGAAGTCCTAATGTCCAATAACACATCTTTACTTGTCTTTTTATTGGCCGGTACAGCTGGTTTTGAGCTTTAGCAGTATAATGTATAGTTCAAGTTCTCTGCAGATGATTACTGTGCCTGCATAAAGGCTTGTTGAACGAGGAAATGGGTACCAAATTACCAGTATGCGATCTGGGCGGATTACCGTAGCACTCAGTTCATATAAAACACAACTGATCTAATATCAGAGCTTGACAGCCGTTGTTTGGGTTCACCTCCCTGTTTGTCTACATCAAATACTCAGCAGCGACAGAACAGCTCAGCCTCAATCACAGAAAAAAAAAAAAACGCACACACACAAACTCCAGCATTAAAAAGCCCAGGGGCAAACAAGTGGTGAAAAAAATCTCTTTATACCGAGTCACAAGTTTCACAGACTGGTGCGTTTACGAGTGTCGTCACTTACTGCAATAGAAGTTGCACAGCACTACAGCAGGGCAGCACTTTGGGTCATGTAATTACAGCATTACCACATAATGAGAGTCATTTGTACTAATCACAGGGGCCATATTGACTTTGGGAAGAGCCTAAAGAAGCAGGAGGTCCCACTGGAAGAGGGTGGTGAATAGAGACCTGCAGGTGCAGCATTAAAGCGAAAAAAAAAAAAAATTTCTCCAGCAGATCTATTTGTTCCCTGTCCCACTGGTGTCTTTAGCCTATTTTCTCTGTTTCTCACTATATGTATGAATGTCTCTGACCAAATTAATATTTCAGGCTCCATCTTAAAATACTGTTTTTGGGTCATTTCTGTGAAGATCTTCGCCCACATCTGATCTGCAAACACATGTTCATTATAGCTACCATCTGGTGATGCGTGGGAGGGCAACTGCCCAGCTATTTTTTTTGGGCCTTTGTTCTGTTCCTGGTATGTGTGATTAGCTTAACTGTGTGTAGCAACACTTGTGTCTTTATTAATCCACTAAACTCATGTGGTCCAGGTTAAAAAAAGCACAACAACTCCAGTGTTTGTTTCCAGCACCTGAATTATCACCTGCTCCCGATAAGTTGGAAGTTTCTGACATGTCTGAAATTTCAGTCCTTCAGTCCTTTTTCCTGCATTGGTTGCTAATGCAATTGCGATGCCAACCTGTGCAATTACTTACCCCTTCAGACCCCTATAGTGACTTTTTTTTTTTTTTTTCAAAAAGTGACTAGCAACTATTTGGTCAGACATGAACTATTTCCTTGAAATGAGTATGTGACTTCACTGACTGTGTTTACATGCGCTTAAGTACCAGGTTACTGACAGAAATCAGATTTCTCCGGTAATTAGAAAACGGGTTTACATGCACTTAAGAATACTGGTTACTGAAAATCTGCATATACATGCAACAAATGGGTAATCTAATTTACCCTCTACATTAGGCTTATTTTGGATGAGCAATGAAAAGTGATTTGTCTAGATGTCTACGGATCACTTTGTACTGGTTTTGGTTTTAGTTGGATTTAGTTGATTTAAAAACGAGGCAACATTGCTCCATGTAATGATCCCCCCTTTATTCACCTTCATCTCTGTTGAAAGCAGTATAGTGTGGACAGTGTCTGTAGCCTTTGTCCTACACATGCACTCTTCTAAAAAGATAAATAGAAACCTGGTTACAGGCATATATGACAGAGAAATCTGAGTTCAGTAAAAGAAATCTACCTGGGTAAAATCAGGTTTCTCTAATCCCCTGCCTCGATTACAGAAAGTCCAGTGGGACTGAGCTTGTGATGATATCATTCACATAGCAGTTATATTTTACATGTAACTACACTGCTAATAACCTCGCTGGAGATTGACTTATAAAATCGTCTCCACCTTCCAGCCATCTGCGGCTCCATATTATTCTTTCAAAAATCGTGTTCCTTTCAATGTAGAATCACAAAATGTGCGTCCATATTTCTCTCTTTCTATTAACACTGATGACATAACCATCTTGTTTGAATTAACTTTATTGGAACAGACGCTGTACAAACCAGAGCAGGGGCTCCATGTTGACGTTCAGAGTGAGTTCCACATTCACTGACCCATACATCGTGAGCAGAGAGGACAGAGATTCTGGCCGAATCCAAAGACTGATTAACACATGTAGCGGTGTCTGCCTGGCTTTAGAGGCAGCAGAAAGTTGTGATATTCTAGATTTGTCATTGTTTTCCAAAATATTAGTTTTTCCCTTCTCATCATTCTGTGGTGCCAACAGTTTCAGATCAATCAATTCTGGGGAATGTTTTCTTAGTTAAAACACTGAAAGATGACAGTTGAGTGTTTTATGGTTCAGTTGTGTCCTCACACTCCTTAATTATATTTCTTAATTCTTCTTATGCACTTATCCCGTCTCTTCCCTTCTTTTACTCCAGGCCTGAGTCAGAGGAGTATGGTTTTTGGAGTGGGTGGGCAGCAGCAGGGCTGAAGTGTTTCCTGTAGGGCCTGTGGACAGGAGGAATCACTGTTGGCCCTCAGCCTTCACGGGTGGAAAGTATGTGTCGTAGGCTGTGCTCCCATCTCCCACCTCCCAGCCTGGGAACGGAAGCTGGGAGCCGCCAGGGAAAACAAGCAGACAATCAGGTAGGGCCTGAGCCGAGAGAGAGAAAGAGAGGATAGGGCAGGCGGAGCAGCGAGATACGTCAAGTCCTGAAAGACTCAACTGAAGCTCTAGGAAAAGCATACAGATGTAATGGGGTTTGGGATGGAGTTTTTGTTTATATGTTTGTGGGAGCATTTCCTCATCCATCAAAGAAAGTGAAAGGATGTGTGTGTTTTCAGAACAGCCTGCACACAGAGCGCGTGTGTGTGTGTGTGTCTGTTAGTCGCACGCGCATCGCTGAAATGCAATCCATTATTAAAGTTCAGAGAGCGTTTGCACGTGGTGTGTGGGTTAGTGTGAGTGGGTGAGGAAGCCGTTTACTGTCTATGTGCATGTGCATGCATGTGTGCATGTGTGTTTGTGTGTGTGTTTGGTTAGGGACAGTGGCCAGCAGGAGACAGGGTGGGTTCAGGGCAGGGGAGAGGGGATGCCTAAAGGGAGAAAGACTGTGGTCTTCAGTTTCTAGAAGGGGGGTCCTGTTGGCCTGCACGTAACATAGTGTGTGTGTGTGTGTGTGTGTGTGTGTGCGCGTGTGTGTGTGTGTGTGTGCGCGCGCGTAGGGGCATGGACTTTCTCTACCCCCTCTCTCGCTCCCTTTTTTCCCTTTAACAACAAGTGAATGAAACAACTGCACGGCTCTGTGTAAATCAGCAGGGAAATGAATGACGGAAATTTCCCTCAAATGATATTTTTGAGCAGCTTTTGAAGTGAATGAGAGGCAGGAATGGCCAAGAATCAAGACTGAAACTGTTTTTATTGGCTGCTTCCTGAACACAGTAAAGTTACTGTAATAGACTCGGGTCAATCATATATAGCATATGAAAGTACTGGAAGTAAGGATTGAGTCTTGTCTTCGGTTGACCAACCTTAACATTTGGTTTCTCATCACTTGGCAGTTTTTTGGATGAAGAATCCATCATAACAGTCAATAAGTCTCTCTCTGAATATTAGGACCTAATTAATTGCCACTATGTAGCTGCTTTCTAGCTTTTTTTATGAATAAATGGCATTGTGCTCATACTAGTGGTGTGATTTTCCTCTACAATGATAATGTTTTAGGAAAATAAAGATTTTGCCTAAAAGCTGGGAGATGCAGATCAGTCAAAACAGCTCATTTAGTTTCGTACTGATTCACATTTTGTGAACCTTACTATAATTAAGGCACTTTTCTTGGTGCATGTTGCTATGTCACGTCATGGAATCGTGGATGGTCTGTTTTTGGCTCAAAAAACTGAAACGTAACTTTTTTACTTGACCTTGAAAACAGCAGTTTGATTTGATTTGTTTAATTGTTACCAAATTTGTAATGACTCAGGGCTGAGCTTTGAAATGTGTGATGTATTTTGTCTCTAAAATCAGTTTATTATCTAGGAAATTATACACAGACATTGTTAAACATTCTCATTAAGACCAGGCCCTGATCTGTAGCTTTATCTTTCTTTCTTCAAGGATGGTCAAACAATTTTCAGAGGGTAAAGGCAGACCATTTTTACTTGGAGGGTGTGTAACATACATTAGATGAATGTCTTCAGGTCAAACGCCAACCCTGAGGGAGCAGCAGTGTAAGCTGCTCACCGCCACTCCACACTAATGAGTTTATAAGAGCTGTCAACATTAATAACTCTCCACTCTGAGTGCCCACACTGAGCAGAACACACATACTATTTGGAAACGGCACATATAACTCATCTCTGGTTACAACAAACATTTGTAGAGTTGTATAGAAAGAGAGAAACGTTCTATCTTTTCCTCTGTAACAGGAACTCAATGCTATTTCATTACTGAGGTGGCCCAAAGAGGCTGAACATGCTTGAGGGCTTTTTATGGTCACATTTGGCAATAAATCTCTCACTTACTTCCTCCCACTGGTGATACTGTTTTGTATTGAGTTCTGTTCATATTCCACCTCTTGTGATCTCGGCCAGAAATTTGGGTTTTTAATAAAAGGCTTCTGAGGTGATCAGTGGTTTATGAGCCAAAATGGTGTTATTTTAAGTGGTGATAACTGATGCACACACACAGTCAGAGCCTCATTTTCCCACCTGGGTTCACTTGCTCTACACCTGCTATTGTGAGCAATCATAATCAAATCAGCAGTCGTGACTGGTTTACATCACTTGTGCACTTTGAAGAGCAGAGTTCTCAGAGCAAAATGGTGGTGAGGTCACTGGATCTGGTGCAATGCTCCGAGTCATGTTACAGTGTTTGCTAGCTGCTCTCCTCAGGAATCGGGTTATTTCCCCTTTTTTTTTCTTTCTTATAAACTGTGTGGAAACAAGTGAATCAAAAAACAACAAACAAATTATACTGCGGTGCAGGATCACACAGTGTGTTATGTTGTATTTATTAGTATTTCATTTTCTTGCTCTGCTTATGTTATATAACATCACTGATTTATATTTCTGGCGTATTAAAGCTGGATACTGTATTTGTTTGCGAGCATGCTCTCCACAGTGTGTGTCCATGCTTGCCTTTCTGTCTGTGTTCGGTACGTGCTCTGTTGACTGTCCCAGTGTCACAGTGGGACTCCAGTGATTGAAGCCAAGTTGAGAGAGGGGCAAGAGGGGAGAGACAGAGAGCAGAAGAGGGTGTGGACGTGACATCCCCAGCTGGTCTGTGACATCACTCCAGTGGGGACAGGAAGTAGGGGATATGGGAGGGTAGGGTATAGTTGGTGACATCAGGGCTCCGTCTGGGTCTCTTCCAGCTGGGTAAACTAGACAGAGAGAGACCCCCCGGAATCCCTCCCGACCCCTCCATCTCCATATTTGTCTCCAGTCGACCATCCTTTCTTCAAATCTTGTCTGTCATTCACAGACATTCTCACCTTCTCAACATACAATGCCAAGTGTTTCCTAGTGCAGTCTCCCCTTTATCTGACGCTCGCTTTTAAGTGTGTGTGTGTGTGTTTATGTTTGTGTGTGTGTCTGCTCCTCATCCGCTCACTCTGAATGTGATCAAACAGCAGTGACCCCCCACTGACCAGACACACACACATACACGTTTGCCCTTTATTTCCTAAGGAGACAGAGTCAGACCAAGTGCACCTGGTTGGGGCCCTCCAGCCACCAGAAGGCCCCCAGTTAAACTGTGAATTCTTCGGGGTTCTCAAGAAAAACGATTTTTAATTTTACTCAAATACTCAAGGTGAGTATACTGAATCATCATTGTCCATGTGATATCCAGCATGTTTCCTCCTGATCAAAAGCTACTTATAGACCTGCAAACCCAAAGAAACTAGTGAAGCCAGAACCAGTTGCTGTTGCTTATTAAACACTTTTTTTTGTATTGTACTGAGCTAGGTTGGGAGATATACACAGTGAGAAGAAAAAGCTATTTCCTGATTTTCTGCATGAATTGATCTTTTAAATATAATATAATAATTATAAATAAACACAACATTGCTAAGCTGCTAAACAGTTATGGCGACAGTTGTTTTCATAACTAGTTGAACTGACTTTGGCAGTAATAATCTTAAGAAAGCTCTTCCTGTAGCAGTGGATGTAGCTGCACAACATCCAGGAGGAATTTTGGACCATTCTTCCTCACAGAACAGCTTCAGCTCAGACATGTGTTGAGATCGGGGCTCTTTTGTGTCTCTGAAGTCATTCTGTAGATTTAGGATCATGAATTGATGCTTCCAGCTTGGCGAAGCTTTCTGCTTTTTAAATTGTAATTAATTCACTTGGTACATGCCGTCCCAGTGTCACAGTGGGACTCCACTGAAGCCAAGTTAGTCTTCATAATGGCCTACACACCTTATCTCTTTTACCATTTTCACCTAGTGGGCATCAATAAGCTGTCTGTCTCTTTGGAAAAGACGTATGCAACTTTTTTTATCAAGAAGTCAACACACACACAAACACACACAAAGGCGTAATGCGGTCCTTTAAGTCCATTTCTGTTGCTACATACAGAGAGAGTGTGAGAAAACAGGCTGCCAGTCACACTGAGTGGTTGGCCGTTGGTTTGCACATCTCTGCCTTGAATGTGAAACACATGTCATTGTGTGGGTGGGAGTCAAGAGAATCGAGGAGAGGGTATCCATGTCTCAATATGAAAACGCCCCGTCTGTCCATCTGCAGGAACATTTAGTAAGACTTGTACACCAGCAGACCTTTTTTCCATCCTCTCTTCCTTCATCACTCCAACTTTGTGCTCTCGTTATCTTTGATCTCCAAGTTCAGATTCTTTTCTATGCAAATTTAGTTTGCTGGAAACCAAAAAACTAAAGTATGTTTCAGTGCAGTTGGGAATGTTTGTGCCTGTTTTTACTTTTCACCACACTTTCTGTGTTTGCTTAGGTGTGTAAATGTTTGCACTATGAACTCTACTATCTGTCATATGGTGTAAGATTTCTCCAATGTGTGTACTATATGTTCCGCCATATGTGTTTGTTCGAGAGATGAGTTACAGTGGGAGAGGGGGCTGAGTGCATGGCAGCCCCCTTCTTGCCCCCCTCAGTGCTCTGGTGTGTGTCTCAGGGCTCTGCAGTGGGTTTATGATGTCTGGCAGCGAGTGTGGAGAGTGCAGATGGCAGGAACGAAAAAGAAAAGGTGGGAGGAAGGGAGGGAGGGGGGGAGAGGTGTGTGGTTGCATTAATATGGTCTGCAATTCTCGTTAGCACTAATCAGGCGCTTCCTGTACTGAGAGGAGCATGAGTTCACCTCGCAAGTACCCCAGCACCACACAGATTTACACACAAACACATGTATGCACACTTTCAGGAAACATAACACACACCAGTAGGGTGCTCACACACACATTCACCTGCACTCTCCGCAGTCCCACTGGCTCCCTCCCAGCCCTCACTTCCTACTCACTCTCCTTGAATACTGTAGGTCCATCGATGCATCTCTGTTTCTGCCCCCTCACTCTGACCGTCCATCCCCCTCTGTTTGTTTGGCTCCTCAGACTCTGAAACTGGCCATAAAATGAGCTGGAAGGAATAGCAAGCAACTGAAAGTGGAGTTTTTCTTTTCCCACTCTCTGGGTGACTTTCCATATGCTGAGAGTCACATGAATGAGTTCATGCTCCCTCAGAAAGGCCTTTGTCCCAACCTGAACTCTGATGGGGTCACGAACTTCATCTGGAGTGTAGAGGAACTGGCACTCAGGGTGGAGATGCGCAAAGATCGACTAGTTGGCATAAAGGTAGCGCAGATGACATCCTGGAATGTGGAACACAATGACGCACTCATGAGCAGTGAATCACTCGCTGACATTGGCACATTGCAGAGCAAAAAAAAGTACCTAGGCCTGACAGAAATCAAGAAATCTGCATGTGCACAGAGTGTGTAATACCATCTGTGACCGTTTAGCAGTGCCGAGCTTGTGTGGCCATGATGGCATGTGGAATCTTTGGGCAATATTTTGACCACAGAAACAATAGAAATAAGATTCCACAATGAAAATGTCATAAGTACCCTCGCCCCTTTTCTACTCTCTTCCCAAGTCTTTTCTTCTACTTTCTCCCAACTTTAAAAGAGCCCCGGGGTAAGATAAATTAATGTATTTAAGATGTGGAAATCAGATATTGAAATCTTTGCCCTCACACTCCTCCCCCATCTTCCCCCACTTCTCCCTAAACCCCCAGTCTCCCTTACACCCCTTCTCTCTGCACTGCTGTTCTCTTTAATAGAGTTTAATAGTGCACAGGGAGACAGTGTGATAGATAGACTGAGAGAAACTGAAGAGATTTGGTTCAAACTTTCTTTTTTACTGTGCACATTTTGTATCAAATCTTTCTTTTTCTTTTTTTTACTGTGCCCTGGGCTTTGCAATTGATAGCCTGCCTCCACTCCTTCTTTCCTCTATTTCCCTCCACACCTTCCCACCCCACTGAACCCTGGCCAGCCACAGCTGCCTGACCAGATGTGAAGGAAAAAGAAAGGGAGGAGAAGGAGAGATGGAGGACAGGGTGAGACCACCTCCTGCAGGGAACAATGTCTGAAATGGAAAGAGAGAGATGGAGAAAGAAAAAAATGGAATTATACTGTACATAATATAGAAGATGTAACAGTACAGCTGGGAATCTGATGTAAGAGAACAAACATAATTTATAAAAACTAACAATATATAATAAATTATTCCTCTTTAGACAGTACCTGGCCCAGTCATTAGAGACCACCTACGCACACCGCACTAGTCCACACTGTGGTCACTCAAATACAGCCAAACTCATTATTTCTGCAGCTTCACACTTCTTTTCACACCTCTAATCATTACTGAAGACCAAAACAAGAACGAAAAACTTCAAAAAGTGTCCAGAACAGAACAGCCGTAGCTCGGTCAGCAGGTTAGTGGACCCCATATGTATCCAGGCTCCTCCGTGGGCAGAGCTGATTTATGTAGCAGCTCAGCGCTCTAAGCCCACAGTCCACACTCACACCGTACTCCTGGGGGCTGTCTGATTAGAGATGGGAGAGAGAAACCATGCACTCACACACGCCACCATTTGGTTCTCATTACACACATGTACAAGCACACCCAGAACACACACGTGCACACACAGCACTCACACATGCATATATGAGCACACGTACACAAAGATGCAGATGCAGGCTTGTGCAATCTCAAACACGCAGTGCCATTCCTAATTTACCTATGTGTTGTGAAACTGGGCATTGGCAGCTGTAGCACTGGGTAAATGGAGCAAGGCCACAGTGTAAAATGAAGATGAGGAGAGGCAAAAAAAAACAGAGCAATAACCGTTAAGAAACATTACAACACATTCTTATACATTATTTATGATGCATATTTGACAAGAGTCCTTAAATTACAGCATAAATATAGTTCTCTTTCTCTGAGCTTGTCACATGTTTCACTTTTCTCCATCTCTTTCCTTTCTCTTTACAGCACAACTGGCTGAAAATGACCTTCCTCTTTGTGAAAAATCTAACTTCATGTGCATGAACTTAGATTCTACATGGTCCACCTCAGATAGGTAGATAGTCTGGAAGGCGCCATGAAGCTGGTGCTGTCAACACAAAGGCCAAATTCGTGTTTTTCAAAAAGAAAACCTAGTACAGGATGCTACCCCATGCTGTTTAACACAAGTGTTAATATGGGAGGACTGTAAACACTCGGCTGTAATCACAGACCCCAGCTTGTGGTCGCTTTGACCACAATGAGATTAGGAGATGCACATGTTAGAGGTAGAAATGAGAGAGCCTGAGGGGGCACACTGCTAATTTACAACACAGCAAGTTGATTTTAACAGCTGACCAGTGTATGACAACACAGACAGAGTGTATGTGATCCACTGGAGTCTATGTTGTGTTGTGCATCGTGGGTCATTTGCAACGTGTCATTAAAAACACCCCTACCCTTTACTGTACGCACATACAACCCCCCTCCAGGACGGCTTGTGGATGCACTCAGTGCTGAATCTGGTTGTGATGTCAAGCCTCTCAGGGTTCTCACTTCACTGCCACCGTCTCAGACGGACCTCCCAGACTCTTGTGTTGTTCTCTGAGACCCCGACACTTTACCCCGACTGACATCAGACCCCAGCAATGGGCGGAAACACGTTACACACGTAGTTTCACCACGCTGTGCCCCTCACCAGGTCAAGGACTTGACACTGGAGCTCTAATGGATAAACCAGATGTATGCATAGACAAACACACCCATACATAGCACACATGCATTATGCATATACAATAAGGATAATACACCACTGTCACAGTCTTCCTTCTTCTTCACCGGCAGAAGAACACAATTTACTAAAAATTGAACAAAGTTAGTATAATCTTAATAGCATGTTGCATAATTGTACAGTGCACACTGCACCTTTTAAATAATTGCTGTGACAATCACAACTTATCTGTCATTACTGCTGTCATTGCCTATTATTGCACTAGATTCATTAAATGTCGACTGCATTTCTTTTTTCTTTTTTCACGTTCATGTATCTTCTGTTAAGCTGTGTTGTTTTGATTTGTTACTTGCGAGTTGTTTGATCCTCATCCTACCTAAAGCTGCATATTCTAGCTTTTATTAAGGTATTAAACAATAGGTTTAGTCACATAAATGTGTATTTACTTGTATCTTATATGTTTTTACCTGTATTTATGTCATTTCTATGCATCCACTCAGCGATTGCCAGCAGTATTCTGTTATTGGGTTAGATTTTGGTGGTCAAAGGTCAAAGTCACCTTACATCTGACTATTTCTCATCCACATGCATGTAAACTACAACTTGACAGGTTGGGAGAACTTTAGTGGGTGACGAGCACCATGTGTAATTCTTCTAATTCTGACACTGTCACAAGTCAGTTTGTAGATTTTTTTAAATATTAAACATTATATGGAAAAAGCTTCTAAAAAGCAGGTTGATTTTGAATGTAATTGCCATGTGAAATGTGCAGAGTCCTGTTCAATGACTGATGAACATAGTTTGTGTTACTATGACAAAGAACGTGTGTTTTCTATGAAGAACAAAACACCTGTTTTGGGAGCTGCCGTCCTTTGAGCCGCAGTTCCTGGTGATCATGTTCAAGTGTGAAAAGAACAATGAGTGCTGGACAGGAGGAGATGAGAGGATTCTGCAGGGGACGTAGTGGAGACACATCACACTCGCTCTCCAAGGGGGTGTCGCTGTCTGAAAGGAAGTTTAGGTCAACACTGGGCGTGTGTATGTGCGTATATGTATGTGTGCATGGTCGTCTGTCTGTGTGGCCAGGTCCACACCAGCAGGTCAGGGCTGTACAGCCAGCAGGAAATGACCCTGAAACATGCACATGAAGATTTAACCCCATGTGTACCGTGATGTCTCCTCATCTGAGGTTCATATCTGGATAAGAGTTATTGTGAATCTTCTTTGAATTTAGCCGTAATTTAGCAGTTTAGCAGCAACAAGTCTGCTTGTAACAAACAAAGTAAGTAGTGAAGTACTTTTTGTACTTTTGACTGTATCAGTCTGCAGGTAGAGTGTGACTCTACCCAGAGGCTTCTCAAGCAGTAACGGTGCTCTCATTATGTTATGATGTAATTCTTAGAAATGGATGAAGTAACAATCTGTATACGTGAGCATCCAGATACACATAAGAATATTTGGAATACTTCGGCAGAGGTGATCTAAATATAGCATCCCCTTGACGTTGCCTCGCCCCCTCCTAACACTTCTGCCTTCCAGCCTGAAACAATGGGCCCTCTACCCCCCTCATCCTCCCCCACCCAATGCACACCCACACACAAACACACACATACATGCTTTTTGTGCCATTATTGAATGTCTGCCTCTCCCTGTTTAGGTCTACATATGTGTGTGCGCGCTCTGAGGCCGTCTGGCCTCTGGAGTCCCATAAGGAAGAACAGAATGTTTAACTCGCTCTGCAGTGTCGTTTCCGTGGCGATAGGGACACTCTACCTCAGTGGACAGGAAGTAACTCTTGGGGGACGAAGGAATTCTCAGACAGCAGGCCCAGTCTGATGTTACGGGGGCAAAAATACACCATAAGAACCGAGCGTAGGACATTTTTGGACCGGATGTCTCTGCCTGTCAGCAGACACGTTTACATCAGTCTTGGCCAACTCTGACTGACCCATTAACTCATCAGGTTACATAAGCAGCGCTCTGAATATCAAAAGGCACTATGTGTCAGCCTCATGTGCCTATCTGTCTTCATCCTGCTGCCACGCTGTAAGGGCATGGTCGCCTACAGTAGCGCACACGCAGGAGTCGATGGGGTGATCTGAGGTTCATCCTGTTTTGGTGTGCGACTGCAACCTTGAAACATGTCATTTTCCTGGAGTCTCTTGGTAAAAACAGACGGTCGTTATCATTTGTGAGGAAGCCTTACTGGCAGCTCATTAGTTCACCCTCTCTTCCCTTCTTTCTCCTCGCCTCCCAGCTGATATTACTACCACTTGACAGTACACTTCCCCCCACCCTTAGTTTTTTCATTATGGAATAGTTAGGCTTGGCGAAACACGTCTTTTTTGTTTTAAAATCTAAACTTTTTTCTTGTTCTTTTAGTAAATATCTTGAAAGAAGACTAGAAACACAGCTGCCCTGAAGATTTGCCTACCAGCATCTCTCAAACTCACTAATTAAAACACGATGTTTTGCTTGTTTAATCCATACAAAAATGAAATGTGTAAAATGACAGTTGGCTATTTTACAGGGAGTTATGTGCCAAGCTATCTCTTGGCTGTGATCAGTAACTTTTTACTCTCTGCTGATTGCCTGACAACTGAGCCTAGCCAACAAATATTTCAGCATGACCCCATGAATTG
>JAUBNQ010000005.1:21478417-21492659 GCA_032353495.1 Ctenopoma kingsleyae | reverse complement strand
GTGACCGAGAGTATATGTGAGAAAAACTATGAAACTACTGTTGCTTAATTTCTGTTTCCCTCTGTGTCTCTGGCTGTAGCTGTTGTCTTCCCAGACAAGCCTTTATCTCACTAATCAATCAGCCTCCAGAGGCCCGCGCCTGGACATTTAACTTCAGCCTGTCAAAACACAATTTAACATACCGTAATCTGGAGCGCAGCAAACCTGAAACACTGAACTTTTAATGAACTGAAAAAGCCTCCAAATTGCCGCTGGAAGCAATGATTCAACTAAAGCTGTGAGAGCTGAGGCCCAAACGCAGGCCATCCCAAAGCTACTTCCCCAAAGAGCAACACTCGGATGAGGACGCAGAGCTCGAGATAAGGCAGGCTGAACAGCTAGATCCCTTAACAGTCTGCTGTCACCCTCTAAATCACACACCTTTCCCAGCATTTCTCCAAGTGAGAGCATTGGCGGTTTTGACATGTGACATATATCTTGCAGAAGCTTGGCTGACATGGAAACACAATGAGGGGCTGAATATTCTGAATGACTGCAGTTGACTTTTACACACATCTGTGAGCAGATACAGGGTCACCGTGTCCCCGAGGCCCAGCCCACCTCGTTTCAATATGGGCTTTGAGTGACTGCAATCACCCTTGTTATTGCTCCATTTCTGTCTGCCAGCAGAGAGCTGGAGCAGGACTGGACACTAGACAGGACAGCCTAAAAGTAATCCTAACACCTTGAAACAGACCATCTGAGTATAATGTTCCACACTCTTCTTAACTACTCACACCAGGACATTTGCTCTCCCAACTTTCTTTCATTCCCATCAATCACATCTCTCACTCTCTCTTCTTTCTTTCTTTCTGTCTTTCTGTCTTTCCAGCGGACATGGCCACACATAACTCCAGATGCTTGCTGTGACCGCCCTACCATACCAGACACACCCCCCTTCCAGCTTCGGATTCTCTTCACCACCAAAAATTGAACGGTAGGCTCAACATTTACACACAGGCCTCTCTTAATTCATTCTAATGAGCAGTTTAACGACAGCTTTAGAGCATAGGCGTGCAAGGCATGTCATTTGAATGAGCAGAGCTGTTGTGTGCGTTTGGTCGCTATTCTAGTTCACCCATCTGCTGGTGATGGACAATTATCATGCCATGATTATCATGCCATGATTAGAGCCAGATCTGGGGTTTTTCTTAATGCAACATCTATGAATGCCAAATAATTTCTGGTTTTCAGAACACTCATACCATGTTTTATCCCCCAAACATTTTCAGTTCTGCAGTGCATCACAGTTGACTTAAAAAACATACATTTTGCAACACACAGCTCTGCAACCTAATCATGGCTCCTATTTTGGTCTGTAGTCAGTATCAAAAAGTCTCTAGGAAGATGGCACACAGATCTCACCACCGCGTTCATTTAGTAGCTCTTCCGGAGCTTTCGATCATATCACACAATCTTCCTCAGCTGATGGAGTTTGCCTAGGTTTCGAGATGTTTAAATTTCTCCTTTTCTGAGCACTTCCGAGCAAATAAAAAAAACATTTGAATAACACCTGGAGAAGCACGCTGCTATCACAAAACAGACAAAATGATCCACCTTTTTAAACATGGTGAACTGTATAGCAAACTGCCGTCCTCTTTGGACATCCAACAGTTAGCATAAGTCTGGAGGTGTGTTCTTGGACACCTCGCAAATGTAAGCATCCGTTTAGCTCCATTTTAGTGTCCGACGACTGTTGTTGGCAGAGTTGCTATCGCTGCCTGCACCATTACTCGTAGGCGCATGGTGAACAGTGGGGCTTTTACTGAAAATTGTGACCTGCTGCAGCTGAAAACAATACTGAGCAGATAACAACAACAAAGCTGGGGACCAGAAAACCAAAGCAAAGAGTTGCAGAAAGAGAGCTGTAGAGCTGAGGTGAACTGCAGAATTGAGTTACTATTATCAGTGAAATCATCACTACAACAATTATCGCACCCACCATCAATACAAAAATTCGTATTGTTGCTGCTTTAAGTTTCTGGCAGCTGAAAGCAGCTCAAATTCCTGCATCAACATTAGCTGAGACAACAAAATGTTTATCTCAGAGAACATTTGATTGACTTTGAATCCCCCTGTGCATATCAGCCTTATTTACCAGCATGGCCTTGTTAGCTCAGTCCTGCCTCCCTCTGCACTAGACTGTGGGCATCAATAACTGGTTAAATGTGTGTAGATGTATGCGTATGTGTGCAGGCAGGTCAAGTGGGTGTCTGTGCTGCACGTGTTGCATGCTTTCTGCTCCCTGGTCTCTCCTCATTAGCCTCCCACAGTGCAGTCACTACATCCCCTTCTCTCCCTTCTCTAGCCTTCCAAATGCACTGCACACAAGGGGGAAGAGCGAACCTTTTGTTTTCTGTGTCGGACCTGTGCCCCGTTCCAACCCTCCTGCTTTTCTCTCCTCTCTCTTCTCCTCTGACTAAATCTCTTTTCCGGCTTGATACTGCTGAAAACCATATGGTGTGTGTGACATCATCAAGGCAGGAAGCAGGGAGAGGGGGAATGGTAGAGCAGGGGAGAGAATGGCTTGCCAAGTCTCTGTGCAGTGATGTCAGCAGAAAAGCACTCTGGGAGGCCACTTGGGGGGTGAGAGCAGAGCAGGTTGGATTTTTTTTTAAAGATTTCACTCCCACCTGGATAATCAGGGGCTGATGGAGGGAAAACAGAAAGTCAATGTACACCATGAAGAGAACCTTGATGTAATTTGTTCACTTGTCAGGCCATTGACTGCTGGCCTAGTTTACATTCGTGTACAGATGCAGCTGCAACATTTTTCTCCAAAAATGTCAGAAAAACCTCTATCATACTGATTTCAGTAAGATTTTGGGCTCTCTTCAGATGAACTGGTCTCATCCTGTGATTCTAAAAACTTCTGCAGATCATCTGTCTACCTCTTCCTTTAAGTCACTGGCAGCCACAATGTGCTCACCAGGCTTTATGTCTGTCAAGCACCCTCCCTCCCCCTTTTGTTCTCTGGGTGAACTCTCCGGCTTTGTTGTGAGATCCTGGTCTCCATACCATCACTACTGAGCCATCCAAGTCTCTATCAGCACACAAAGAGATGCACATAAACACTCAGTTACCCACTCACACAGTCAGCATCTCTCCCCTTCCCACACACAAACACACATGCGTTAAAATACCCTTCTCTTCTGATTAATGGCAGAGCTGGGGAGTGTGCCAGGTAAGGAGGAAAGGCATGAGAGGAGAGGAGAGGAGAGGAGAGGAGAGGAGAGGAGAGGAGAGGAGAGGAGAGGAGAGGAGAGGAGAGGAGAGGAGAGAGGTTGCTGCAGCTGTGGTTTTGGAGCCAGTCTCTGCAACCGCTTGCTGCCCCCTCTCTCCATCTCCTATTTGGCTCCCCCAGGGACACACGCCTTGGCCAGGCCCCAGGAACCAGGGAGTCAGGACCAGGCTAAGAGGGAGAAAAGGGGGAAACAAGAAAGAGAAGGAAGGCTATCACAAAAGAAAGAGAAAAGCAGAGCTGGCCCAATACAAAAGTGTTGTCAGGCAGCACCTACATAAACAGGAGAGTGCAGGAGATGTTCCTCAAGGGTTTTTTTTATGGACAAAATGGTACAAAGCATCACATTTAAAAAAAACACTTGCCTGTAAATGTTTGTTTTACTATTTGATACTGGATCTGTTATATGGTTTTACGTTGCATTCATTCTTAATGCATATTTCTGGTATAGCATCTATAGAATAGTGAAAGTCATAACAGAAACTATTCAGATGTATTGATATAAACACATCAGAGTTGACTCCTACAGGAAAGGAAAGTAGAAGCAATCATGACTCATGCTACCTGTGGGCAGTGAGTTTTGCAGTTTTTTTATTCCTGTTGTTTTCACTTTTTCACACTAACCATATATTTTTAACCATGAGACAAGCAAGTGTGATAGTTGCTCACACTAAGTTAACAGGTAGCTCACTTCAATACACATCAACTTTTCTTTAGATAATAATTATCAAATAAATAAATCCTGACTTGCTGATAACAGCATTGAGTGAAGCCGAAGGTGTGAGCTTATTTTCTAGCATAGAAATAGTGTGGGGGGGTTATTTTGGCAATTATGACACGTTGCCTATCATTATCATTACAATACCAAAGAAAGACTGAGAAATTTGATGTACATAATTCATTTAAATTAATTCATCATTAATTTATCTATTGACAGCCCTAGTTTTAAGTGAAAATTTAACTTTAAGAGATATTGCCTATTAACCGAATTCTAAAAAGAATATTTGATTTTATGACTTTTTTAAAATATATTTTTGTGTTTATGTTTTATGTTTATGTCATTTGCCCCATGGAATGACATCTGTCAAGGCATATTCTCCTTCACACTCAGTTCACAATGCTTCACTCTTTCTTTGCCTTTGGCAGTCTGTAAGCTGGGGGGGGGCAAACCCCATAATATGGAATAGGGCTGCTGCACCCATTGCCACCCTATAGATCCGCCCCTGCTGCTGTGGTGATACTCCTCCTCTGAACACTGTGGCTGTACAGGGTATTCAGTGAGAAAGAAAGTGTGTTTTCTGTACTGTTGCACAATTTTGCTAAGACCAGCTCTGGTAACTGTGTTGCACCCTTGGGTGGAACTTAATTCTCACGGGTTGATGAGCATAAAAGAGAAAATGGTCAAGTTAATGGGCAAGTGGGTGGATGAACTTAAAAGAAGCACACACCAGATGATCTTGTCAAAAACACTAAAGCTGGCAAGAAATCTGGCACACAATAAATTCAGTAATAATTTACACAGAAGTGGGAAATTATCTTGGATAAGGATGGAGTGATTTTTCATGGTTGTAGGAGGTGTCTGCAAAGGGCCCATCCTTGTTAAATTTGAGAGAAGTTTATCAGCTCTCAGTGTCATGCTTAGTTTTATGCATTAACCTATAGCTTTATTGGTCACCTGGCACAGCATAAGTGGGACACGTGTGCTTGAACCCAAAGTGTGATCTGCTCACCCCCAGTGTCCTGCAGTCCTGCGTTTGTGTGTATTTGAGGCATATTCTCTTTCTTCTTTTCCCCAGTATTCTCAGTGTTTTATGGGCTGTGTGCTGCGGTGCAGTGACCTCCCTCTCACCCCGGTGCCACCCAGCCAGTGCAGGATTCAGGCTCGCATGGCCCCTGCCAAAACCCCATAGCGCCACATCTGCAATCCATAAACGCCAGCCACTCTCGCTCTCCTACTCCCTCACCCACACCATCTCAGACACTCTCTCTCTCCCTCACCCACTAACTTTTTAGTATAATTTCCAAATTCTATTCATCCTCTTTTTGCATTCCTTTGACTGCTTCCTCCCACCACTTCTGGTTTTATTCATGCTGAACATCGAATGGCTCTTCCCTTATCTCTCACTCCCCTCGTTGCCCCTTTTCTCTCCTTCCGTTTCTTTATCCACGTCCAACGGAAAAATCTCTCACCCATTATATCTTTCAGTGGGAGCCAGCTAAGTGTGGTGGCAGTGAACTAGGAACCACAATACATTCCTGATCCAAACAGCACTAAGTCACCAGCGTTCACGTCCTCTGACGGGGTGGCCAGTGCCAAACACACACTTCACTTATGGGTTAGATTCAGCCTCACCACGTTGCAGTTGGTCCCCAAACAGCTAAGTGTTTATCTGTTTCAAATAGATAGTGTCAGGGGAAAAAATGTAGCATACGCGTCTAAATTCAGTTCCATTTTTGTACATGTGTAACTTTAAGAGCATTCTCCATCATGGGGGTATTGAATTCCCCCTCCCGTCACCGTGAACTCCCAGCCAGCAGAGCACACAACACTCCTCCCCTCAGCCTTAATAAGATGTGTTCAACACATCACTGTAACTGTGCCCGCGCCTTAATGCATGTAACAAAAAAAAAGCAAAGAAAGAAATAAATTGAGTGTTGCCACAAAACTGTCCAGAGCTCCCAGCTTGCCCCCCATGGGTAATAGAGACATTTGTCTTTCTCGATTATATTATCTTTTTTCTTCAAAATTTTCCCCTGTAATCAAATAAAAATGCAGAGAGTGAACTTTTGCTCCCCTTCGTTTTTTGGATCATGTTCTCCTCTCCATCCCAAAGTCTTCACCTTCTGGTTTCCCAGACATATTGGCATGCTTCAGTGGTGCAGTCCCAACAGAGCCCACAGATGAATCATGTTGCTGCAAGCATGCAAGCGCTCAGTTTTATGATAAATATTGTAACACATAAATCAGTGTTTTCCTAAGTAAAAAAGCATGGAGCAGGGACAGAACTGTAGAGCATTTCAGCTTCAGTTTGAAAACAACAGAGAGGTCATGATCTCTGTGTGTGTGTGTGTGTCTGTGTGTGTGTGTGTGTTGACTAGAGGATTCAGATCAGGGCAAGACCACCATGAAGAGAGCAAAGCAGGATGTGTGTGTATATGCCAATAGGCGACAAAGTACTATCAGTACAGTATAATTTTAGGCACACCACTTGAAAATGATATCAGGAAATCATGTGCTACAGAGAATTGAGGCTTTATTTGCCCTGTACTGTTGCTGTATTTTAACACAACTCAAATTTTGTGCAGTTGTTTCATATTGTCTTAAATGAATCCTTAGATTAACTCGATTTCACAGCTTCTTTTTAATGCGAGTCCACTTAGTAACATTCAGCATAAATGATTATGTAAATAAATGAACCTGACAGCTGCCATTGGTCAAAATCGTAGAGGCCATAGGTCATTCTTTGAGATTACAGAGAAAAGTTTAGCAGAGAAGTAGAACTTGAGAGTTCATTTTCCATGATTAAAGTTTCTGCGATATCACAAACATTATCTACATAATGGTTTCTTTTGCCAAGTTAGTACATTTTATTGTGGCTGCAGGCTTTCAGCCACATCTGCATGACTTCAAAGAGTTGCCAGTGCAATAAGTTTGAAACATGCCTAAGCAAAAACTACTACTGATCTGCCAGTTGTTGTGGTAACAGCTCAAGGTATTTGTTTAATCATAAAATATGCTGCACAGTTATTTGTTCAGTTGTACTCACTCAAATATTTTTAACCCGTTTCAAAGAAAGGCGAGAGTTGCTCAACCAAACAGGGAAGAAGCTTCATGAATGCTTATTAGTTACTGCCATCTAGTGGAGACAACATGCTTAGCAGCATGAGGTGGTTCAATACAAACAACAATTAAACTGGAGAGACACTTTGGACCAAAATAGTTTTATTACTAGACCATACACTTTTTGACAATGTCATGTGACACTGATTTCTGTCAGAACATGTCCTGTGACTTTCTGGCACTGTCATATTGTCTCTCCACTATTCCATGTCCAAGTCGTCCATCTCCACCGTGCCTTCTCTCTTGACCCAGGGTAGAGGCAGAGGCACATAGGGGTCATAAGTCCAGTGAGGATACACTCTCTTGTACAAATTCATCAGGACAGTGTCTTGAGAGCGCAGCTGATTATCAAATACACATTTCATGTGACCATGTGTTCCTGGAAAAGAAAATAAACAAATTCAAATATGGCGGTCCAAACTCAGAGATGGCAACAGACAATTATTTCAGAGTTCCTTTTTTAAATTTTCTCACCCAAAGCTTCTTTGATGTGGCCTCTCCGACCCCACTTTGTTCGCAGCTCCACTGGCTTGAACCACGTGATGTCGTCTGTCAAAGAAAAAACAAACCATGAATTAAAGTAAAACGTCCTATTACACAGTCAGAAACGTCCCCTCACCTCTATTGAAGAACATGTAACGGACAACTGCAGAGCGACGGTTGATTTTGAACGGGTGTCCGCTCAGTACAATCCTCTTCAGCACAACGCGTCGAGGGTCACAGCTGAGCAGACTGCCTGTGGCCACCAGGTCCTGGATGCCTAGAAAGACACAGACAAGAACACGAGCTCAAATACCAGAACAGAATTAGTCTGAGTGGATAATGAAATAAAACAGACAACAGAACGGGTGGCTTAACGTCAAAGATGCCAGACCATTAATGAAATCTATTTATTTTCAAGTAGAAAAGAGGGTTTTTCATCTCACCATCATTCCTTTGTTTGAACAGCAGAACTCCTGCAGGGGAGAAGGTGATGGGAGCGTACACCGACACCACGGTGGGGGCATCTGGCCTGAGGAAGCGCTCCATCTTATGCTTGTCAGCTAAAGAAGAGCAGAGGCGAGTTCAACACTGAATAATTCATCTGCTACTATATGTGTACTACTCTATATCCAGCAGCGAAATCTGTTTCAGACAAATGACAATTACTGGTTCTGCAGCTGTTCCACAAGCACAAAATCAAGCAAGACACTAAACACACTGCCATCTGAGTGACTGTGTGCTGCTTTAGATAAGATAAAATAAGACCATCACTAGATTCTTTGAATAGTGGATTCTAATTTTCTAGAGGGCAATGTGGATTCGATGTGGAACTTCACTTCACACCATCTAAAGAAATGACTGAATGTATTTTTAGTTTAACGTTTAACTTAATGTTACATGTCGGCTAGATCAGCAGGTGTTCTACCTGAGGTGTGTTGAGAGAAGATGGGAGATGCTCTGAACCTCCGAAACCCACAGTGGAACACCAGCTCCTCTTTGGATTTGATCGGTTCTGTGTTGCTAGGGTGCCTCCTCACTAACAGGTGCATCACTGACATCTGTGCACGGAGGGGAAAAAAAACACATCACGCCAGGAAAGTCAGTAATGGACACTTATAAATTCAGACACAAGATTTAAGATGTCAAACCCATGGATCAGACCTTCTGTTCATGGGGTAAGAGGGACACCAGGACCAGAGGTCGGCCTGACTGGACGCTCTCCATCACAGAAAAAGGTACATCGATGATGTGCAGCGTGACATACCAGCCCACCTGAAAAAGGAAGAGCAGCAGAATCAGTGAAGCCACAAATCTAAGATCTCAATGAAGTGCATTTACAGATGGAGTCACTCTTTCTCACCATGGCTCCCTCTTCGTCAGCTGCAGCCTCAGCCAGTGTGCGGCGGCGGGTGCGTTCGTAGCTCTGGAACTGGAAGATGCGCGAGTAGTTGACAGGTAAATTCTCCATGGGGTCCCAGGGTGAGGAGCGGAAACTTTTTAAGCCCCTGTAGCGTTGGAACCTGGGAGGAGAGGACAGCTGTATGAAGGGAAACTTGTTTTCCACCCAACCTAACCTCAACCAAGCCCTCCTGGATCGCATGACTTCAACTCACACATTTATTCCTCATCCTGGATAAAAGAAGCCAAACTGACCTGATTCTGGCTGGTGTGTCGAGGGGTGTGTCCACCTCGTCTGGAAACATTTCGTTGGCTCGAGCCTCACGGTAGCGTTTTAGGCCTTCTTCTTCTGCAGCCTCATCCATCTGCTCATCGTAGCGCTGATCTGCTCCAGCTCGCTCTGTGGATTGCACCTCTTCCTCCTCCTCCTGTTCCTCTTCCGAATCACAGCATGATCCAGCATCCTGAGCAGAGACGAACAAAACACACATTTTCCTCGTCATTATCAGACCCTCTGTAGATCCTGATTTGACCACTCTGGCCTGAAATGATGTTTGTATGTTTTTAAAGACCACGTGAAAAGCAGCAATACACTGAGCTGGTAGATAAAGAGAAAACTCTACAGGGTTCAAAAACTTTCAAGCACTGCTGTATAGAAAATAGAACCAAGACTATTTGCATCACCAGATACCACTAAAAGCATGATTTGTTTTTTGTAGTGTGTTCAAATGATATGATGAGTTATTACCCAATTTCACTGTTCAGTCATTCTGCATATACAATACTCGATCTGGCTACACATGGATGAACAGGTGTCTCTATTCTCCTGCTGTTTCGTGTAAGTAAAACTGTTGCACTCACCTGTTATAAATCATTTTTATACGCATTTTGCCTCTCCGTTTTCTAAATTGCAGCCTCAGTATTTTACAAATGATGGCCAGATGCACATATTGGAAACACAAGAAACGAGTGCAGCCAAACAGATTCCAAGTATAGAAGTTGTATTTGTATGATAGCCAAGCATAAACAAGACCAGCTCAACCACAATAAGAACATGTTTTGAGAAGACTTGAAGGGGGCATAATGGTACAATAGTAATAGTTATGTGAGAAAGAGATAAGGAGTTGTCAGAATTCAAAATATGGGAATCCCTGGTTTGCATGTATTTAAATTTAGAGCAGCTTTCAGAGCGTCTACCAACAACTGCCTACAGACATCCACTTATACAATATCTAGAAATTCAACTTCCAGGGGCAGCAAACTGTATTTGTATAAGGAAATGAATCATCAAAGAAGACATGCTCCATCGACTGGCAAATTACAGGAGGAGCCAGACACATGACGGGAAAAGACTCAGCATGGGGCTGATTCACAACCTTTCCAACATCCCTGCTGCAATAATAATAATCATTATCATTTGAAGTGCCCTTTTCCCCATTGTTACCCTCTCCCAAATATGTATTCCTGTGCGTTAACCTTGACATCAAACACCTGCTAATAACAATTACAAAAATCGTAGTGAACACGTTGTATAAGGAGAGTTTCCCCAACTTCTTTTCAAGCAGAGCTGGAAATAAATAAATGGTCGACTCCTCCCTTCGTCCAGACAGGAAATTCTGTTCACAGCACAGGAAGACAGGAGGCTTCTCTCAGGACTCCTGCTCCAAACACTATTGTTGTGGTGAGCAGCCTGGCATTACAGGCCAGAGACAGACACTGAGAAAACAAACAGTGCCTCTCTGCAGCACTGACCGTGGGTCACGTATGCACTGCACCAGCACCGGAACCGCTGACACTCAGACTTCATAGCTCCTCCACACATTACTG
Organism: Ctenopoma kingsleyae; assembly: GCA_032353495.1. Classification (NCBI taxonomy): domain Eukaryota; kingdom Metazoa; phylum Chordata; class Actinopteri; order Anabantiformes; family Anabantidae; genus Ctenopoma; species Ctenopoma kingsleyae. The sequence goes on along the minus strand of JAUBNQ010000005.1, from coordinate 21,481,830 downwards.
CCCTCAACATCCTCCGTAAGATCACACTGACTGTAGCCACACTGTTGCTATGACAACAATAAGCAGCTGAACAAATTAACCCTCACCGCTGCGTGATCTGATCAAACCATTAACTGATAAATCAATTAAGAAAAACTTAATTAATTCATTCAAGTTCAATAACTGAGTAATTGTTATTATTACATTTTGAAAATGACAGCTTGGAATATGCAAATGTGCACTGGATATTTGCCCTTCTGCTTTCTTCCCCATATTTTAAAATTTATGTACTAAAAACCTAAACAAAGTTTATAAACTGGATTATGTCTTGACTTCACGTGACATTTGCTCTGATCTCTCTCACATTCATGGTCTGACTCTTGTTCCCGCTGGCTTTAAGTTAAAATACATGAAAATGCTTTAAGGGGGTACCTGAGAGCTATTCTCCTCATCCTCTCCATCCATGGCCTCATCCAACATCTCGTCATCATCGTCGTCTTCATCATCGCTGCATTCTTCATTCACCTCTGAGTTCTCCTCCTCTTCATCGTCATCTACAATCCACGTTGCCTGGTAGTCTGACGTTCCCTTCGGGACCTTCATGATGCGCTTGTTCTTCCTGGCCTCTGAACAGCACAGAAACATGTTAGAGCTCTGTTTCCTCGTATATGTATAGGTAAAGTGAAAAATGAATCATGTTTTAATTAAGAAAGACATTAGACTGTACAGTCTTATTCAGCTCTAGTTTCTGGACATTCGCTGTGACCTCAACCCCTACACTGAACAATATCTTATGTAGGTTCCCTGGTATTCTCACTTCACCAGAGATATTCTCAGAAAGCTATTACATTCTAAATTCTTCTTCTGCACCTTCAGCTTCCTGCAGCTCTGTTTCTGTTGGCCATGTCTGCTCTCCGTCCATGGGATCCACCTCAGCCTCTGTCTGTAGACTCTCCCTGCAGGATGGGTCTGCTTTCATGAGCACCCGCACCAGAGCCTCATCTCCTCCTCCATCCTGTGTGAAATGACACAGGTGGGTAAATGGGAAATGTTAAGATTAAACTCACTGAGCAAAAACTCCGAAACCAAGTGTTAAAAGTCCACTTGTCCATTCAAATGTGTGTAACACTGTCACACAGTGGTGGTGAGTTGCTTCATAAATTATGAGAATAATAGCCATGTAAGGAATCCTTTCATTTCTAAGAAAGAAAATCATTCTCCATTTTGAATTTGTCAGATAATAAAATGTAAACAATCCATTGAGTCCAAAATCACCTACCAGCATGTCAACATCTCCCCCCTTGCCAGGCTTTGCTGGTCTGGGTGCTGTTAAGTTGAGGGGAAGAGGGTCTGATGGAGCATCAATCTGACTGAGCTGAAAGTCTCCATGTCCACTGATGTGCACCAGTCTGTCAGCCAGCAGAGGACGACCACGCACATACCCAGAGACACGGAGAGTGCCTAGTCCAGTGGGTCCACCACCTGTCCCCTCAGCAGGGATGTTGGGTGTGAAAGTGACATGCTGGGCCAAAAGATGGGAACGTCTGGAGCGGAAACCAAGCTTTCTCTGTCTCTGAGTACCCAAGTGTCTGAGAAGCAGAGTGGCATCCTGCTCCGTATCCAGCGGGAAGAGACGGGTGTCAGGGAAACGGACCTCTGTGATCTTTGACAAAGCTCTCCTGGACTCAACCCTCTTCTTCACAGGAAGATCAGACACACCCTGACACACCAAGGCTACATGGTGTGAAGAGGAAAGAAATCACTAAAAATATGAAATGAATTATAACATCTAGTACAACAGAAGTGTGTTCAGGTTTATACCCACCGTGACTGGGGAGACCTTGGGCAAAGAGACAGGAGAGACAATATTCTCCATAGCTGTCCCAACCTTCAGTAGAGTCCAGTACAAATATGAGGCTATCCACAATCTTTGCCACATCCAGCAGGGAGTGCATGTCAGCTGTGCAAAGAACAGGTAAGACAAGCTTTAAAGAGAGAAAGCAAAATACATTTGTGGAGGGAGAAGGGATTTTTGTACGCCCTTTACTACCTTATTCTCATGTAATCCCATAGTAGTTCTTATTTTGTACAGTAATAAACCATAATCTATTGTCATCAATCATCTTTTAATAAGACAATGGATGGAAAGATGCCCAAGATTCTCAGCCTCTCGAAGTTCTGCTTCAGACATTTTGTTTGTGTCATCAGACAAAACACACAAGAGATCCTTTTTGTACTCTTGGTCAAGGCTCTTATGAATGTGTTACTCAGTTTGGCTGGATAGCCAACAGTTCAACATTAAAGCCACTAAGTGATGTTAAAGTCATGGCTGATCGGTATATAACTCCTAGAAACTTTTCATTTTGTTTGAGTTGTTTGAAACACGTTTTCATGTCACACAACTTTTACCTGTGTTTTGGTTTAGAAAGGTGAACCTTTGTTTGAAACGAGGCAGAATCAGCCCGAAACTGTCAGTGACGCCACTGACGCACCGCTCCTGATGTACCAGACCCCCAGCACCCTCTCCACGGAGCACTTTGGTAACAGTGCCAGCATCAACGGCAGCATGAAGTGACACTACGGCGACCAAATGAGGAGGACCGTCTCTGGTTCCTAGACGTCGCTTCTCTGTCAGGACCTAAAACGACAAGAGACAGTGAAGCTCTGCAGCATCACTCAGGAATTCAAGGAAAGACAGTGTTTGTTAGAAATAAAAAGTTACCATGTCTTTCTTATTCCTGCGTAGCTGATTGGCTTTGTGCCTTCTGTCCATCTTCCTTTGCTCCTTCCTCTGTTTTTTGGTAAGGGCCATCACAGACACTCTCCCTGTGAGGAAGTTTAACACAGAGACTTAGGACAGCACTTTGTGGTGCAAGAAGACAAGTGAAGTGTCAAATATATGTGTAAGTGTATACATTCAAAAACTGAATTGGATACTTTATCAGCAAACATCATAGTATTTGCACAGTATTAAAGATAACTTGCAAAATTGTGCACATCTGCAAAAAATAGTTTCTTCTCATTTTCTGTCATGACATCATTAATGTGTAACACTACTAGATATAGAATGTGTTTTGTAAGATGGTCTTGCATAACAAATATCAAAATACCTTCTAGTACAATATATGTCACATATGTCAGTAATATTCATTTACGCTACTGACGTATAAGTTTTGTCAAGCTTCTGCTTTAGAACAGTCATTACATGGAAAACAAATCAACCCCCTCTAGAGTTCAGTCCAATCCTAAACATCTGTATATTGGATTTTTATATATAATTTTTGTCTTAGTCACTAACATAGAGAAATAGTAAAGCAGGTATCTGTTCAGATGATGATTGAGATTCTTGCCCCATTTGTTTCTATCCGACAGTTCAATGGGTTTCACTGTACATTAGACTAATATAATATCCACTTCTGTGTCTCTAGTGTATA